>CM077163.1:41010070-41576950 GCA_039583875.1 Platanthera guangdongensis | reverse complement strand
CCCGCGCTTTCTCTTGTGCGACCACAAAGAGTAAGAACCTAAGGTTGACCAACTAGAAAAGAAAACATGTTTGGTTTCTCTTTCTCAACTACTATTTCTTAGCAAAAGTGATGGTAG
The DNA here is from genome assembly GCA_039583875.1 of Platanthera guangdongensis. Classification (NCBI taxonomy): domain Eukaryota; kingdom Viridiplantae; phylum Streptophyta; class Magnoliopsida; order Asparagales; family Orchidaceae; genus Platanthera; species Platanthera guangdongensis. The sequence goes on along the minus strand of CM077163.1, from coordinate 41,576,833 downwards.
CGCCAAAGGTCTTATGTGCAGTGTTAACTGCTTCAGCTCAGAAATTCTTGGCAGTGATGTACACTTAAAAGGGTCCTGAAGCCTCTCAGCCACCTATCGGTAGCAGATGATAGATCTAAGATTCACTGAGTTTGACCAACCAGCTTTCACAAAGGTCCCTAAGTCTGAAAAGTGCCATCTGTAGGTATCTTCTCAAGATCGCTGCACCATCATGGATTGTACTGGTAATCATTCTGAATTGAGCTTGAATTACCATAGCAAGATTCTCATCTTTTCTGAAGAAGAAACCCGGAAAACCTTGAGTAGTCATCTACAACTACAAGGGTATAGACCTTCCTACCTAAGCTGTGAACTGGCATTGGACCAAAGAGATCCATATGCAAGAGGTATAAACACCTCACAGCATCTTTGTTTTCTATGCTTCTAAAGGTGGATTTAGTCTGCTTGCCCTTTTGACAAGCTGAGCAAATACCATCTTTAACACACTTAACTTGAGGACCATTCCTCACTAACTCTTTGCTAAAGAGTTTGCTAATAGTCTTGTAGTTAAGATGGGCTAGCCTCTTGTGCCATTTGACACAATGAGTGACTGTCTCATCAGCTACAAGACAAACTGGAGAACCATTGTTCTCAACCATAATGTCTAGGCAGTAGACATTCCTCTTCCTATAACCTGTCAAAATGATCTCTTGATCACTTGACCTCTTGATATGACAACCATTTTTAACAAATGAGATGTCATACCCTACATCACTTAATTGACTTATACTTATTAGGTTGTGTTTCAACCCTTTAACATAAGCCACTTGAGTAATGGTAACCAAGTTACTAGATATGTTACCAAATCCTTTGATGATCTCTTTCTCAGATCCACCAAAGGTGACTTTTGGACCATTTTTGATTGGAATGTAGTCCTTCAGTAGTCCCCTAGTTCCAGTCATATGTCTGGAACATCCACTGTCCAAGTACCATATAGGGGCATGGTCACTTGGACTCACCTGCAAAACAGATTAATGAACCTTAGAACCCAAAGTATTCTTGGGTCCTTGGTATTTGTTAGTTTGCAACCTGATAAAGCTACCTACTGGCTTTCCAACAGGTAGTTTGGTACTCACTTTTGCACTAGCATTGTGCCAACAGTCCACTGCAAAATGGCCAACTTTGCCACAACACCAACATTCAAACTTGTTGTACCTTTGCTTAGGTACTGTCTTTGCTGTCTTATCTACAGCAGACTTGTTGAATGTTGGGGCTTTGCCCTTGGACTTAGACTTGGACTGCTCAGTCCTTATAGGTCTAGTAAAGCCCAGTCCAGCTTTACCCTTGTGATGAACAAATTCATCAATTATGGGTAACACTGACTTAGGTTTAGAAAACCTAGCAACAAGCTCTCTCTCTTTCTGAAGATTGATCTCCAGACTCTTGATTTGATCATTTTTAAATGATATAGTACCCATTTGAATCACTGTTATGTGCTTCAACCTGGCTATCTCATTCAGTTTTTGATCAAAAGACTTCTCAAAATCTGTTGCAGCAGCTTTAAGATCAGCAATCTCCTTTGCCTGACTTTTGGCTAGGGACTTGCTTTTATTGTAAGCTTGCAACAACACTTTATATTCATCTATAAGCTGATGAATATCATCCTCAGACTCAGATACATTCTCATCACTTGATGATGAAGAATCTGATTCTGTACTGGAACAAGAAACTGAACTTAGAGTTGAACAATGTACCTTACTGGGTCCTGGCTGTTCCAGGATTTTGTCTCCTTCTATCAAAGCCATTAGCCCTTGGCATTGACTGTCTTCTTGTTCATAAATAGACTCCATTATCTGCATGAATTCTTCTTCTTCTTCTTCAGCAAACAGCCCTATATAAGCTTCAGCCTCAGACTCAGTTTCTGAAGAAGAGATATCTGATAGAGTCTTCTCTTTCTTGGCTACAAAAGACTTCTCTTTCTTGCCTTTAAAATGAGTCTTTTTCCTGTCAATAGACTCTTTTCTCTTTTCAGGACAATCTGCAATAACATGACCCTGTTTATTGCAGCAATAGCACACTATCTTAGAACCAGTTGCCTTGCTCGATTTTGTCCTCTTCCTGTCCTTCTTTGAAGCCTTTTTATCTTGATAAAAATCTTCTTTTCCCTTAGAAGTAGAGGGCCTTGTCCTCCACTGTTTCTTCTTTAAGAATTTCTGAAAGTGTCTAGTGAAGGCAGCAAAGTCTTCATCACTTTCACTGCTTGCAGATTTGGTGCTGACTGACTCATCTGACTCTGATTCAACTACCTTTGGAGGTGGAGTTGATGACTTATTCCTGCACTTTCTGGAGGCTTCTGTCTTGAAGGCTACTGTTCTTTCCTTGTGCTCAGTTCTTGTTGATTTCTCCTCCTCTTTCCTCACTGTCAACTGCATTTCACAAGACAATAACTTTCCAAACAGTGTAGGTGGAGGAATTTCTCCCAACTTAGCCATTTCTCTAATGGCACAAATCTTTGTGTCCCAATCTTTAGTTAGGGACCTTAGGAACTTGTCATTTAGTTCATAATTGCTGAACTCTCTTCCATATGACATGAGTTCATTCACTATTCTGTAGAACTTCTTATAGCACTCAGTTATGATATCACTCTTTCCTTGTCTAAAACTCTCATACTCTTGATTTAGCAAGGACTTTCTATCTTGCCTAACTTCTTCAGAACCTTCCATATAGACAATGAGAGTATCCCACATCTCTTTGGCTGTCTTACAGTGAATAAGATTCTGAAAAGTGGCATCATCTATGGCACTTACAATAATGTTTTGAGCTCTTTTGTCCATGGTGGCTAGGACAATCTCATCCTTAGTCATCTCAGAGAAATCCTTTGGGGTTCTCTGATTTGCATCTAGAACTGATATCTTCATGGGCACATAAGGCCCTTCCTTTACTGTGATGTACATTCTAGGGTCTGAGGCCTCCATAAACAGCCTTACCCTTTCCTTCCAAATCCCAAAGATTTCCTTGCTACATATAGGTAATTTCATGGAACCCAATTCCTTGTGATTCTCAGAAGAACCCATGTTTCTTGATTTTCTTGAATCTGTAAATTGCCTTAGACTGAATCTGTCAATCAGGATCTCCTTAGACTGTTAGTCCTTTTTAAGGAACCTCCCTCTAATACCACTTGAAAGAAATAGTACCTAAACACCTAGAGGGGGGGGGGGTGAATAGGTGACCTAATCCTTTTTGAAACTTTGATGGCAGCAATCAGTTAAGTTCACAGAATTCTAACTATTTTATCACAGCAAACACACAGCATACACAGTCACAGCACAATCACAGTAGACACAAGGTTTTATAGTGGTTCCTCAAGCATTGGGTACATCCACTTTCCCCCTTCGCCTATCTAGCAGTGCACTAGATTCGGCCAAACTTCTCCACTAGCTCAGAACCCAAACTGGTTCCTACACCTCAGGCCCAAAGCCTTACAACTCAGCTTTTCCACAAAGCCTACACTCAACCACAAAGGCCTACACTCAGCCAACATGCCTACACTCAGCCAACAAGGCCTACACTCAGAGATGTCAATCTCCTACACTCAGGCTCTCCAGCCCTACCCTCAGCCTTTATAATTACAGGCTTACAATCACTCAGATCCAAAGGATCCTACAAGATAAAAATGATTACAGAAATAATAACTCAACAACTCAGAAATAAGAGAAGGGAGTTGAGAGTTTCTTGATGAGTTCTTGGAAGAACTCAGCTGAATTCAATCTGACTTAGCTTTCTTCAAAGCTTCTTGAGTAGAACTGAATAAGAATGAATCCTCCTGCAGTTGATCCTTGATCTCTGCTTCTTAAGATCTAGAATATATCTGAACCCTTCTTCTCAGCCTAGTTCCAAAGGCTGATTTCTTGGATGGAGCCCTCTCTCTCCAACTTCTTAGATCTGCACTTGGACGGCTAGATCTTCTTGTGTTGATACTCTGTGTACCACTTCAATAATTACTTGAACAATAATCTGAACAACTGTTGATCATCATTTTCTGTAGACAGCATAGACCTATTTATAGGTCTTCTTCATGGTAACCGGCTGGTCCGGTTCATAACTGTCTTCTGACATCTCTGACAGGTGCTGTAGACCGGCTGGAACGGCAGCTGTCAAATCATCCAGTCAGTTCTTGAAAATCTCTAACTGTCTGATAGTGTCGAGACTTTCTGTCTTTAAGTGTCGACACAAGTTGTGTAAGTGTCGACACAAGTCTACAAGGTGTCGACACAACTTCTTGTATGTCTCGACACAGATTCTTCTTCATGTGTCGACACTGAAATTGAGTGTCAACACAAGTACTTGATCTTCTGTAACTTGCTGAATTCTTCTAAGTGTCGACACATCTCCTTTGTGTAGACACATCTTCTTGTGTTGAATCTGTTAAGTGTCGACACTGCTTATTGGTGTCGACACATAGTCTTCTATGTTGATACTTGCTGAGTGTCGACACAGCTCCTTGTGTCGAATCTGTTAAGTATCGACACTGCTTCTTGGTGTCGACACATAGTCTTCTATGTTGATACTTGCTGAGTGTCGACACAGCTCCTTGTGTCGAATCTGTTAAGTGTCGACACTGCTTCTTGGTGTCGACACATAGTCTTCTATGTTGATACTTGCTGAGTGTCGACACAGCTTCACTGGGTGTCGACACAGCTCCTTGTGTCGACACTTTCTGTCTGCACTTTTCTTCATTGAGTGTCGACACAGCTCCTTGTGTCGACACTTTCTGTCTGGTGTCGACTCTGCATCCCAGGTGTCGACACAATGACTCCAAGTGTCGACACTGCTTGTCTGGGTGTCGACACAAGTCTTCTTAAGTGTCGACACTTTCCCTCTGGGTGTCGATACATGGACTTAGAAATTTTGCTTCAGTCCTGCAAATACTTAACCTGCACAAGTAACTCAAAAACACATCAAATACATTTTGATGTATATCATTGAGTTGGGTGAGGCTTCTTCAAATCAGGTACATTTAACCAATGTACCCAACAGGAACCACTATAAAATATCTTGTGTCGTCTGTGATGCTCTCTTATTTTTATTGTGTGTTGTTTGTTGTGTAGTTTAGTTTTTTTTCTACACTCTCTGATTACACTTACAAGTATCTCTATTTTACTTATGCAAATAAAAATCTGATAAGATTTTAAAACACTATATTCACCCCCCCCCTCTAGAGTTAAATAGTCTAACTTCACAGGTGGTATTAGTGCATACCACCACCTTCAATTGGTATCAAAGCAGGTTATCTTTGGTTTCACAGATTCATATCTGAACCAAGATCCTTATTAGATTGTTTCTCTCTTCTTTATTTTTTTTGTTATTACATTAATGACACAAAATAAAGATTATGCTAGCACCAGACCTCCAGTCTGCAACTTAAACAAATTTGCAATCTGAAAGGCAAGAATCAAGTTATACATGAATTCTATTGATGAGGATATTTTTAACTCTATTTTAACAGGTCCTCAACCTACAACATCTACATCTACAACAACTTCTAGCACTAATATAGTTCCACCACCTGAGTGGACTGATGCTCAGAAGAAAGCCAAAATAGCTGATGCTAAAGCTATGAATATATTGGCTCAAACCATGTCAGATGATATCTTATAGAAGGTGGGTGAGTGCACCTCTACAAAAGAAATCTGGGACTCCTTAAACCAGATGGTGGCAGGCTCATCAGATGAAAGAGAGAATAGAAGATCCCTCATAATATCTCAATATGAGAACTTCAAGAAGGAGGAATCAGAAACAGTGGCTGAGATGTATAACAGACTTAGTGTTATTATCAATGAACTGAAGATCCTGGACAAAGATATCTCCTTGACTGAGATCAATGATAAGATCCTGGTGTACTTCCCCAGCACTTGGGATTCCAGGATCTGGCCAATCAAAGAAGCCAGAAGCATGAATGGGATATCCACTGAGTCTCTCTTGGGAAAACTCAAATCCTATGAGCAATTAATTAAGACTAGAGAGGCTGTTGAAGTGAAGGCCTCAACCTCTTCAAGGAAGGAACATAATATTGCTTTCAAAACAACAGAAGAATCTGAAACCCTTCCAGCCAATGAAGAGTTGATGAGCTTGCTGGCCAAAAGATTCTACAAACTGGCCAAGAAAGATTTCAGAAGAAGGCCATCCAAGAATGATGACAAACCTAAGTATGACAGAACTCCTACCAAGGAGATTGTCTGCTTTGGATGCAGAAAGCCTGGGCACATTCTTCCCGAATGCCCAGAAGCTCAAAAAAGAGATAGGAGAAAAGATAAAGAGAATAAGAAGAACTCCAGCAGACACTCAAACAAACACTCCTCCAGCAAATATAAAAGAAAGGAAAAAGGTTTCATTACTGAAACCTGGAGTGATACGGATGACGAGACCTCATCTTTCAGCTCCAGTGAAGATGAAGAAGAAGCCAAGGCAAGAGAAGTTTGCCTCATGGCAATCAATGCCTCATGCAGCAGGCCTGATGCTGAAGATCAAGCAGAAAGTCATTCTGAAGAATCAGAAGAGGAATCTGAGACAGAGGAGGATCAGGTAATCTCTTCCTTTGATTTTAATTCTATTGATTTTAAAATTGAATTCAAATCCTTATGTAATGATCTAATAAAATCTGATAAAGAAATCAAAATGTTAAGAGATAGACAAGTTGAATTTGATAATTTATTTGCTGAAAACACTAAGCTTAAAGATTATTTAGTTTTAGCAAATGAACAAATTATTTCCCTAAAAACAAAACTATGTGAGGCTAAGCAACTTGAGGAATATCTCAATGAGAGAAGCCTTAAGCTGATGGATATCACAAGTACAGTCAATACCTGACTAAATGACAAACTGAGCTTAGGTGCTTCATCAAGTTTACCTCCTCCCATACTTAAGAAAAACATACTATCAACCCTCATAAAATTTGTTTCAGCTAAAGAAAAAGAGGTAATAAACATTAAGCAACCCACATAAGACTTGCTTAAATCTAAAAACCAACAGAACAGAAACAAGAAAATACTAAATAAAAACAAAGTTCAATAGCTTTCGTCGAACTCCGATCGACGAAATGTGGCTACTTCGTCGAACTCCGATCGACGATCTATTAACGCAAATATTAGCCATAAAAATTCGTCTTATTGCGATCGACGAATCTTGTACGGCTCGTCGAGCAGAGATCGATGAACTTGGGGCATAGAAAATGAATTTGTTCATTCTCTGAGCAGATATCGATGATCTCATCCCACTTCGTCGAACTCTGGTCGACGAACTTACAATTTTTCATCGAACCCAGTCAGACTTAACAAAAATCATAATTCTAATAGAAACTTTAATCAATCTAGTAAACCTTTTAATCCTTATGCTAATTGGGAAATTCCACCTAGGAGATACCATCCTTAGGATATAAATCCCAACCTGAATTTTCAGTTATATCAAATTTTTCTTATCAGAAAAATAAAGGACCCAAGGTAATCTGGGTCAAGAACAACTAATTGTTTTCTTTGCAGGTAAAGAGCTGTCCAACTTTAAATAAACAATGGTATCTGGACAGTGGATGCTCCAAGCATATGACTGGCAGCAAGGACAACCTAAATAACTATAAGTCCAAGCTGGGACCAAAGGTGATCTTTGGTGATTCAAATTGTGGTTAGTCTGAAGGATTTGGAGAAGCTAAGATTGGAGCCGTCACTTTCAAAAAGGTTACATATGTAAGTGCACTAAGACATAAACACATCTCCATAAGTTAACTATGTGATGAAGGTTATCAGGTATATTTTAACTCCTGCTCTTGTATTATTTCTACTAAAGAAAACCAAACTGTTTTAATTGGAAATAGACAAGGCAACATATATGTAGTTGATTTTCATTCTGCAACATCAGATATATGTTTACTTAATCTTGTTAGCAATCAAAATGATTTATGACGTAAAAGATTAGGACATGTTAATATGTAAAATATTGCTAGGTTATCTAAAGACAATCTTGTTAGAGGTTTGTCTTCTGGTCCCTATAAGAAGGAAGCCCTCTACAGGGCTTGTCAATTAGGCAAGCAAACTAAATCTAGCTTTAAATCAGTTAATAAAAGTGATTCACCTAGGATCTTGTACCTACTACACATGGACCTTTTTGGACCTATTATTGTACATAGCCTAGGAGGGAAATCTTATACTCTAGTTATTGTAGATGACTTCTCAAGATTCACTTGGGTGTTCTTTCTAAGATATAAGTCAGATACATTCAAGGTTCTTACAGATTTTCTCAAGACCATACAGATTGAGTACTCTACTCAAGTTGCATTGATTAGAAGTGATCATGGTACTGAGTTTGAGTCTCTTATTATACATGAGTTCTGTGAGAAGGAAGGTATCAGGCATTACTTCTCAGCTCCTAGAACTCCTCAAAAAATGGGGTATCTGTAAAGAAGAATAGAACCTTAATTGAAGCTGCAGGCACATTACTTATAGATGCTTACATGCCCCTTTCCTTTTGGACAGAGGCTGTAAGCACAACAAACTTGTAATAAACAGAAGTTTGATACATAAACTTAAGAATAAGACTCCCTATGAATTGCTTAAAGGGAAGAAACCTAAAATCACCTATTTTAAAATATTTGGTTGTATATGTTATATTCACAACAATGAAAAGAAATACATTAGAAAGTTTGAAGCTAAGGCTGCAGAGAGAATTTTTCTAGGATATTCCCAAGTCAACAAAGCTTATATGGTATTTAATAAATCTATCTTAAAAATTGATGAATCTATTCATGTGACTTTTGATGAAGCAAACATGTCTTATAAGGAGAAAGAAATTTCTACCAATAGCACTTTGCAGGTACCTCACTTGTGTGAGAGATTGGATGATCTAAGCCTCACCCAAGAGGTTCCAATACATCCCTCTCCACAAGTTGAAGAAGACAGTTAAGAAGAAAGCATAGAGGTAATTGAACCCTTTCCAACAGCTAATGAAATTCCACAAGTGGAATTTATTCCCCAAGCTGTTGCCCAACCGGCTCCTCTCACTGATTTTGTCACACTTAGAGATCACCCTAGATCTCAAGTTATTGGAGACATTTCAGCTGGTGTGCAAACAAGGCATCAACTCAACCCTGACTTGATGTTTGCTTGTTTCCTCTCTTAACTTGAGTCTCAAACCATTAAAGATGCAGAGCAAGATCCCCACTGGATCATTACAATGTAAGAGGAGCTCAATCAATTTGAGAGATGTAGAGTTTGAGAATTAGTTCCTAGACCCAAAGACTACCCAGTCATTGGAACCAAATGAGTATTCAGAAATAAAATGGATGTAGAAGGCAACATTATGAGGAACAAGGCAAGACTAGTAGCTCAAGGCTATAGGCAGGAGGAAGGCATTGATTATGATCAAACATTTGCTCATGTTGCAAGACTTGAGGCTATAAGAATTTTCCTTGCCTATGCTGCATTCAAGAAGTTCAAAGTCTATCAGATGGATGTTAAAAGTGTTTTTCTGAATGGAGAACTAAAAGAAGAAGTATATGTGGAGCAACCACTAGGTTTTATCTCTCCAACCTATCCCTCTCATGTATTTAGATTTCATAAAGCTCTCTATGCTTTAAAGCAAGCTCCAAGAACTTGGTATGAGACCTTAGCTAGCTTCTTATTAGAGCATAAATTTTCTAGAGGCATTGTAGATAGAACTCTTTTTTTAAGCATCATAAAGATAAAATCTTATTGGTACAAATTTATGTTGATGATATTATCTTTGGCTCAACTGATCCCAAACTATACAAAAGATTCTCTAACCTTATGCATTCAAAGTTTGAGATGAGTAGCATGGGCGAACTTTCATATTTCCTTGGTCTCCAAGTGAAACAATCATCTGATGATATCTTCATCTCCCAATATAAATATGCTAAGGAGCTTGTTAAAAGATTTGGGATGTGTGATGTCTCAGCAATGAAAACACCCATGGTTGTAAATGCTGTGATAGATTCTGAAAAGCATAGAAACCTGTTGATCAGAAGTTATATAGGGCCATTGTTGGGTCCCTATTATATCTCACAGCAAGTAGGCCAGATATAATGTTTGTTACATGCATTTGTGGTAGGTTCCAAGTGAACCCTAAAGAATCTCACTATATTTTGCTAAAAAGAATTTTGAGATATATAAAAGGTTGCCCAAATCTAGGACTTCTATATCCATCAGAGTCAGAATTTGACTTAACTGGATTTTTAGATGCTGACTATGCTGGATGTAGAGTGGACAGAAAGAGCACCACAGGAACATACCAGTTCCTTGGTGATAGACTAGTGTCCTGGTTCTATAAAAAGCGAACCTCTGTGTCCACATCAACTACAAAAGCAGAATATATAGCTGCTGGCAGCTGTTTCTCACAAGTTTTGTGGATACAAATCAACTACTGGATTATGGATACAACTTAAATAATTCAACTATATATTGTGATAGTGATAGTGCTATATCCATAGCACAAAATTCAGTGCATCATAATAGGACCAAGCATATAGAAATAAGGCATCATTTCATTAGAGATTGTGTAGACAAAAAAAAAATTAATCTTGTCTTCATTTCCACTGATTTACAAAGGGCGGACATCTTCACCAAGCCATTGGATGAGAAGAAACATCTGTTTTGCTTAAATCAGTTAGGAATGATCAATGGAGATGATTTAATTTAATTTCTGTCTACGGTCGATGATTTGTTGACAGTTCGTCGAATGGAGATCGACAATCTGTGAACTCCTCGTGAAGAGTTCGTCGAACGGAGTTCGACGATCACTTCTTAGTGAAACAGTTTTCGTCGAACGGAGATCGACAATCCTTGCTTTAGTGAATTTTTCGTCGAACTAAGATCGACGATTTATTCATCTTCATCAGAATGAGATCGACGAATTCATTTTCTATTAAAATACTTCGTTGAACTCAGATCGAAGATTTTCTCATTTTTCGTCGAACGGAGACTGGCGGTTCATATTCTGAAAATCTTATATCTAGGTTTTCTTCGACCTCTGTCCAGCGCTTTCAGTTCCTTTGCACTTGATCTTTGTTTCTCTCTCGCAGGTGCATCCATGGCGATTCAGGTGAATTCTCTGTCCACCATGAAATTCGATATGGGTTTCGATGTTGATTTTGACTCTTTCCAGCATTCTGATCTCATCTTTGTGGACATTCTGAAGTTGTTTGAAAATCATAATCTAAAGCAGTTCATGACCCACCGAATAAAGATTGCCATGACAGAGATCAAAGAATGGGTCTTTACCTCTACTTCCTCCACAACAGAAGATACCATGACAGGAACTATTTCTAGTAACCAACTTTCCCTCTCTCCAAATATACTAAACGACATTTTCGGTCTATTGAATGGTACTGATGAGATAGAAATGGACTCTGAGGAGTATAAAAATATGTTAATTAAAATGGATCACTCTAGAGATAACCATAAGAAGCTACTAAAAAAGAACTTGTCTGCTGAATACAAGTTTTTAGCTTATGTAGTAGGGAAGGTGCTGTTAAGAAAGCATACAACACATGACTATATCACCAGGCACCAATTCTTGGTGATGGCTACATTGGTTGATAAGAAAGGAATTAACTGGAGTCAGTTATTATTTTATCTGATTAAGAAGAAGAATAACAAGAAAGAAGTATGTTTTGGTCGTGTTCTGGGGATTTTCCTGTAGGAGAAGGCATCTGAAGATCTGGTTTCCACACCAGTGTTCATAAATGCCTCCAAGAGGCTAACCTCTGCCCTGTTTGGCAGATGGGAGAGGAGGATCACAAAGCCAACCAATGCTTTCTCCTCCTCTAGGCCTTCTGAGGGCACAAGGGCTAATACATCCACTCCCCACCATCGTTCTGAAGAAGGTCCTCCACCACCTCCTTCTTCAACCATATCCATTCCAGCAATAGCTCCTCCATCTACCCAACCATCTTCAGTTCCTCCTATGCAACAACCAGCCATCTCCATTCCTTCACTAACTCATGTGCCAACACCTCCTCAATCTCCACTCCATATCACACCTCCTCAATCTCCTCTTCCATCCCATCTACAAGACATCAACACTGACACATTCTTGTCATCCCCTACATTCAATCTTCTCACCTCCTTATCATCCACACCTACCTCCCCTATCCATGACATTCCCAGTCCAACACCATCCCCCAGATCATCTCCTTAGGATGACATCCTCCCTGATGTCCCTACTTCTACTAATCCTTCTGTATCCACCCAAACTCCACCTGAGTTTATAGATACAGCTTTTCCTTCCCTATCTACCATCCTGGAGCACATCAGTCCAATGATTAGGACTCTTATAGCGGAGGCCATTATACCTCTTGCCAATTCTATTTCTGCTCTTGTTGCTCTCTTTGCTGCCTCATCTGTCCCTTCTTCTTCCACTAGGGGCCTGATTCTAGCTTCTGCTGAAATCAGGCAGGGGGAGATGCTCAATGAAGAAGCTTCTCCAGTTTCAGCAGCAGCAATAGTTACAGATTCAGATACAGATATTTATATGGTTCTTGATACAGACACAGTTATAGAGGATACAAATATAATAACTGTTGGTGATTGTTTTGTCCATCCCACAGTGGATTTGTTCAATTTGTTGAATTCTTTTGATACAGTTTATTTAAGCTCTCTTCCTTCTGTCTGCCTACAGCCATCCTTGGATACTGTACCTTACACAACACCTATTAGTCCTACAGTTGCCAAGCAACTCAAGGACAGTCTTGCAATTTTAGAGACTCATACAATATCCCCTTCCAAAGATATCTCTTCTCCAGAGGCCATCTCAACTCCAACTTATAAAATGGATGATAGTCCAATGCCAGATTTGGATGAAATCATCATGGCTGATATAGAGGCAGAAAACCTATAGCTGCTGAATAGCCTCAGGCTCTAGAACCTCAAGCAGTTACTCCAGCTCCAACTCCAGCTCCAGTACCTCAAGCATAGCCTCAGGCTGAAAAGAAAGCTGACAAAGAACTGCAAATTGACAAAGATCTTCTGAAGGCTATTAATGCCTTATATGATGATCCTCAAGGCTCTTCTGAGGATGATGAAGATGATAATGATGATTCTGATGATAGTCCTTCTGCTAAAAAGAAAGTTTCAAAGAAAAGGAAAGCCCCTCCAGTTGCTGCTCCTAAGCCAAATCCAACACATGATACTCCTTACTATGTCCTTCAGAAAATTACTCCCTATCCTGGGATGCCAGCCTGGATGTGGCTGTCCAAGAATCAGTAAATATAAAGAAAGAAAAGCAGAAGATATTCTCCTGCACCTCAGAGACACAGGAAAGGTCCTCCTCCTCCTCCTCTACCTACTACTAGTGCTTCAGGCAGCTCTTCTCAGAGGTCTACCTCATATACTCAAACATACCATAGGCAACATGGTAGATCCTCATCTTCTCAAGGAAGTAGCCAGCAGAGATACCCTTCTAGCAAACATCAACATCAACAACAACATCAACAACATCAACAACAACAATATCCTCAGCAACAACAACAGTAAGCTCCTGAACCACAAAAGGCTGACAGTCCTAAGAAGCAAGAGTCTCCTCCCATTCCCTTTGTGGATCCAGAGATAGAGACTACTGCTAAAATGGCCAGGTTTCAGGAACTGGTTGGATTATCACTGATAAACAAGGCTAAAGCTGAAGGAAAGGATGCCTCCCAGTATTCTACAATGTCCAAATACAGGAAAGAAGAATTGAAAAGGTATGATAAAGCTAACAAATTATTTAATGTTGATGCTTATATGAATCTACACCCAGAGGCTGTTGTGCCTAGAGCCACATCTCTCAACATCATTGGAGCTGCTGATATGACTATGTCCAAAAAGCAAGCAGCTGATCCTAACAGAGAGAACAAGTTTACTCAGCCTACTGACAAAGAAAAGGAGGACAAGTAAAAGGAGATACTGAAGAAAAAGAAATGAGTTTATATTGTTTAAATTTCTATCTTTTAGAACTCTTTATTTATATACTGTCACAAAGCTACGTCGTAAATATCTGCTATTATTTCAATTTCTCTGCCAGATATATTTTCTGCTTTGTGAATGTTTTTATTTCACGTGTATTAGTGACCTCACCCAAATATGGGGAGATTGTTAGATACCTAGTTGATTTGGGCTAGGTTTACTAATTAGGATAATTGACACACCATGTATAGTCAGGGTCATGTCATTGTGTCCTAGAGCTTAGGCTAAGTCCTTAGAATCAACCTCACATGGACCAGCCAGCAGAAGACTGTAGAAGACTCAAAGACTTAGAAGAAAATCAGTTCAGGAAGTAAGTTCGACGTTCGTCGAACTCAGCTCGACGAAAGTCATGCTCCGCTCGACGAACTCAGAATAAATTCTCTGAGTTGAGCTCGACGATATTCGAGCTCAGGTCGACGAATTCTGGGAGATCAACTTCAACACATTAAGACTAGAATACTTTCTCTAAACTCAGGTTGACGAAGTTACATTATCAGCTCGACGATCTTGGAGCACAAAATTGGGAAGTTCTTCACAGAAAGCAGTTAGCTGATCTCAGGTCGACGGACTTGGTTCTCAGGTCGACGAACAAGAATTCCTAGGTCGACGAATATAATTTCTCTGGTCGACGATCTTTGATCTTAGGTCGACGAAATCTGTTCTCTGGTCGACGATTGTTGTGCAGTTCCAGACATAGAATTTTCCATCCTTTTGTCCTCATTCTATAGCAGTAATTCCTGAATAATCAATGCTCATATTCCCTGAATTTAGCCATTAGTGGCAGCATTAATTATGGTCTTCATCAGGAATATTACTTGTCATTTGTAATAGGACAGTTGGGGAATTCATTAATGATATATTCTCTCCAACCACATTTCCATTCTCCAGGCAGTCAGCATTCAATGCTAAAGAATTTCAAAATTCAAAAGAGAATTTAGACAGAGATATATAAAAGAATTTTTTTTTCTTTCAGTCGATAGATAGTAAGAACAGTAGAGACAGAGCACCAGAAAATATTCAACAAAAACTCTGTCTTCATCAAGTGTTCTTCCTCCAACAAGCTTTCAAGAGACAATCAACTTCTATCTGTCTACAACTTCCTGGAGAAATCTTTGGAATACATACATACCCTACAAAGCTCTCATTCTTCCTGAACAGATCTTTATCTCAGGGGGAGCTTTGACAACATCAAGGATCCACAAGTCTTCTCAGTTGATTTGTGAAAAGAGAAAACAACAACTTGTTTTATTTATTTTACCCCACTGTGCACAGGGTTCTAGCTCGCTTCAAAAGTTAAACACTTGGTTGCAAATCTCCTGATCAAAAGACTTGATTTGGTTTTTAGGCACCTGATTAAAAGCCTGAAGGGTTTCCTGATCTACTTGAAGCAGATCTTGTGGTGACAGGAACCTGAGCAAAAACCTAATTGGTGGAAGGGCACCTGATCAAAAACCTGAGTGGATTCCTATCAGGGTGGTAGAAGAGTGGATATACCCAAGTTTTAGGGGAACCACTATAAAATTTCTTGTGTCGTCTGTGATGCTCTCTCATTTTTATTGTGTGATGTTTGTTGTGTAGTTTAGTTCTTTTTCTGCACTCTCTGATTACACTTATAAGTATCTCTATTTTACTTATGCAAATAAAAATATGATAAGATTTTAAAACACTCTATTCACCCCCCCCCTCTAGAGTTAAATAGTCTAACCTCACAGGTGGTATTAGTGCATACCACCACCTTCATAATATCATCTACATATATTTGTACTAAGATAGTCTTGCCTTTGACTTTCCTTAGAAATAGTGTTTTGTCTATTTTTCCTCTCGAGAATTTGTTCTCTAGAAGGAATTTAGACAGAGTATCATACCAAGCCCTTGAGGGTTGTTTTAACCCATAGAGAGCTCTTAATAAAAGATAAACATAATTAGGATGAGTAGAGTCAATAAAACCTAAGGGTTGCTAAACAAAGACTCTTTCCTTAAGATTACCATTAAGGAATGCTGACTTTGCATCTATTTGGTAAACCTTGAATCCTTTGTAGGCTGTATATGCCAGGAAGAGTCTAATAGCTTCCAATATAGCCACTAGTGCAAATGTTTGATTAAAATCTATACACTCTTCCTGTCTATAGCCCTTTGCAACTAGTGTAGCATTGTTTCTGACTATAACACAATTCTCATCCAGTTTATTCCTGTAGATCCACTTGGTTCCTATGATGTTACAGTCATCTAGTCTAGGAACCAGCTTCCAGACATTACATCTCTTGAACTGGTTCAATTCTTCCTGCATAGCCCCTATCCAAAATGGGTCTATATTGGCTTCTTCAAACTTCTTTGGTTCTGTTTGAGACAAAAAACTTGTGTACATTATAGTTTTGTGCTTTATGCATCTTGTGGTCACACCATGAGCTGCATCTCCAATGATCAGTTCCCTTGGATGATCCCTTAGATGTCTGACAACAACTAGTAATGTGACCTCTTCTCTTTGAATAGCTTCATCTTGCTGCTGAGTCTCTTCTTCTGGTTGTTCCTGCGTAAGTTCTTCCTCAACAATGTTGACTCCATATTATATACTTTGGCTTGCTGGAACTGAGTCTTCTATTGACAACTCCTTTAGCTTCAAGTCTCCTCCCGTTGTGCTTGATGTACCATAACCTCTGGTAATCGCTTTGTCAGCTCCACTAAAGATCACCTTTGGTCCATCCCTCACTGGAATAAACTCCCTCAAATTGCTTTTTATTCCAGTTATGTGTCTGGAACATCCACTATCCAAGTACAAGATGACCCTATCTCCAGTACTTGGACATACCTGCAAAATAAATATTTATTTATCCTTAGGAAACCAAATTATATTGGGTCCTAGGTGCTTGTTAGTTGAGGCTTCATTGAGCCACTTGAGAATTCCTTAGCTAGGTACATTTTCTGTCCATGAGACATTGTGTGATTGAACTCGCAGTCCAGGGTAAAGTGTCAAATCATTCCACAATACCAGCACTCATATCTGTTGTATCTCCTCTTTGGAGGAACAATAAGAACTTTATACTAACATTCCTTAGGACAGGAATCAACAAACTTGATATTTGCATTCTGATTGGAAGCATAATGGTTGTTTTGCCTCTCAGTCACAACAGTCCTCCTTGAAGCAAGCACATTAGGAATAACTTTTCTATTCACATATGAGTTTGGTCCTACTAGTCCGGACTTTTGGATTTCTTTTCCCTTAGTCTAAAACACAGGTTGTGGCATGACTGGATCCTTTTGTCCTGTCATCTTTTTTGTCTCTCCTTCTCTTAGGTTTAACATAACCAAGACCACTTCCAGGAGTTCCTGGGAAGGTATCTATAATGGGGAGCACAGTTTTAGGTTTAGAGAACTGCTGAACAAGTCTTTTTTCATTCTGGAGTTTGAGTTCTAACTCCTGAATGGTTGCATCTTTTTGTTTGAGCAACATGATTTGATCATAAATGATCTTAGTTAGCTTAGATAACTTTGAACGTTGAAGACCAATCTGCTGAGTAGCCATCTCATGATGGTACTCAAGACCTCTTAGTGATGCAATCTTGATGACTTGTTCTTTGACAAGATTTTTTCTCTTTATAAGAGTCTCTTGCAGTTTTCCAAACTTAACTGTGAGTTGCTGCCATTTAGTCTCATAATTGGACTTATGTGAATCAACATTTGAGTTACATGAGTCTGACTCATCCTCAATCTCATGAACAAAAGTTGTAGAATAAATAGAATTGTCAAAGATTACCTGAGTATCCTGACATTCAACAATATCTGTTTCTGTATTATCAGATAGTGCCATCAAGTTAACCTCCATATCATCTTCAGAGTCACCATGGAGTGATTAAGTTATGGAGTTATTGCCCTTATATATGACCTCTCTGATGAATTCCTCTTCACATGAGAACAATACAATGTGAGCATGTTCTTCATCCGATTCAATTGAATCTGAATCACTATCAGATAAGGTCTTTGACTTCTTTGCCATCAGACACTTTTTTGACCTCTTATATCCGTAGAACTTCTTTTCCTTGGACTTCCTGTTCTCCTTTCTCTTTACTGGACAGTCAGCAATGCATGTCCAGGCTTGTTACAACAATAACAAATAATGTCAGTCTTAACTTATTTGTTCTGGTTTGAATCATACCTGACCACAGAGTTGTTTCTATGTTTGTCTTTGTTTTTGCTGGAACTTCGTCTAGATGATGTCTTCTTGTTCCATTGCTTCCTTCTTCTCATCATCTTCTTGAATTGCCTGGTGAATAATGTCAATTCACCATCCGACAATTCTTCTGATGAAGAACTAGTCCCAGTGCTAACTATATCTTCATCCCTTCTTGGTGATGATGGAATTTCTCTTCTAGCCTTCTTCGATGTGTCTTCTTTGAAAGCCATAGATCTAGTCTGATTTGAACTTCTGGCAGATTCATCTTCAGCTTTTATAGAATTTAACTGAAGCTCATGTGACAACAACTTCCCATACATATCCAGGGGTACCATGTTTCTCAGATTGCCCATTTCTCTTACAACACAAATCTTTATGTCTCATTCTTTGTTTAGGGATCTCAGAAACTTGTCACTAAGCTTATAGTTTGATAATTGTCTGTCATAATTCTTTTAAGTCATTGACTATTCTAAAGAACTTTTCATAACAAAGTTCTATATAATCAGTCTTCTCTTGCCTGAATGTCTCATACTGCTGGTTGAGTAGAGACTTTCTGTCATCTCTGACTTATTCTGTGCCTTCCATATAGACTATTAGAGTGTCCCACATCTCCTTAGATGTTTTACAGTGTACTAAGTTCTGAAAGGTTGAATTATATATTGCACTGACAATTATGTTTTGTGCTCTTTTATCCGTGGTGGCAAGAACCACCTCATCCTTTATCATCTCAGACAGACTCTTAGGGGTTTTCACATTTGCATTTAAGATAGATACTTTCATGGGAATAGATGGTCCTTCTTGTACAGTGACAAAGATTCTTGGATCTTATGCCTCCATAAATAATCCCACCCTCTGCTTCCAAATAGCAAAATTATCCTTTATATATATAGGAAGCTTCATAGAACTGAGTTCTCTGTGAGATTCTGAAGCCATGAGATCTGATATGTATCAACCACCCTTAGGATCTTTTTCTGACTGTTAGGTATTTCTTTGAACAACCTAGCTCTGATACCACTTGAAAGATAAATCTATGGGTAATTAATCACATAAAGAGGGGGGTGAATAGATATCTTTTAAATTTCTTTGTCACTTATACTAAAAGTTTAGCAGCTACTTAAAATTTAACATTTATAAGAACACAACACAAACAATCCACAGAACACATAGATTTTATAGTGGTTCCCCTATCTAGGGTACATCAAATTTCCCTCTTCTTCCTTACTAGCAATGTGCTAGATAAGGTTATATCTCCTCCAGATCAACTCAGATCAATGATCTTACAGACGCAGTTTCTATTAAGAAACCTACAACTCAGGCCAACAGGTCCAACCTCAAAGATTCACCCAATCTCCTACCTCAGGTCCCTTAAGAACCTTACCTCAACCTTTATAACACAAGTTTACACCTCAGTGATCCCACACAAATCAACTACCTCAGGTCCCTCAAAAACCCAACCTCAGCCTTTATCACACAAACTTACAGCTCAGAGAATAAATCTCCTACACACTTAGATCTCAAAGAGATCTTACATGTTTAATAGGAAAATTAGAAAGAAAGTAATCTCGGAAAACAACAACTCTGAGATCTAACTTATCTGAGAGTTCAGATTCTTCAATCAACAACACAAGATTGGTTCTTGAAGAGCAAACTGACTAAAATGATTCTTCACGGGATCTTCAATGTTTTTGATGATGATCGGCTTGATTTCCTTGAAGAACTTATAAATAAGATCCACCTTAATCCTCTGATCAACTTGTTTAAAGGATCAGAAGACTTTTTGTTGGGTTTTGTATCCACAATAACCTAGATTTGTGTGAAGTCACCCTTGAACTAAGATGAATTAAGTTGTATTTGATGTATTGTTTGAGTTATGTGTTTGCAGGACTTAATTTGCCAAGTGTAGACCAATGTCAGTCTACAATGGGTCACCAGACACAGGACCATATAATGTAATCCCTCATTATGTGATCCATGATGTTGACTCATGTGTAGCCTCTCTATTGGGATACACTTCTTTTTTCAAGCACTAGGATTGTTGGAGAAAAACTTGTTGCTGATTTTATTGAAGAAAGGAAAATCCTCATGAACTAGAATTTTTCTACATGTTTCACTCGAGTAGAAGTCTAAGTACTTGAGTTGAACCCTTAGTCATACTCGAGTGAGTCTAGTCTGAACTCGAGTAAAGTAAATGGCTGTCGAGTGATTTGAATCTAGCTCTCGAGTGGCCAAATCCATTACTCGAGTAGACTTCTTCTTATTCTCGAGTTAACAGATTTTCTATCTTAGAATTATTCCAAGTACTTTACTCGAGTAGTCAAGTTAACAACTCGAGTAGATGAGCCCTTTTGTCTCGAGTTACAAAAGGAATGTTCTCGTGTTGAATGTACCCTACTCGAGTATTAAAGTTCATATACTCGAGTAGTCTTCTTACTTCTCGGGTAGTCCAGTTCCAGTACTCAAGTAATTCATTTTCATCTTCCAGAATTTTTTCTAAGTCCTTTTCTCGAGTAGTTCACTTCTACCTCTCGAGTAGTTCTTCTCCACATCCCGAGTATCTCTTCTAACACTCGAGTAACCTTATTCCTCTTGAGTGATTATAGATTTTGTTCTGGATTTATTGAAGGACTTCTTCTCGAGCTATCTGACTTTGTCCACTTGAGTACTCATCATTGTACTTGAGAAGCTTATATTCCACTCGAGTAATTCAATCAAATTTTCAGAAAAATTCGCTAAGTCCTAATCAGACGGGATTTTCAAATGCCTCGACGTGATTGGTCCACGTGGACGTCATTAATCTTAATTATGACCGTTGGGGAGATCTTATATAAGGTCTTGTCATTTCGATTAACCCTAACAAGTGCTGAAAAGATATACCTTAAGAATTTTGAATCCTGTTTTCTCTTTCCAAAAACAGAAGCCACCGTCAACCATCTTCGTGCAAATCGCCTAGGGTTTTCATTCAAGAAGATTCAGATCAAGTTGACTTACATATCGAGATTGCTTTTCATCTTCTTCATCATCTCTCAGATCGTTTGAGTTAAAGAAGTTTCAAATCCATATCTAGCCGAGCATTTTCTTTAACAATTTCTGATAAATCCGCAAAGTTCAGGAAGAAGACCTTGGCCGAAATCTCCAGATCTGAGAAAGATATATTGTTTGTATTTCATTTACTCAATTTATTATTGTAGGAGATTACTCTCCGAGTGTAGGAGCTTTGTTCTCCGAGTTGTAGGAAGTTTTCATCTTCCGAGTGTAGATCCGTATTGTGGATCGAGTTGTAGGAACTTTGTTCCGAGGCGTAAGGTTGGTTTCAATCAGAGATAGTGGAGTAGCCGAGTCTAGTGCTTTGCTAGATCGTTGAGTGTAAAGTGGATGTACCCAAGGTTGGGGAACCACTATAAATCTCTGTGTCCACTGTGATTGATTGATTATTTTTGTGCATAGATCGCTAATTTTTCATTCCGCAAAAAGACGCACAACTCACCTATTCACCCCCTCTAGGTGATTTAGGTAGACAACCGAACAATCTCAATTGGTATCAGAGGGAGGTTGATCATTAAAAGGTTAACACCTTGATCAGATCTGACCCAAGTTATCTTCTAAGTTATTCAAGAATGGACAAGGCCAAAGTTTTTGCTAAGCTGCTTATGCAGTAAGAGCCTAAGGAAAAATGTGCAGAAAAGTGGATAAGCCCACAGGCGTTGAGTGAAGATCATTCACTCAATGCCATAGCTCCATAATCATTGAATATAACTCAGTCAGTCAACGCCACAGGAAAACTGTGAATATTTACCAAGTCCACATGCGTTAAGTGAGGCAAGCTCACTTAACGCCATGTGATAATGTGTTGACTAGTTAGTGTTGTTTTTAGATACATAAATTTGGCTAAGTCCAAATGCGTTAAGTGTAGCTCATTCACTCAAACGCAAGATAACAGAAGAAAATTTGTTAAGTAGTTTGGCATTGAGTGGAGCTTACACACTCAATGCCAAGGAGCAGAAAAATCTGGCAAGGTAGAAAACATTGAGTGAGGCGTGCTCACTCAACGCTCTCAACGCCATGACTCAAAAAATCTGGCTAAAGCAAAAAAGCGTTGAGTGAGGCGTGGTCACTCAACACTCTCAACGCTTAAGATGCTGAAGAAGCAGAAAATTGGTAAAGGCAGAAAGCGTTGAGTGTGGCATGCTTACTCAATGCCCTCAATGCCTAAATTATAGAAAGCATGGCTATGTCACAAGGCGTTGAGTGAGGTGTGCTCACACAATGCTCTCAACATCAGGCATGAAGAAAAGGCTGCAAAAATTGTTAAGGTAAAAAGCGTTGAGTGAGGCTTACTCACTCAATGCTGTTAACGCCTAGATAGATAGAATTCTGTCTAAGTACTTTGGCGTTGAGTGAAGCTCATTCACTCAATGCTTATTCTACTGATGCTTGATTTTTTTGACTAAGTTCACAGGTGTTGACGTCAGCAAGTCAACAAGTCAACCTTATTCAAATTGTTAGCGGCAAAGCTACAGTACATGACAAAAGGCATCGCAGAGCTACTATACAATAGTTAGGCATTAAAGCAAGGATGCAGCTGGCATTAAATGTGTGGGTCCCACTACTCAAAGAGTCGTTGGGACATAAATGATAAAAGTAAAAACCTTTATAGAAGAAGATAACTTTTGAGAAGATCTACTGAGATAGTTCTTCCTCATCGCTTTGTTGTTGTGAAGAGAAGAACATATAGCAAAAAGACTGAAGGTCTAAAGGCTCAACAAGTTAGTTGTTTGTCTTCATCATCTACTACAGCAAGATCAGAGCAGATCTCTAAAGAGGAGGAAGAAAGTCAGTTGGTGGCATTCTCCATCTACACAAGCAAGTTCTTTACAGATTCAGCAGTATAACACTGAAGACCATTTACTGGAGGCTGTGAAGAAGAAGTTAGGGTTGAACATTCTCAGTCTAGCAAAGAAAGGAGAAGCAGAACTGTTTTCTGCCAGTTACTTCCAGCACAAGCTAAAACAAGTTCTGTATCCTTGTTGATGTGAAGAAGTTGAGCAGAGAATCTTTTCAGCTCAAGTAGCAGTAAGTTTTGTTGCAGTCACTTCTTAGATCCAGCAGGAAATATTCCTAGTGCTGTGAAAAAGAAGTTAGGACTGAGTGTATCACAGTTCATATGAAGTTAGACTCAGGAAATATATTCTTGGAGTCAAAGTTGGGCTGAGTCTATCTCAGTCAAGATAGACTGACACAAAGAAATTTCTCTTGTGTCCAATCAAGAACCACACCAACCCACTTCCATCTTGTAGGATCTAATTAGATCTAAGTGATAGGGCAAATTTTCCTGAGCTATAGGACTTGGTCTCAAGTCTGAGATAGGTGAGTCATTCTAACTGAGTTGTAGGGCACTTGTGCTTGAGGTAGGATCTGGGTGCAGATCTAAGTGTAGGGCCTTTGTGCCTGAGATTATAAGAAAGTCATTCTCTATGAGCTGTAGGATACCTTATGGATCTGAGGTAGGGCTGTCCTCCCAGCCTGAGTATAGGTCTTTGGCCTAAGGTAGGTGATATGATGATCACTAAATTATACGCCCTTGTGGCTGAGTTGTAGGTCTTGGAGGAGACTGAGAGATTTTGAGGGATCTGAGGTGTAAGCTCTTTGGAGCAGAGTTTTGGAGAAGTACCTAGTCCAACAAGATAGTTATATAGGTGGGAGGGAAAGTGGATGTACCCTTGTTAGGGGGACTATAAATCTTGTGTGTGCCTTTCTGTGTTGGCTTTATTGCATGTTGTATGTCTTGAAAGCAGAATATAATCAACTAATAAAGCATCCAACTAAAAAAAATAAAAGATAGTCACTAAGGACTAAGAAACCTATTCACCCACCCCCCCCCCTATCTAGGTGATTTAGCTATCCTTGAAATTAAAGACTTTCAAGTGGTATCAGAGGGAGGTTACTCATAAAGGACCTAACAGTTTGAGTAGACTGGAAAGGATAACAATAAAGGTTTAAACTTATGTGTTCAAAAGTGAACCATAAGATGTGGAGATCAATGGAACTTCAAATATGCAGGAAGGACAAGAACATCATTGGACTGTCGACAGCTCTTGTAGAAGATAAAGTCTATTCAGATACCAGAGCAAAGATCAGGGCCCCTCTATCACATTCAGATAGTGATTTGAAGGTGGATGAGGCTAAGGAGGTGAATGCAGATGTTATGGGCCAATAGCTACACTAAAAGAAGAATATTGCTAGGATCAGCCTGTATAAAATCAGGTATATTCCCCATCTAGCTCATCATTAGAGTCAGGATATGAATCTTACTCAGATTCTGATGCATCCTCAATAAGTGATGATGAAAGTCCTTCCTCAGAAGATGATATCAACCAATTGATTGAAAATCATGGTATGCTCCTGAAAGCTTTCAAGAAAAGCAAGATTCTTGTTAAGAAACAAGCAAAGGAAATTTCCTCCCTACAGCTGGCTGCTTCCCAGCAAGATGAGACTTCATCTTTGTTATGTTTAAAAAAGAGGGAAGTAGTCCATCTGAAGATCACGATAGATATCTATGTTGAGTCCATCAAATATAAGGACTCTATTATCAAGGACCTTGAAGAGAAACTTGAAAGGGAGAAGAGGATTGTGACCAATTTCTCTAAGATAGATGTTATCAAGAGAAAATATGAGTCTTAGTGGATTTCTAAAGTTATCCAATCTCAGAGGAGAGGCCAAGCTCCTATCAGGCCTCAGTCTACCTCTCACAAGGTAATACTCTCATCCAACAGGCATGACCAAGGCTATAAATGTGGTCATTGGAGGTGTGGGAATCTTCCTTGTATGATTACAAAAGTACCTTATAATGGAAGAAGAGAGGTCATGGGCTTAAGTGCTCAGAAGGCTTCCTATGTAAAAGTCCAAAAGGCCCATCCTGGACCTTTTGAATTTAGTGCCTCAGCCCCCTCATTCAAGGATAAGGAAGTGGCCTATTCTAAGGTCCTTCAAGCAAGAACACAACCCAAAAATTCTTCAGTCAGTAAGACTGACTTGGCTGCCTCTAAAGTCATTAAGAACAGGCCAAATGTAAAGTAGGCTGTTGCTAATGGAGTTTAGAGTAAGCCAAGTTCCTCTACTGACATACCCACTTCTAGTCAAGCTCCTACTGGAAGAAACAAGAAGAAGGTCTCAGTTCTCCCCACCGAACAGGCAGCCAGAAATGGCTTGCATACTGTAAGGTGTGTTCAAAAAAGGAGATAGAACATCCATGAATGTTGGTGTTGTGGCAAAGTGGGCCACTTTGCCATATATTGTTGAAACAACTCCTTTATGCCAAAGGCAAGTCAGTTTCTTCCCGATAGGACTCCTGTAGGTATACATATGCATTCTTATGCTAATAGGAATCTAGGACCCAAGTCAACATGGTTTCCTAAGGTAAGGTAAACTTTGTTTTGTAGGACAGTCCAAGTGGTCATGCCCAATTATGGTCCTTGGACAGAGGTGTACCAGACCTAGAACTGGTACAAGGAAGCTATTTTCTGAATAATTCACCAGAAGCTGGCAGTGGATGCACTGACCATCAAGCTCAAGTTGTCATAGACATGTGAAGTCAGAGAGGTAAGTTTCTTACCCTCTATGTCCAATTATTGAGGGGGAGCTAGCCAAGGAAAGCCAGATGCACATCAAAGGCTAAAGATTAGGAGCAAGGATGCTGGTGTGCTCAGAGACTGTGAATCATGCATCTGCTTCAAGCCTACAAGGCAGAGATAAGTAGAATTCATCTATCTTTTAATTCTACTAAATAATTGCTCAATTGCTAAAATTATGCATTTTAGAGATAAGATAGTTGAAATTGAAGTCTGAGATGGAGTGAGACAATTGTCCAAAAAAACTCTTCTCAATAAATAAGTTATAGGCTCACATGTTCACTATGCCACAATATGTGACTAGTTTCAACATCCTCAAAATTGACATTGGGCATGTTGAAGCTAGTTCAAATTGCACTCCACTAGGACACATACTATAATGTGCATTTTAGGTCTTCTTAATCCCTGTTGATTCGACAAATTTTGTATTACTAAAAGAGTTAAAGGCAATTTAATTGCTAAATAAATGGTCAATCAATTAAGACCAAGAAGTCAAAGGTTGAGGAAAATATGATGTAGCGTATGTCACTAACGGAGATCTACACGAGTGAAGGCTCTAGATCGTCATTCAACACACACTTGAACCGTCGCACCTACACAAGCATCTACCGCCCTCAGTACGTAATCGTTTCGCGCACAAAGCATAAACACAATCAGAGAATGACCGACTCTAAAACAGCGATGAAAAAGGAGTCGACTCGTTACCAATGATAACACAAAGGTTGCCAATCCCTTTTGACGGCAAGACCAAGGTTATAGGCCAAGATCTGCTCAAGCAAAATAGACCTGCCCGGTCCGGAGAAAAGGAAACTCGAACAATAATAATTTTATTCAGAGATTTGAAAATCGATTGAGATTTAAGATCACGGAGAACACGATGGTTCAACCTCCACAAATTTAAATAGAAGAAGCACTAGAGAAGGGGAAGAGATTACCCAACACGTTGGTGGGAAACACACTTGATAAGTTGTGGGAGAATAACTCTCTCCACGATTTCCAGCAACATCGCACTGAATGGATCCACCGGCATCTCACCGAGTGGGGTTGCCGTCCTTCTTCCTTGGAGTCGCACCAAGAAACCACCCCGGAGGCTCCACGAGAGGGGAGGCCGAAATGGGGGAATAGAGAGACAAGGGGGGCGGCGTCTAGTCACAAGCCCAGGCCGAAAATTGATGCATTATAACGGCAAGTGTACCGGTCGCACTAGTAATATAAAATGGGATGTCCCCAAGTATAGATCTCTTCAAGCAACACAGTAAGGTGAGAGTTAATATCGAGGAGGACTATAGATTGAAGTCCTTAGGTCAGAGTTAACTAAGGGGGGTTTTGATGGTTGCGGAAAAATAAAGTAAAAAGCTAAAAACTACTCCTATGCAACGCCGCAATGCGATGCATCGCCAGGAGGGATGGAAGATTACATGGGCCGCTATGTACCGAATCACTGGGCGGATGGACGAGTAGGCAAGCGTAAGAACCATGATTTGAGGGTTGTAAGCACCTCTTCGCTACATACGCTTCTAGAAATTGCTAGAACGACAAGAACAGATGGATGTTAGATGGAAAATAAGCTCACCTCAAGCAAATAACGAACACATACAATCACATAGACATGATTACATACGAACGTTTAACAAAATAGCAAAACTTCATCATATACAAAGGATTCAACTAAACCATCAACAACAAGAGAAGTAAAGTGTGCGAAATCGACCAGATCCGAAGTCTTGCGAAGGATTCACGGTAGGATTCGCCGGGTTGTCAATACGCAACCTAACTCGGTCCTCAACTGCGTCCGGGGTAGAGGAGGTTGTCACTCACTCCCAATGAACCCGTCTTCTTCGTGTCACGAGCCGGTGGAGGATGGCACAACTTCTCTAGCTTGGTGTAGAAAGTTATATAAAACCCTTCTTGAAGCTCAAGGATGAAGGAGGAGGCCGAGAGGAAGCTCCGGCTTGGATTTGGCGTTGAATGCTTGACTGGATCTTCTCCTCTTGGTGGAACGGTGGATTTCACCCTAAAATCGCAGAAGGAAGTGGCTGGAAGAAGTCCTTTTTAATGGCCGAAAATCTGCGTCTTAAATAGAAAAAGTCAGAAAATTGGTCGCGTATGGTCTGGCGTACGACCGTGCGTGAACCGTGCGATATTCACGTGCAAATAAGGCTTGAGAAAGAAGAAGCGTTGACCCGTGCGATTTTACTGGCGCATGGGCGATTCCGCCCGTGCATGAAGGAAATCGTTCGTGTAAACACAGAGCACAGGAATGCATGAAATACAGGTGGAACCGTGCATTTTACTCGCACACGGGCACTTCCGCCAGTGCGTGAACAAATCGCACAATTAACCACAGAATACAGAAAAACCAAAAGGCTATAGGAAAACAGTGCGTTTCCTTCGCGCACGGTTCTGAAGAAACTGTGCGTTAAACGTGCGTTGAGATTATCAAGCTCAGTTCGTCGAGCTCAGCTTGACGTTTCTCCTGCACAAACAAAACACACGATCACAAAGGACCGTGTGCTAAGAAAACGCACGACCGTGCATTTTCCTCAAACCTGCATTTCAGACTTGGGGAAAACGCACCACCTGCACAGAAAAACCAAAACATGGAGCACCATCATCCAACAACAATACACAACATAAAGATAAACAAAAAGATCCATGAGGAGCACCATGTGCTTACCCCCAACAAGAGAATGTACAATTGCACACCCATGGGCCAAAACAGTGCACTTAGCGTGAAAAACTATATAAATGAAATATCAACAATAACATACTAAAAGTGAAGTACAAGTGCGTGAAAAATAGCCCAGATGAGTCCGAAAAACCCTATATAAATCGGACTCATCACACCCCCAGACCTACCTGTTTGCGCGGCCCGAGCAAACTAAATCTATGCAGATAGGGAAAATGACTTAGCTAACATAGAAATTGTGATATGGAGTACCATGCAAAGTCGCATGCTCGTACGCGTAAAAATATAAATAGAGGAAATTTCTAAGTATGCAAAATAATTTACACATTTCACAATGCGTATCAAAATTTTATTATTACTCAAAAATGAAATCACGGTGAACTTCCGGTCACGCATAGGAAGAAAGTAGACTAATCGCTAGGCGAGCATTGTCAAAGATCGGGGCTCGGGATAACCTCCAAAGGAATCCACCAATGTCGGTGACCATATGCTTGCCCTATCGCACTCTCTCCACGACACTGGTTTGGTTCACACACGAATCAGTAGGACTTTAGTGGAAGAGATGGGGCTTGGGTTACGGTATGGTAAACAAAGATAAATAAGAAGGCTACGCACCTAAACCAAATGAGCTAGCATAAAATGAATCTATCCGCTAACCAAAATACACGCGGGTACACCACACCCCCAGACTTAATTTTACAAATGGGTGTGTGCACTGCCTACTCCCAAAATAATCACATCTCAAATAGGATTTTCAATTATACTTTTTTTTCATTTTCACATATATGTTTTATTTTTAATCATTTTCTTTTCTTTAAACAGTTTCAGCAATTAGAAGCGTTGGAGAGCATCCACACATTCATAAAGAATATAACCACATCAACACCCCAACATGGAAATATAGAACACTAAAGCTCAACTTGGGTGTGCGACTAGGATCGGCTTTGAGGCTTTGGTGAA
Source organism: Platanthera guangdongensis (assembly GCA_039583875.1). Classification (NCBI taxonomy): domain Eukaryota; kingdom Viridiplantae; phylum Streptophyta; class Magnoliopsida; order Asparagales; family Orchidaceae; genus Platanthera; species Platanthera guangdongensis. The sequence goes on along the minus strand of CM077163.1, from coordinate 41,547,409 downwards.
ATATTGGTGGAGCTAAATCAAAAGAAGGGTAGGCACAACGGGGCTAGCAAGGATATGACGTTAGGAACGGTACAAAGCTCAACCGGGCCAAAATGATGACCTACATCACACTGTTGCATGACTAACCATTACCTATGCTTCAAGAATAGCTTGGGGCAAGTTCTTAGCCAACAAGAAATACTATCCTTCCTCCCGACTCGAGAAATATGAAACTAGCAACCGTCTACACACATCCCAAAGCTATCCCTCAGATTCGCACCAGATTCACCAATTTTTGAGTAAAATAAAAAATCTTTACACAAATAGTAAAATATAAAACTATAAGCATACAAAAAAATTAAATCTACTACAATTTCTATACGAGATGAGAGCACTCGACTAGGAGCACAGCTAGGTCAATATTTTACTCCGTCTCACAATCCTATGCTAGCACAAAAATTTTCTCAAATCATACAAAAGAAACGAGTTTAACTCACAACACACTAACAACTAAGCACGCGCTCATGTGGGTGCAGTGGTATGCAAATGCGATGATCTAATCAAAATATAAACAATAAAAGCTTCTAGTATACGCATGAAATGTCTGCGTGTAAAAGATAACACATACAGACTCTCCCCCAGACTTAAACTAAGCTACAAAATAAATGATATAGAAATTTAATTCAAATAGAGACAAGGGAAGAGGTTACCCAATGCTCAGGCAGTGAGCATACAAGAAGACACTTGAAAAACAGAAGCAGCTCCGCCATATGAAGAATCATAACCCCGCCAATACGAAATTACCATGAATACCTGCAGGGGTGAGCTACGCAAAAATAAAAGAAAAATATACAAAATACAAAGAAATACTAAACTAAGTTAGATATGAGAAATAAAAATACAGGAAATAAAAGATAAGTACTGGGGTTACTGTCATCCCAGCACGACTTATTCAGCAAAGAAAAAAGTTCTAGCTAATGGGTCTATGAAATAAAAAGTGCATAGGTAATTGTTCCAATATCCGTTGCGGTAACGGGTACCTATACAAAGATAAAATAGTTACCCATCTACCTAAATAAGAATACCTGCCCAACACAGGTAGAGGAAATAGGAAATAAGAAAAGGAGGAGCGTTGGTCCTCGCTAGTCTTATCACAAAAAATATCCTTGCCCAGCAAGGTATCGTCCACAGGGAGATGGCAGGAGGAGAAAGCAATCAATAGAGCTTCCTCAACAGAGGAGGAATCAACCTCCTCGCAAAAGAGGATGCTATCATCGATGACTTGAGCTGAAAGCTCCAAGTCCTCCTGAAGCTCCTGCAGAGACTCAACCCGCCCAGGCTCAGATAAAGAAGGGGGATCAAGAAATGAAGGAGAAGAAGAACTAAAATAATCGGAAATAGGGGAGTGGTCCCGGTCTCACTCCCAGCAGGATGCAAACTTAGATCACTGTCGGTGTCATATGAGTCATAGTGAGGGGAATCCGAGAGCTCGAGGTCCTCAGTGGTGGTTTGGACCTCGTCATCCAAAAAGGAAGTGAAAACTCCCTCATTAGAAAGGATCTCCTCATCAACACAACTCGGTGCATCCACATGTTCCAAGACGTAATACTTTCCATTGATGAGAATAACGTCCTCGTCACACATGGGCGCAACCTCATGCTCAGAATTGCAATCAGGCCTAACGTCATCAACTAACTCACTAAAACTAGGGATAGATAATTCTTGCAAAGAAAGTGGAGGAACAACAACATCAGAGAAAATACGTGCGGGTTCCTCCGGGGGTGAATCAAAAATAGGGGAAGAGTGCATGTGGAGAGACGGAGCCACAATGTCGTCACACCGATCAGCAGAAAGTTTGATGGGTATATCCGCAGTAGTCCCCCATAGATAAGGTGGTACTGCGAATATATCATCAAAATCAGAAGGGGCAGCAGAATGAGAGGTGGGTGGAACGAATCTGATAGCCGGTTCATCAGCCTCCTCCAACTGGCGCTGCCATTCTGCGCAATCTTTTAACATGTGCTTGGTGCTACGATAACACAAACATCGTTTCCATTATTCCTCGGTCCAGGCGGGACCGGAGAGGAATAAGAAGAAGGTGAAGGCGTAGAAGAGTAGTGACCATAAGACTGGGGTATGGTGTATGAAGTACCATAAGAGGACGGTGCTCCATACACTGAACCACGAGAAATATGCTCACTATCTTCATTGGGGCACTCATCACTACTATGCCTATAATCCCTACACCATCTGCAATGGATATTCATATACAAAAACATGGTGCAGCAAGAAAGAATTCACCAACAGAAATAATCTAATCAAAAATTAATTACACACCGACAGATAAAAGAAAAGGAAAGCCTGCTGCAGAAAAATTAAAACTAGAAAAGGAACAAAGAAAAATAACCAACAAATTCTAAAAATTAAAGCAAATAAGATAAAATATACAAATGGAAAAGGGTTTCTATCTCCTATCTTACTCTCCAAAAACTCACACGACTGTGTTCCCCGGCAACGGCGCCAAAAACTTGATGCATTATAATGGCAAGTGTACCGGTCGCACTAGTAATATAAAATGGGATGTCCCCAAGTATCGATCTTTTCAAGGAACACGGTAAGGGGGGAGTTAATATCGAGGAGGACTTGAGATTGAAGTCCTTAGGTCGGAGTTAACTAAGGGGGGGTTTTGATGGTTGCAGAAAAAAAAGTAAAAAGCTAAAAACTACTCCTATGCAACGCCGCTATGCGATGCTTCGCCAGGCAGGATGGAAGATTACACTGGCCGCTATGCACCAAATCACTGGGCGGATGGACGAGTAGGCAAGTGTATGAATCAGGATTTGAGGGTCGTAAGCACCTCTTCGCTACACGCGCTTCTAGCAATTGCTAGAACGGCAAGAACGGATGGATGGTGGATGGAAAATAAGCGCACCTCAAGCAAATAACGAACACATACAATCACATAGACATGATTATATATGAACGTTTAACAAAATAGCAAAACTTCGTCATATACAAAGGATTCAACTAAACCATCAACAACAAGAGAAGTAAAGTGTGTGAAATCGACCCGATCTGAAGTCTTGCGGAGGATTCGCGGTAGGATTCGCCGGGTTGTCAATCCGCATCCTAGCTCGGTCCTCAACTGCATCCGGGGTAGAGGAGGCTGTCACTCACTTCCACTGAACCCGTATTCTTCGTGTCACGAGCCGGTGGAGGATGGCATAACTTCTTTAGCTTGGTGGATAAAGCTACATAAATCCCTTCTTGAAGCTCAAGGATGAAGGAGGAGGCCGAGAGGAAGCTCCGGCTTGGATTTGTCGTTGAATGCTTGCCCGGATCTTCTCCTCTTGGTGGAACGGCGGATTTCTCCCTAAAATCGCGGCAGGAAGTGCCTGGAACAAGTCCTTTTTTAATGGCCAAAAATCTGCGTCTTAAATAGAAAAAGTCAGAAAATTGGTCGGGCACGGTATGACGCACGACCGTGCGTGACCCGTGCGATATTCGCGCAGATAAGGCTTGAGGAAGAAGAAGCGTTGACCCGTGCGATTTTACTCGCACACGGGCGATCCCGCCTGTGCGTGAAAGAAATCGCACGGGTAAACACAGAGCACAGGAATACAAGAAAAGCAGGTGGAACCGTGCGTTTTACCCGCGCACGGGCGCTTCGGCCAGTGCGTGAATAAATCGCACGATTAACCACAGAACAAAGAAAAACCAAAAGGCTACAGGAAAACCGTGCGTTTCCTTCGTGCACGATTCCGAAGAAACCATGCATTAACCGTGCGTTGAGATCGTCGAGCTCAGTTCGTCGAGCTCAGCTCGACGTTTCTCCTGCACAAACAAAATACACGATCACAAAGGACCGTGTGCTAAGAAAACGCACGACCGTGCGTTTTCCTCAAACCTGCATTCCAGACTTAGGGAAAACGCACCTCCTGCACAGAAAAACCAGAACATGGAGCACCGTCATCCAGCAACAATACACAACATAAAAATAAACAAAAAGATCTATGAGGAGCACCATCTGCTTACCCCCAACAAGAGAATGCGCAATTGCACACCCATGGGCCAAAACAGTGTACTTAGCGTGAAAAACTATATAAATGAAATATCAACAATAACATACTAAAAGTGAAGTGCAAGTGCGTGAAAACAAGCCCAGATGAGTCTGAAAAACCCTATATAAATCAGACTCATCAAAATTCCTCTTAGAGAAATGGATTTTAGGTTTTCTTTCTTCATCCCCTAATTCACTTAATATGCCTCCTATATATAGGAGTTACAAAATAGATCCAACCATCCAAGATTGAGATGAAACCTCATCAATCCGGATGGCTAATAGCACACCAAATGAAAATGCATGAAATTAAAACATTACAAGTTCTTAAATAAAATAAAACATTTAAAGTAATTGAAATGGTCTTCAAATAAGTCTTTAAGTGGGCTTCACGTGCCGCGGACGGAGGTTGTAATGTTGCCTTCTGTTAATGGCCAAGGAGTCGTCATGTTGCCTGAAATCTTTATGTCGTAGCATTTCAGCATCCGGATCATCTTCAAGTGGCGGTGGAAAGGCCGCGACATCAATCCTCCCCTGCTCAAAGTCACGTATCTCTGATGCGTGGTCCAAGAGATAGCGGCGGAAAAGAGCGGCATCCAATTGTTGAAGCTCTGTCTCGAGTACCCATGAATCATCGGAAGGAGGGCGTTCATGCCAACAGATGAGAAAGTGGCAGGTAGCACCATCGGTGGTAGTGAGCATCTCAGCATCAAGTATCCTGTCTGGTATAAAAAAGGTTTTGGGAAACCTAGGAAACATGTCAGCAGTGGGAATAAAAGAAGGCAACGTACCATCCGATGCTAAACCTATGGAGACCAGGGGAGAGAGATCATCCATACTACCACTCCCCAAACCCAAAGAATGTTGAGTGGAAGTAGAAGACGACAAAGAAGTCAACTCTTGTGGAGGCGAAACAAACATCGTCAAATCCGAGACATTAAAAATGGGTGAAACACCCCAATCAGCCAGCAAATCTAAGACAAAAACATTATCACCGAGTTTCTTTATAATCCGGAAGGGGCCGATGCACTTTGGAGCTAACTTTCTAATGGTGCCAGTTAGCAGTCGCTCGGGAACTAAGCGGACTAAGACTTGATTGCCGACTTTAAAGTGTGACACTCTCCTACGTTGATTAGAATGTGTTTGATAGGATTCATATTGGGAGGCCAAGGTTGCCCAGATATGTGCGTGCAAGTCACGAATGTATTGGGCGAAGGATTGTGCAAATTGACTTGCTTTATAGGTTGGAGGTAATGGAACCATGTCAAGTGGCACAGGAGCCTTATACCCGTGAACAATCTCGTTAGGCGACATACCCGTGGACCTATACTTAGAGTTATTGTAAGCTAATTGTGCATGGGGGAGAAGTAAATCCCAAGTGCCCTTGTGATCACTCACAAGACATCTTAGAAGATTCCACAAACTCTGATTAACTACTTTCGTCTGCCCATCAGTTTGCGGATGATAGGCAGCGGAAAATAATAATTTTGTCCCCATTAAAATCTAAAGAGTTTCCAAAAATAGCTAGTGAATTTCACGTCCCTATCCGAGACAATTGTCTTCGGCACTCCGCGATGACTAACGACCTCTCTAAAAGATAACTTAGCTACGTGAGATGCGTCGTTGGTCCTATTACATGGGATAAAGTATGCCATTTTAGAAAACCTTTCCACAACTACAAAAATGGAGTCTTGTCGACGAAGAGTGGTGGGAAGGCCTAACACAAAATCCATGCACACGTCTTCCCATGGTACGGAAGGAATCGGTAGAGGCATGTATAACCCAACATTGGATTTAATGCCCTTAGATACTTGACATGTACGGCAACTACTCACTATCCCTCCCACCATCGCTTTAAGTTTAGACCAGTAAAATTTCTCCTCAACGAGTGTAAGGGTCTTATCCCTTCCAAAGCGTCCACCAAGACCTCCACTATGTAACTCCCAAATAATGTGCTGCCGTAAGGAGAATCGAGGAATACACAACTTCACATGCCTAAAAAGATAACCGTCCCTAAGAACAAATGCGGATATGGTCGTTGGAGCGCTATCCTAGGCGGAGAGATACACCTCGTGGAAATCTGGGCAAGTGGCGTATTCATCCTTAACTCGTTCGAATCCTACGACATTGACTTGCATGGTAGACAGCAGAAGGGTAAGGCGACTAAGGGCATCAACAACTCGGTTGTCAGACCCCTTAAGTTGCTTAAGACTAAACGTGTACCCTTGTAAGAAAGCTACCCACTTAGCGTGACGCGGGCTGATTTTATGCTAACCGTTTATGGAACGCAAAGCATCATGATCGGAGAGGATTACAAACTCCTTGGACAGAAGATAGTGCCACCAATGATGCAAACATCTAATAACGGCATAAAACTCTCTATCGTAGTTCGAATAATTCAATTTAGCACCCGCTAGTTTCTCACTGAAATAACTGACCGGGTGACCCTCGTGACTTAAAACACCTCCTATTCCCACCCCTGACGCGTCATAGGTAAGCTCAAAGACCTTGGTGAAGTCAGGTAGACGTAACACTGATGCTTCGGTCATGAGCTTCTTAATACATTGGAAGGCAAAGGTGGCGGACTTCGTCCAAGTGAACTCACCCTTCTTCATGGAGTCACTAATGGGTTCGATAATGCTACTAAAGTCTCGTATGAAGCGGCGATAGAAAGTAGCCAAACCATGGAAACTACGCACCTCTCATAGGCTAGTCGGCTCGGGCCAGTCCTTAATCACCCGAACCTTTCCAGAATCAACTTGAATTCCCTCAGACCCAACTATATAACCTAGAAACTCTACCTCTGGAACATAGAATATGCACTTCTTAAGGTTAAGGAATAAGGTTTCCTTCCTCAAGGTGGAAAGAGTCACTCTCATGTGGGAGATGTGCTCAGTAGTGGAGGTGCTATAGACTAAGATGTCATCGAAATAGACTACCACAAACTTTCCCAAGTACGGCCAAAAGACATGTGTCATCATCCGGGAGAAGGTGCTGGGGGCATTGGATAACCCAAAGGGCATCACAAGCCACTCATATAACCCATCCTTAGATTTAAACACAGTCTTCCATTCATCTCCCTCACGAATCCTAATTTGGTGATAACCGCTCCAAAGATCTAACTTGAAAAATATAGTGGCGCTAGCTAAAACATCTAAGAGGTCATCTAAATGTGGGATAGGGAACCTATACTTGACGGTTATCTTATTGACAACCCGACTATCAACACACATTCGCCATGAACCATCCTTCTTGGGGGCAAGCAGAGCTGGTACCGCACATGGACTCATACTTGTCCTAATAAACCCCTTCTTTAATAAGTCCTCTATCTGAACCTACAACTCCTTATGGGCAGCGGGATGGAGTCGATAATGGGGCTGATTGGGCAAGGAAGACCCCGGGATGAGATCTATCGCATGTTGAATATCTCTAAGTGGAGGTAACGTTGATGGCAACTCATTTGGGTACGTATCCCTATACTCTTCCAACAATACTCGTAACTCACTGGGCAGATCATCCAATACTCCAGAATTCGTCTTCGCACTCAGGATCACTAGTACATACATCACTCCATCGAGAAATGGGTCCTTAATAAATTCCTTTCTCCCGACTAGGTTCAAGGCCTACCTCTCAACTGGGATCGTGGTGTCCTTAAACAGTCCTATAGGTTCCTTCGGGCTAGTCGTCCTCAACGTAATGGTCTTGTCATTGAACTTGAATTCATACATGTTGGCTCTGCCAAAATGCGTCACATCACAGTCATAAAGCCAAGGTCGGCCTAACAACACGTGACAAGCGTCCATTGGAAGGACATCACACCACACCTCATCAGTATAGGATTTTAATGAGAGGGGGACTAGGCGTCGCTTGGTGACCGGGACGGTAACCTTATTGATCCAAGCTACCTGATAGGGAGTTGGGTGGGGTTCCGTGGTCAAGGTCATACGTGTAACGGCCTTCTCGGATATGACATTCACACAACTACAACTATCAATGATCAACTTGCAGAACTTCTCTCCACTCTTAAAAATCAGAGAAAATATACTCATCCTCTTACAATCATCTAACGAACGAGGAGTGGTCAAGATACAATGCATCACCATAAGGGGGTGTTCGTCCTCCAAGTCACTTGGGACACCATCTGGGTCACTCTCTTCAGTAGCCTCAGAAACTAGATCGGAGGGGTCGGTAGTCGAATCTAATAGGTCCATGGCCTTAGTCTTTATTGGGCATTCAAAAGCATAGTGACCCTGAACACCATAAGCATAATATGTGGCATTGGACTTACTAACCTCCCCTATGGGGATACGCTCATTGTTGTGGTTCCTAGCGTTCCTAGCTGTGATAACTATCGACTTAGACTCGTTGGACCAAAATTTCCCTTTATCCTGGAATATGGAAGTGGACGCTCCTAGTGTGGGCTTACCCTTCACTTAGGAATAGTGGGAGTGCGCCTTAGAGGCAAGATGTTTTTCAATGTCAAGGGCGGCATTGAAAGTCGTGTTCAAATATGTATGTCCATAGCGTAGGAGTTTCCTTTGGATATCCAGAGATAGCCCCTTTTGAAACCTGGATAAAGTAACCTCGGGAACCTATCTAAGGTCACAGCGCACTAAGCGATCCTTTAACTCGCCCATGTATTCGGCTACCGATTTTGAGCCTTGTTGTAGGGTGACTAGCTCATCGAACATCTGTGTATGGTGGTACGCGGGGACGTACTGATCAGACAACAGGTTCTTCATTACGGGCCATCCAACTAGTGTGACTCTGTTCCCGGTCCCTAGCCTACGCTCCTCATTTAGCCAATATGTCTTAGCACGCCCAGTTAACTTCATCCTGGTGACTTGGACCTTCTGAAGGTCTGTGAGAGTGTGTCATTCGAAGTAACATTCCATGTCTACTATCCAGGTGAGGAAGATCTGGGGATCTCCCATGCCGTCGTAGGTGGGGGCATTGATCTTAATGGCCCTAGTAATATTGAAGTCACGCTCGGGGTGACGATCTTGATGAGCATTCGAGGGGAGTTCCCATCAGAGTCAGAATCGTTTACCAGTTGGTGCCAGTTAGGCTGTCTCACATTAACGGGGGAGGCGGTCGTTCTTGGTTCAGTAGGATTTGGGATATCATGGTCCTAAGCTCCGTGATCTCAGTTCATAGTCCCTCAATAGCCTCGGTATTCACATCCCCGTGCGCATTCGCAGCCATTCTAGACGATGATGGTGTAGTGTACTCCGTTCCTAGTCTAGTGCGCATACAGGGTTACAAAAAATCATTCTGAAAGACGAATTTTTCTAGGGCTGGACCTAAAGTTAAAACAAGATATTTTGAAATTTTCCTGAAGTGACAGGAAAGCGGAACGTTAAAAAAATTATATTTTTGCAGAGAAATAAAGATTTTATACCGCTATTTGCAGACCAGAAAAACTTTTTTCTTTTTTGATTCGTGACAACGAAGGAGAGCGAGGACATTTGCAACATAGAAGTTGAAACAACATGCTCTGATACCAAATTGATGTAGCGTATGTCGCTAATGGAGATCTACACGAGAGAAGGCTCTAGATCGCCATTCAACACACACTTGAATCGTCGTACCTACACAAGCATCTACTTCCCTCAGTACATAATCTTTTCGCGCACAAAACATAAACACAATCGGAGAATGACCGACTCTAAAACAGCGATGAAAAAGGAGTCGACTCGTTCCCAAAGATAACGCAAAGGTTGCCAATCCCTTTTGAGGGCAAGACCAAGGCTATAGGCCAAGATCCGCTCAAGCAAAATGGACCTACCCGGTCCGTAGAAAAGGAAACTCGAACAATAACAATTTTATTCAAAGATTTGAAAATCGATTGAGATTTAAGATCACGGAGAACACGATGGTTCAACCTCCACAAATCTAAAGAGAAGAAGCACCACAGAAGGGGAAGAGATTACGCAACCCGTTGGTGGGAAACACACTTGATAACTTGTGGGAGAATCACTCTCTCCACGATTTCCACAGGCATCGCACCGAATGGATCCACTGGCGCCGCACTGAGTGGGGTTGCCGTCCTTCTTCCTTGGAGTCGCATCAAGAAACAACGCCGGAGGCTCCACGAGAGGGGAGGCCGAAATGGGGGAAGAGGGAGACAAGGGGGCGGCGTCTAGTCACAAACCCAGGTCGAAATTCCTCTTAGAGAAATGGATTTTAGGTTTTCTTTCTTCATCCCCTAATTCACTTAATAAGACACCTATATGTAGGAGTTACAAAATAGATCCAACCATCCATGATTGAGATGAAACCTCATCAATCTGAATGGCTAATAGCACACCAAATGAAAATGCATGAAATTAAAACATTACAAGTTCTTAAATAAAATAAAGCATTTAAAGTAATTGAAATGGTCTTCAAATAAGTCTTTAAGTGGGCTTCTCACACTACGGACGGAGGTTGTAATGTTGCCTTCCGTTAGTGGCCAAGGAGTCGTCATGTCGCCTGAAATCTTTATGTTGTAGCATTATGGCGTTCGGATCATCTTCAAGTGGCGGTGGACAGGCCACGACATCAAAATAAGCCTACTCAACTTAATCAATTGATTAATCAACCTGCGGATAAGATCCAGGATTCAATCTCAGCTGTTGATCAAAATTATTCAACAAAACAGGTAAGTGACTTTCCGCCTTCTCTTAAAGAAATAACTATAAATAACAGAGCTTGTGTATGAAGCAAGGTCACTGTTCCTTGCCCTCTCCCTCCCGCATTCGCCGAATCGACGGAAAGCCGTTCTCACTAGACCTCACAAATTTTTTAGCAAAATGGCACCCAAAAGTCAAGATTTCCTATTCGAGGGCTCTAAATTGGTGAGAAATGGATTCAAATATGCTCCTGAAGAGGTAGAGTATGTTCTTCATCTTCTCCGAACTTCTGACCTAGAATTCATCTTGTCAGAACCCTGTTTACTATGGAAGCGGGAGATTCTGGAATTATTCTCCAATGTCAGGGGACATGCTACAACTGAGAAAATAAAGACTACTGTAAGTGGAACAAGAGTCAAGATAATACTAAGAAGGCTGGCCAAAGCCCAAAAGCTGACAAAGTTCTCCGCAACTGATGACGAAGATGAACTATCGTAGGAAGACATAAAGTCTACAGTAAAATGGTGTGGATTGTCTAAGCACACCTCCGACTCCATTTTGAGAAAGGAACTAAATATAAGGGAAACGTTCCTGACTGATGTCATCGGGAAGGCTCTGTTATGCAAAACAGGGTGCCATGACAAAATTTCGAAGAAGTTGTTTGAAGTTATGGCTAGAGTCATTCTGTCCAAAAGAACTGACTGGGGCAAAGTAGTATTTGACAGGATAGTGGAATACATTGCTAAACCAAACTTAGGGAGAATTCTTTCTCTATTTCTGCGACATACTGTCCCAGAAATCGTAAACTTGAAGCTTGGAGCAGGAATACACCACATGAGAAGAATGGAGTACAAGATGATGGAAAGGTGGGACAGGATACTTCAACCCAGTGGATCATCAGCTTTTGAAAGGAAAGGAAAGAAGATAGCTGCTTCTAAGCCCAGCTCCTCTAGTAGCTCATCTGAGGAGGAAGAACCACAAAATCTAGAACTGTCATCCTCTGCTGAAGATTCCACGAAGGACATGAACACTCGGGTGTCAGCTGTTGAAATTTGTGAAGTGGAAGTGGGTGACGGGACAGGCCGGGCGGCCTGGGGCGGACAGTTTTGGCGGACTAGGCGGACTGGGCGGACTGAGATGTGCGGCCTGGTGGAAGGTCTAGTGGAAAGCCGGCTGTCTTCTGAGCGGCCTGTTGCATGGAGTCCGCGGACTATGCGGCCTGGTTTCTGCGGATAGGGTGTTTGCTGATTGGCTTTGCCAAGGAGCGGCCTGAGCGGATAAAGGCTTGCGGACTGGTGCATTGCTCAGTGGCCGCGGGTGCAAGCCTGTGCTGATAGGCGGGTTGGCTCGTGTCCGCGGGTAGCTTGCGGACTGGAGTGTCCGCGGTGTGGGCTGTTGCGGACTGGGCTTGGAGCTTGGCTGAGGCCTTGTCGAGCTCTGGTGGCACAGCAGGCGATTTGCTGTGGAGGTCGATTAGCGGACTGGTTTTGGAGTCCGGGGATTGCTGCTGCGGTGGACAGAAGTGCGAGGAGCTCGCGGACTCTTGGCGGTCTGTGCTTGGGTGTTTGGCGGACGGGAGTTTGTGTCCGCCATGCTCGCATTTGCCTTTGATGGTTTTGGACTTGGTCACACTTTGTGCCAAGGCCATGGTGTCCGCGGTATCCGCTAAGTCCGCTGTGACCGGGCGGACTGTTGCTGTCTTCCTTTGGTCGTGGACTTGTGGCGGATTGAGGTGTGAGTCTTGCGGACTGCCTCTGGTTGGTGCGGACTGCCATTGAAGGGGGTTGTTGTCTTGCAGTGGTTGGAGATTTGCGGGCTGATGCCTTGTCCGCATAGCTTGGGCGGACTGGAGAGGGTTCGCCAATGGTTGCCTTGCTCCTGGCGGTTTTCCTTGGTATCCGGCTAAGTCCATGCGGACTCGGCGAACGGTGTTTTTGCTATCGTGCGGGCTGGGGTGGTGACGCTATCTCTTGGGCGGTGACCACACTCCTCACCTTGCCTATAAATAGGACCCCCTGACATAACCTAAATAACTAGAGTGAACAGTAAGTTGGGTTGAGCGAAGTGCTGCGGTCTGTGTTTGTCAGTCCGCACGGATTGTTTCAGGCTGACGGTTTGCTGTGTGCAGGTCGCGCGGGTAGCTTCAAGGAGCCAGGAGTTTGGCTGTGACTTCGGTCAAGTACTTGGAAGTGTGCGGTCTCTGCGGACTCAGCAGGAGGTCGCTCTGCGGCTTGTCAGTTCTGTTTCATCTTTGCCAGCTTCAATAACCTGTCCGCCGGCTTCAGGCGGGTAGGGGTGTTCCTCAGTTCAGGTTCAGCAGGAGGCGAATAACGGTGTGTCCGCGCGGCCTCGCGGCTTCGGCGGACTCCGTGTCTATTCGGCGGATTGCAGCATAGCTTGGGCGAGCTCAGCGGTCTCGGCGACCTCGGCGACCTCGCGGTCTCGGCGGACTCCGGTGCTGTCCGCCTGGCTTGTTTTTTTGGTGCTTTCTGTTTACAGCTGTGATACTAGCGAAATCACGTCTCGCTATGTATGCCTCGTATTGTAAAGAAGTAAATGTATAAAAGACCTGCTTGTGCTTCCATTGTTTGTTGGGATTTACCTTTGTACCTCTAGTCCTTGATTTCCGCTGGTTCAGCGTGCGAACTGGGTAGTTCCGAAGATATTAATTTGGCGTTTGGGCTATCTTGCTGACCACGTTGAGAATTTTTAACATGGTATCAGAGCCAGGTTGCTGAGGTTCAGTTGCGTGAGCGGAAGTCAGCCAGTGTTGTTACTCAGTGATTGAGTTGTGATCAACCTGTGTTGTTGCTCGGAGCTTCTGTAAGGTTGCCAACAGGTGTTGCAATGGAAGGGAGTTTTGCAAGAGGTCTGGGCATTGAACTCTTAACGCCGACTAACTTCAAGAAGTGGAAGTCGTGCATGAAGAGTTATCTTCTTGGCGAGGAGCTGTGGGAAGTCGTTGGTGGAGACGACAGGCAGGAAGTCACTGCTGCTTTCGGTACTACTGAGCAGGTTAGGCTCTGGAGAAGAACAAATGCTAAGGCAGAGATCATTCTGAAGAGAGCCGTGTCTCCAGAACTGTTTGATCACATCATTGGATGTGAGTCGGCTGCTGATATTTGGACAACCATTGATGAGTTGTTCAATAGGAAGAATGTGGCGCGGCTTCAGTTCCTGGAGAATGAGTTGGCCAGGGCAACTCAGGGAGACCTTTCCATCTCCAAGTACTTCTTAAAGATGAAGAGCTTGTGTGCTGAGCTGTCGGCACTGGATCCTGATGAGCCTATCTCTGAGGCAAAGATGAAAAGGCACATTATCCGCGACTTGCGGAAGGAGTATGTGGCCTTTGTTACATCTGTTCAAGGGTGGGCTACTCAGCCGTCGTTGCTTGAGCTGGAGAATCTGCTTGCCTCGCAGGAGAGCTTAGCAAGACAGATGGCTGGAGTGAATCTGAATCAGGAAGGCAGCAAAGCTCTCTTCTCAGGCAAGAAGAAAGGATGGGAAGGGAAGAAGAAGAAGAAGGTGCAGGCCGTTGGTGAGAAGGAGACTTCAACTTCATATCCGCCGGAGAGGAGCAATGCTCCTAAGGACTGGAAGAAGAATCTGAAGTGCTACCGGTGTCATCAGCGAGGGCACTTCAAGCGGGACTGCAAGGTCAAACTGCAGCCTGGGCATGCTGCGGGAAAGGAGGAAGCTTGCTCGAGAAGTGAAGAAGCAGAATGGGGTGGAGCTTTCATGACGGGCACTTGTGTCCGGTCCTTGTCTGCTGAGGACTTCAACAGCGAGTGGATCGTGGACTCCGGGTGTGGTCATCACCTCACCGGAGACAAATCGAAGTTCACCTCCATGCAGCCTTACTCAGGTAATGAAGCTATTATCACTGCTGATAATACTGTTTATGCAGTAGAGAAAGAGGGGGTCGTGTCATTGGGTAGTGATCAGGGGCCACTCACGTTAAGGAGTGTGTATCACGTGCCGGGCATGAAGAAAAACCTCTTCTCGGTGACCAATGCGGTGGACGCTGGGTATCACGTTCTGTTTGGGCCAACAGACGTGAGGTTTCTTCGCAACGTATCAGCGGTAAAGGCTGATGTTGCTCATGTTGGGAGGAGGGTGAAGAACTTATTTGTTCTTTCCACCAGTGCTTATGTTGATAGAATGAGGGCCAATGATAGTACTGCTATCTGGCATGAGAGGCTGGGGCATGTTGGCATGGACAAGCTGAAGGCAATGGCAAGTAGAAGTTTGGTGAGGGGGTTGCCGAAGTTGTCCTCCTTTGGTGATGGGCATGTTTGTGCTGGCTGTCAATACGGTAAGGCACATCGCCTTCCGTTTGATAAATCACAAACAAGGAGAAAGAAGCCACTGGAGTGTATTAATGGCGACCTGATGGGACCAACGGTTACTGCCAGCCTTGGCGGAAGCAGATACATGCTTGTCTTGGTTGATGACTACTCAAGGTATACTTGGGTGTACTTCTTAAAGGAGAAGTCGGAAGCCTTCCGTTTGTTTGTGGAGTTTAAGGAGTTGGTAGAAGGCCGGCTTGGCTTGCGGATTAAGAAGCTTAGAACTGATAACAGGGGGGAGTTTGTCTCCTCCGAGTTTTCTAACTTCTGCAGGAAGCACGGGATCCAACAGGAGCTTACTTGTGCTCACACTCCACAACAAAATGGGGTAGCGGAGCGGAAGATCCGTCATCTGACGGAGACCTGCAAATGCTGGCTTCATGCGAAAGATATCCCAAGGTCCTTTTGGGCAGAGGGAATGTCTTGTGCTGCTTATGTTATCAACCGGATGCCACTCAGCCCTATCAACATGAAGACTCCTGTTGAGCTATTGCTGAAGGAGAAGCCGAGTGTTGGACACCTTCGGGTGTTCGGTTCAACTTGCTACGTGCATGTCCCGGATGCTTCACGGACAAAGCTGGATGCGAAGGCAAGGAAACTTGTCTTTGTTGGCTATGATGAGCGGAAGAAGGGATGGAAGTGCATGGACCCTGTGACGAAGAAGTTCGTGGTGTCAAGAGATGTTGTCTTTGACGAGCTGACGTCATATGGAGGTGGCTCGGTGGAGCTAACCGGAAGTAGCAAGGTTGATGAAGCACCGGTGGAGGCTGCTGAAGGCTTGGAAGAGGAGTTTGCTGTTTTACCAGCAGCTCCTGTTGCTTCGAACTCCGAGGCTGAGCCTTCTGGCTCAGGAAGCAGGGGGAGCACTGCTCAATGCTTGCCCCAGGTAGGAGTGGAGCCCGAAGAAGCAACGGAAGCCGTGAGCAAGGAGCCATGTCTTCGGAGATCGAAGAGGGTGGTTAAGCCACCGACTCGGTACTGTGATGGGAATGCAGTGAGCTTTGTCTCCTGCTTCTTTGCAGGTCCTCTGGATGAGCGAGAGCCTGCAAACTTCAACGAGGCCACTGGAGTAAAGGAGTGAGATGATGCCATGAAGGAAGAGATTGATGCTCTGAAGAAGAATGAAACCTGGGACCTTGTGCCCAAGGTTGATGGCGTTACTCCGGTTACTTGCAAGTGGGTGTATAAGTTGAAGAAGAAGGCTGATGGGAGCATTGATCGGTTCAAGGCTCGCCTGGTCGCTAGAGGATTCTCACAGCAGTATGGAGAAGACTATGAGGAGACATTCAGTCCAGTTGCGAAGATGACTTCTGTAAGTGTGGTGATCGCCTTGGCTGCTAGCAAGGGATGGAGGTTGTGGCAACTCGATGTGAAGAATGCCTTTCTTTACGGAGAGATTGACAAGGACATCTTCATGGATCAGCCGCTTGGTTTTGTCTCTGAGAAGCATCCAGACTATGTCTACAAACTCAGGAAGGCTCTCTATGGGTTGAAGCAAGCTCCTAGAGCGTGGTATGGGAAGATTGCAGAATACTTGCAATTCTGTGGATACCTTGCTTCCAACTCGGATTCAAGCTTGTTCGTCAAGAAGAAGGGGGAGCTACGTGTCTTGGTCCTGCTGTATGTGGATGACATGATCATCACAGGGAACTCGGAGGGGGAAGTAGCAAGGCTCAGGGCTGAGCTTGCTATATGCTTCGAGATGAAAGACTTGGGAGAGTTGCATCACTTTCTTGGTCTGGAAGTGGAGAGGAAGGAGTGCGGGGTTCTCATTAGCCAGAAAGGGTATGTTGATCGCATTGTGAAGCGGTTCGGCATGGGCGAAGGGAAGAAGTGCTCTACTCCACTGGAATCTGGGCTGAAGCTTCGACGAGATGAGGGAAGGGTTATTCATGATCCCTTGGTGTTCAGGGCTCTTGTTGGGAGCTTGATTTATCTGACGATTACAAGGCCGGATATCGCTTATGCTGTTGGCCGAGTAAGTCGGTATATGGCTGAACCAAGGCAATCTCATCTAGTGGCGGCGAAGGGAATTCTGAAGTATGTCAAGACTTCTTCTGACATGGGACTCCTCTATAGAAGGGACGCGGAGGTTGCGTTGCTCGGGTACATGGATGCTGACTATGGCGGTGATTCGGATGATCGAAGGTCTACTTCAGGTTATGTGTTCACTTGCGGTTCAGCTAGCATCTCGTGGTGTAGCAAGAAGCAGGACTCGGTGTCGGTTTCAACCACGGAGGTGGAGTATAAGGCTTCGGCCTTGGCTGCTCGGGAAGCCGTTTGGTTGAGGAGGCTTATAGAGGATGTTCATGAAGAAGTGCAAGGGCCTACTTTACTCCGGGGTGACAATGAGAGTGCTCTCAAACTGGTTAACAATCCAGTGTGTCACGCCAAGACAAAGCATATAGAGATTGATCACCACTTCATCAGGGAGAAGGTGTTGGAGGGGTCTCTGCTGGTCGGGCATGTTCGGAGTGAAGATAATCTTGCTGACATCTTCACGAAGCCACTGTCGAAGGGGCCCTTTGAACGCTTGCGCAGCTTGCTGGGCTTGGTCACCACTTCCCACTTCAAGGGGGAGTGTTGAAATTTGTGAAGTGGAAGTGGGTGACGGGAAAGGCCGGGCGGCCTTGGGCGGACAGTTTTGGCGGACTAGGCGGACTGGGCGGACTGAGATGTGCGGCCTGGTGGAAGGTCTAGTGGAAAGCCGGCTGTCTTCTGAGCGGCCTGTTGCATGGAGTCCGCGGACTATGCGGCCTGATTTCTGCGGATAGGGTGTTTGCTGATTGGCTTTGCCAAGGAGCGGCCTGAGCGGATAAAGGCTTGCGGACTGGTACATTGCTCAGTGGCCGCGGGTGTAAGCTTGTGCTGATAGGCGGGTTGGCTCATGTCCGCGGGTAGCTTGCGGACTGGAGTGTCCGCGGTGTGGGCTGTTGCGGACTGGGCTTGGAGCTTGGTTGAGGCCTTGTCGAGCTCTGGTGGACACAGCAGGCGATTTGCTGTGGAGGTCGATTGGTGGACTGGTTTTGGAGTCCGGGGATTGCTGCTGCGGTGGACAGAAGTGCGAGGAGCTCGCAGACTCTTGGCGGTCTGTGCTTGGGTGTTTGGCGGACGGGAGTTTGTGTCCGCCATGCTCGCATTTGCCCTTGATGGTTTTGGACTTGGTCACACTTTGTGCCAAGGCCATGGTGTCCGCGGTATCCGCTAAGTCCGCTGTGACCGGGCGGACTGTTGCTGTCTTCCTTTGGTCGTGGACTTGTGGCGGATTGAGGTGTGTGTCTTGCGGACTGCCTCGGGTTGGTGCGGACTGCCATTGAAGGGGGTTGCTGTCTTGCAGTGGTTGGAGCTTTGCGGGCTGATGCCTTGTCCGCATAGCTTGGGCGGACTGGAGAGGGTTCGCCAATGGTTGCCTTGCTCCTGGCGGTTTTCCATGGTATCCGGCTAAGTCCATGCGGACTCGGCGGACGGTGTTTTTGCTATCGTGCGGGCTGGGGTGGTGACGCTATCTCTTGGGCGGTGACCACACTCCTCACCTTGCCTATAAATAGGACCCCCTGGTATAACCTAAATAACTAGAGTGAACAGTAAGTTGGGTTGAGCGAAGTGCTGCGGTCTGTGTTTGTCAGTCCGCGCGGATTGTTTCAGGCTGACGGTTTGCTGTGTGCAGGTCGCGCGGGTAGCTTCAAGGAGCCAGGAGTTTGGCTGTGACTTCGGTCAAGTACTTGGAAGTGTGCGGTCTCTGCGGACTCAGCAGGAGGTCGCTCTGCGGCTTGTCAGTTCTGTTTCATCTTTGCCAGCTTCAATAACCTGTCCGCCGGCTTCAGTCGGGTAGGGGTGTTCCTCAGTTCAGGTTCAGCAGGAGGCGAATAACGGTGTGTCCGCGCGGCCTCGCGGCTTCGGCGGACTCCGTGTCTATTCGGCGGATTGCAGCATAGCTTGGGCGAGCTCAGCGGTCTCGGCGACCTCGGCGACCTCGCGGTCTCGGCGGACTCCGGTGCTGTCCGCCCGGCTTGTTTTTTTGGTGCTTTCTGTTTACAGCTGTGATACTAGCCAAATCATGTCTCGCTATGTATGCCTCGTATTGTAAAGAAGTAAATGTATAAAAGACCTACTTGTGCTTCCATTGTTTGTTGGGATTTACCTTTGTACCTCTAGTCCTTGATTTCCGCTGGTTCAGCGTGCGAACTGGGTAGTTCCGAAGATATTAATTTGGCGTTTGGGCTATCTTGCTGACCACGTTGAGAATTTTTAACATCAACCTCTTCAGAACTTACCCCACTAAGTCTTGTAAGCAGACCTGAGTCAGATACTGTCCCTAAGGATGATGTGCCTGCTGCTGAGATGGCTGAAGCAGTGACAAAGGAGTTGTTAACAAGATCTCTGTAAGGATGGAGGAAGATGCTCCAAGAATTGATAATACAGATGGGCATTTGCCTATATCTGATGATGTTGATGTTCCCAAGCCTTAGAATGAGGGGGAGATCAATTTAGCTTCTAACAGTGAGGTTGTAATGTCTGAAGATGAGCATCTACTGGAAAAAGTTATGGAAATTGCATTTGGTGAGGACACGACTGCAATGGGTAAGGGGGAGCAGCATGTAGAAGAAATAATGCAAGATACAATAGTAGTGGGTGAGCAATTTCAGATTCCGTCAACTGAAATTCAACCTACAGATGATACTACTACTGCTGCTAACCTGCATGCAAATGAGGGTATGATAGAGGTTGAGGGGGAGATACCATCAAAACTCCCTACTCATGAAGTGCATAATCTAATCTCCTCTGAATCAAAGAAATAGGAATTTAGTCATGAGAAAACACACTCCTCAGCATATTCAGAGAATGGCCAGTTCAAGAGTGACTACTCAAGGAATAGGGAACAAGCCAGTATAGGAAGCTCTAGATGAAGGCACATTTCCCAGAATAGATTAGCTGCCACCAACATTCCTAGCCCAGCTAAAGGGGTTACTGGATGAACAGAGGAGAGCTTTATAAAATTATGTGGATGAAGTCCTGAAAGATATCAAGAATGATCTGGCAATAGAGATCAAATCTATAAGATTTGAAGTAAACTTGCTGAAAGGTTAAATTGTCAAGTTCTTTATAAGAGCTGCTCCAGCTGTACACTATACCATGGAGAAGCTGGATGTGTCAAGATAGAATATAGCCATTATCATAGAAAATCAACAGATTCAGGCTAAGAAATCAGTGACCATTCATGAAAATGATAAAGTTCTGAGGAATGAACAAAACACAGCTATCTTTGCCAAAGTGGAAGTATGTACTAAGATACTTGATAACCATATGCTGGAAGTAAAGAATCATGTTACTGCATGAGATAATTATCTAGAAATAGAAAAAAAAAGAAAGGTCTGCACCTCTCAGACCATGAAATTAATTGAAGAAGTCAAAAAGGGAGAGATTGAGGCTATAAGAAACAATACTGAAAACATGGTCTGGGCAACTAATGTGGTGAGAGTCTCATTAGGAATAGAGCCAGTGCAATATAATAACATCCCAATGATGCCTGCTTATGCCTTAGAGGTTTTGAACAAAGAGCCTGCTCAGCAAGAACATCAAAATTATCAGTACATAAAAGAAGGTAATAGTGCTGGTGATCAGTGGGGATAGCAATCTACTACTATTGAGATTCCTTCTTTCAGTCCCACTGTAGACCGGGAATTACTAACCAAAGAGCTAACTACAACTGCTGAAACTGAAGAAAAAATCAAGATGAGGAAGAGGAAATACATAGAAGAAATGGAGAAAAGGCCTGATTTCGAGCAATGGAGTCCTGAATCCAAATCCATCATTTTGCTCGTTTAGGATCAGGTCAAAAACAAGAGGTCAGATAGAGAAAAGTGGTACAATAAAATGGAATGAGATAAGATGGAAAGGAGGGAAACAGAAAGGAGAATCTACTGGAAGAATAAGAATGCCAACCTTCTAGCTCCTAATGTTATTGAACTCTCTAAGTACTTTCCCGAGCCTCATGGCTACTTTTAGAGGCAGAAAGACAAAGCTGAAGCTGAAGCTAGAAAGGTTAAAGAAGCTAAGGCAAAGGCAGCTGATAAAGCAGACAAGAAGGGAAAGAAGATAGCTGGACCTGAGGACAAACATGCAAAGAAATCCAAGGGTAGTGGGATTGTGATAAGGGAACCCGAAACTTGAAAAGTTTCAGGTTCTACTTATAGGGCTAAGGGATGTTTCATTTTGTTTCATGCATAAACATTATAATTCCTTATATGTTAAATGAAATATCTTTGCTATAATTATGATTTTTCTGATTTATGCTGTGATAGTATCTTTTGTATATGTAGCATAAGTATGTTAGTGTATACATTGGCATAAGTTTTGACTTCTTCAAATAGGGGGAGATTGTTGTGTTCATTGATCACAATGTCCTAGATTTGAAGAAGGCCTAGTAAACAATGTATACACATGTGGTGATCTAACTTGTGCTCAAGTTTAATGATTGCAGGATGTCCTAACAACAATGATGGGATATGTAGCCTAAGTGGCTAGGTCAGGTCAACATTTACTTAAGATGTGGATAGATAGAAAACTATCTATGTCCACAGGAGTTGAATGAAGGTCATTCACTCAATGCCAGATGACTTATACTGCTGAATGGAGCCTATACAGTGAAAGCCAAAGAAGTGGCAAACTGAGAAAGTGGCTAAGTCCTCAGGCGTTGAGTGAAGTCAACTCACTCAATGCCATACATCAAAAGGCTATGAGATAGGCTTATGCAGTAAGAGCTTAAGGAAAATGGGCAGAAAAGTAGATAAGTCCACAGGCGTTGAGTGAATATCATTCACTCAACATCATAGCTCCATAATCGTTGAATATAGCCCAATCAGTCAACGCCACAGGAAAACTATGAATATTTACCAAGTTCACATGCGTTGAGTGAGGCAAGCTCACTCAATGCTATGTGATAATGTGTTGACTAGTTAGTATTGTTTTTAGACACAAAAATTTGGCTAAGTCCAAATGCGTTGAGTGTAGCTCATTCACTCAACGCAAGATAACAGAAGAAAATTTGTTAAGTAGTTTGGCGTTGAGTGGAGCTTACACACTCAACGCCAAGGAGAAGAAAAATCTGGCAAGGCAGAAAGCGTTGAGTGAGGCATGCTCACTAAATAATCTCAATGTCATGGCTCAGAAAAGTTTGCTAAAGCAAAAGGCGTTGAGTGAGGCATGGTCACTCAACGCTCTCAACGCTTAAGAATGTTGAAGAAGCAGAAAATTAGTAAAGGAAGAAAGCATTGAGTGAGGCATGTCACTCAACACTCTCAACGCCTAAATTACAGAAAGCATGGCTATGCCACAAGGCGTTGAGTGAGGTGTGCTCACTCAATGCTCTCAGTGCCAGACATGCAGAAAGGATATAGAGATGGTTAAGGTAAAAAGCATTGAGTGAGGCATACTCACTCAACGCTGTCAACGCCTAGATAGACAGAATTCTATCTAAGTACTTTGGCGTTGAGTGAAGCTCATTCACTCAACGCCTATTCTACTAATGCTTGATTTTTGAGTAAGTCCACAGGTGCTGACGTCAGCAAGTCAATAAGATAACCTTATTCAAATTGTTAACGACAAAGTTTTAGTACATGACAAAACTCGTCGCAGAGCTACTATACGACAGTTAGGCATTAAAGTAAGGATGCAACTGGCATTAAATCTGTGGGGCCCACTACTCAAAGAGCTGTTGGGACATAAATGATAAAAGGAAAATCCTTTACAGAAGAAGATAACTTTTGAGAAGAGCTGTTGAGATAGTTCTTCCTCATCGTCATTGTTGCTGTGAAGAGAAAGATAGAGAGAAAAAAGACTGAAGGTCTAAAGGCTCAACATGTTAGCCATTTGTCTTCATCACCCGCTACAGCAAGATCAGAGCAGATCTCTAAAAAGGAGCAAGAAAGTCAGCTGGTGGCATTCTCCATCTGCATCAGTTGGTTATTTACAGATCCTGCAGTATAGCACTAAAAACCATTTATTGGAGGCTGTGAAGAAGAAGTTAGGGCTGAACATTCTCAGCCTAGGAAAGAGAGAAGAAGGAGAACTATTTTCTGCCAGTTACTTCCAACACAAGCTAAAATATGTTCTGTATCCAAGTTGCTGTGAATAAGTTAAGCTGAAAATCTTTTCAGCTCAAGTAGCAGCAAGTTTTGCTGCAATTACTTCTCAGATCCAGCAAGAAATATTACTAGTGTTGTGAAGAAGAATTTAGGATTGAGTGTATCTAAGTTCATGTAAAGGTAGACTCATGAAATATATTCCTGGAGTCAAAGTTGGGCCGAGCCTATCTTAGTGAAGGTAGATTGTCACAGGGAAATTTCTATTGAATCCAATCAAGAAACACACCAACCCACTTCCATCTTGTAGGATCTAGTTGGATCTGAGTGGTAGGGAAAATTTGCCTGAGCTGTAGCACTTGGTCTCAAGTCTGAGATAGGTGAGTCATTCTCACTGAGTTGTAGGGCACTTGTGCCTGAGGTAGGATCTGGGTGCAGATCTGAGTGTAAGGCCTTTATGCCTGAGATTGTAGGAGAGTAATTCTCTCTGAGCTATAAGATCCCTTGTGGATCTGAGGTAGGGATGTCCTACCAGCCTGAGTGTAGGGCCTTTGGCCTGAGGTAGGTGATTTGCTGATCATTAAGTTATATGCCCTTATGGCTGAGTTGTAGGTCTTGGAGGAGACTGAGAGATCCTGATGGATCTGATGTGTAAGCTCTTTAGAGTAGAGTTTTGGAGAAGTACCTATCCCAACAAGATAGTTGGATATGTGGGAGGGAAAGTGGATGTACCCTTGTTAGGGGAACCACTATAAATAATATATGTGAATTTCTGTGTTGGCTTTATTGCAGGTTGCATGTCTTGAAAGCATAATATAATCAACTAATAAAGCATCCAACTAAAAGAAAATAAAAGATAGTCACTAAGGACTAAGAAACCTATTCACCACCTAGGTGATTTAGCTATCCTTGAAATCAAACTTTCAGAAAGTCCTCATTAAGGATCCCACCAGGCCTAAGGACTCCTCTGGTAAGAGAATGTGAGTGTGATGATTCAAAACTTCACAAATTCTTGGGTACCGATCACTTTCTTGTTCGTAGCCCCTAAGTGATCCTCACAGGCAGTCTCTTGTCAGTGAGACTTCTACTCCAACAAAAATCCTCCAACACGCCTCACCGTCTCGGCGAGTTGTCAGAGATAAACATGTGTTGTTAAGGTCATACGAGTTCATTTTGATCTTCTCCTCTGATGCATGTTCTTCTAGTGGCCCTCCTACTACTGTAGAGTCTTCACAAGCTATCGAGGTTCCCCCATTGATTCCTTCAAATTCGCCGGGTCTTGGCTAGTTGATTGTGAGCATTCACTCTTCAACTGTTGTCACTTATGAGCAAGGTCACTTGCATTGCGTCATTAGGTTCCCTGCCTGAAATATTTTTCAAAGTTAGTTGTTAGTCACGAGGGAGATCTTGTGCTTTCTCTAGAACACTTTGCATGTGGGTTGCGACTTTCCCTTTGGCTCGAGATAGTGGAAACAATTTGTCATTATGGTCTTGTTCCTTTTTAGCTCCACCCCAATGGAGTCGTTGTGATTGCCGACTACACAACCTTCCTACACGAGCAGGGAATCCCCAGGACTTCGTGGTATTTCGAATGATTTTCTCCATGAAGAAGATTGCAGAAGGTTAAGGTATTTCACAAGTAATTATGTTAGGCTCAAATGAACATCGAACAAGGTCTATAACTAGACCATGCTAGTTGTCTTTGTCAAAGTTAACTTCACTCGGATCCCCTCCATTCTAATGCCAAGTGAGATTAAGGCTTTTTGCCCCATCTTGTTTTCTTCTAGCACGTAAACCCATCACAGATACTTTGAATACCTATATTTCAACACGTCATATTACCAATATTATGTCTATGTAGTCGCTTGCAAAAGTGAGTTACGTGGGGTCTTCTTGTTGTTGTAGTCTTGTAGGCATGTCATTGAGGTTTAATATTTTTTCCTTTTGTCTTGTCGGAGTTCGCCCCTTCCTCTAACGCCCATTAGAATCTACGATCCACCAAAAGTAAATGATAAGGGGAAGGTGAAGGTGTTGATGGTGGACCCGGACGAGTCCTCCATCGAAACAAAAGAGAGGCTGCAAGGAGCCAAGGACTGTGCTTGTAAAAATAGGATTAGTTCGTGAGTGGATCGCATGTGCCCTACTCATCCTCTAGGGGGAGAGGAAGATCTCTTCTCAACCCTCGATTTGGCTTGGCGACTGACCCCACTGACATCATTGTGCCCCCTTGTATCTTGTCTAGTTGACGGATAATGTGTCAGCTTAAGCTCGCATTTCCTCTCTGGACCGAGGACTTGTAGCCCAACGATGATGCCTTCAATGTCTGTCGCTTCATTTATGTAGGAATGATGTCACAACATTGGGGGAAGATGTAAATGTTTACTTTATGAGTGCTAATGACCTAGAGGGGGGTAAATAGGTCTCATTTAAATTATGGCACCCTTTTTTAATAATCAGATTACTACTTTCTATAATATGATTAATTTAGTCAGATAATCAAGATATACTTAACAACAATTAGGAAAATAAACACAGCACAACAATTCAGCACACACAGCATAATGCACACAGATTTATAGTGTTTTCTTAATTTATGGGTACATCCACTTTCCCCCTTTGCCTATCTAGTAATGAACTAGATTCGACCAAACTCCTTCTCTTTCCATTACTCAGATCCTTAGATTTTACAGCTCAGAGCCCACTCGGCTCCTACAACTCAGACTTTACAAGTTTTACCACTTAGATCATGAAGATCCTACATCTCAAGTTCTTCCCGAGAACTCTACCTCAGAATGAATCCACACTCCTACTTCTCAGGCAACACCTGCCCTACACCTCAGAGAATTTCCAACTTCTCCTATCTCAAGCAATCACAGCCCTACCTCAGCCTTCATAACACAGGCTTACAACAAAATGATAATAGTTCTCCTCCACTCAGATCTACAAGTAAATCTTACACAATAAGAGTAGGTAAAAGAAAAATAAAATTATAAAATGTCACCCAACAAGAGAGATCTGAGTAACAGCTTTTTGATCAGATCCTGATGAATGTGCTTCCTTTGATCTTTGTCAAGATAGATCTGATCTAACCCTTCTTATCTTTTCAAAGCTTCTTGAAGTAGAAATTAGGGTTGATCTAGGTTGGAAAGAAGTTGAATATGATTCTTGGTCAGACCTCTCTCCATCTTCTAAATTGTAGCTGATGATTCTGACTTTTGTCTTCACAAAATTGTGTTGCTTCTTCTTCCTTTTTTTCTCTTTTTTTCTTTTCTTCTAAAGACTATATTCCTTTAAATAGGATTTGATAGGAGTAACCGGCTGATCTAGTTAATAACTGAGATCTGACAGTCCTGACAGTTATCAGTACCTCCGTCTTGATTTCTGTACTTAGGAAACATGTCTGCTGAAGTGTTGAACCCTGACTGTTAAATATGTCGACACAAGTCTTGGGTGTCGACATTGCTCTTATAGTGGTGTCGCAAACTTCTGAATGTGTCGACACAACTCTTCAACTTGTCTCGACACAACTTATGTGGAATGTGTCGACACAACTCCTGTGTGTCGACATAATTGTCTTCAGTCTCGACACAGCCTAAAAAGTGTATGTCGACACTAGTCCTGAGTGTCAACACAGTTGTCTTCAGTCTTGACACAGCTTGATTAGAGTGTGTCGACACTAGTTCTAAGTGTCGACAAAGTTGTATTCAGTCTCGACACACTGTGAATAGAGTGTGTCGACACTTGTCCTGAGTGTCGACACAGTTGTCTTTAGTCTCGACACAGTTGTCCTTAGTGTCGACACAACTTCTCTTTATCTCGACACAACTTGTTAAGTGTGTGTCGACACTAGTCCTGAGTGTCTCGACACTTTGTACTTAGCTTTATTTACCTGCACACATGAACTTAACATCCATCAAATACAACAATGTGTATATCATTGAGCTGAGAAGACTTCTTCAAAACAAGTACATTGAGACCAATGTACTCAATAATCTCCCCCTATTTGGAGAAGTCATCACCCAATTCAATGATATACAACATGATACCACAAAAATAATGATAAAGACATTTAAACATTTAGTGCAGTTCAGTATGTGAAATAATACAGATAATCACACATATTTAACAATAATATTGAACAGAAGATAAGTCAAATAAGTTCAGTCCTAATTAACAACACATAAAATGTTGAATAAGTCTGGATTTCCATTAATTATTTTTCATAAAGTTTACTGATACAAGCTTTTTACAGATCAAGTTGTCCAAAAGAAATAGAAAACTAAGAATATCCTAAGGCAGCTCAGGTTCCTTGATAACTATGCATTTCCCAGAGTGTATCTAGGTTTTCACTTCAGGCTCTTTATCCTTAGCAACTGTCTTTCCTTTGTCATTCTTAGCTATAGCTTTTGCAATAGCTTCTTTTTTCATCATTTGCCTCTCAAAGTAATGATATGGCTTTGAGAAATATTTGTTGGGCTCTATAGACTTAGCAGGAAGCTTTCCTCTCTTCATATCTTGTCTGAATTTTTGAATAACTTCTTGCTGCTTCAAGTGTTTAGCTCATTCCTGTTCTGAATATCATTTCTCTATGTCTGTGATATTAGCATTTACAGCCTTCCATGTAGTAAGAATTATGGATCTAGAGGTTGGACTCCATTGCTCAAAATCAGGTTTAGTCTCAGCTAGTTCTCTAAACCTTTTCTTTGATAACTGAGCTTCTGTCTCTGGAGTAGGAGAAGACTTGTCCACTTTATCATATATTACATTCTTATCTAAGCCTTGAGGAGGACTGTACATGTGTTGGACAGTTGCTTAAATAGACTCAAAATAGGCTGGTGCTTTAGGATGAAAGAATTCAGCAGGAGGTGCTTCTAGTAGAGGTGGTTGACAACCAGATTCGGCAATTTGATCACCCTCATACCATAGGGGAGGAAAACCTAATGTGTATCTGATATTTTTTGCTATCCAGGTAGCTTGGTCAGCACTGGCCTTAATCATTACTCTCTCCCACTTTATGACTTCTCTTTCAATATGATCTCTGAGATAATTCTTATGAAATCTTACCTGTCCATCTGGGTAATTAATAACAGAAGTCACAGTATTCTTTACTCTCAGTAATTTGTTGTCCAAGTTTTTGTGAGAATTTTTGATGTCCTTAATGAAAGATTATGAATGACTTTGCAGTTTATTATCGATATTTGTGACAGTAGAATCAAGTTTGGTTTCCAAAACAATGGTTTGGTTTTTAATTTCTCTCAATGTTATTTCATGAATCACTATCAGATTTTCATTCAGTCTATTTTGATTTTCAAGGACACATCCTTGCATGATTACCACATCATCTTATAGTTGCTTGGCTTCCGGTTGTTGCTTGGCCAGATAGACTACTGCATGTGCTCCTTTCTCAAAGAATGTAGTCATTTCAGTTTTCAAGAGATTTACTTCAAATCTTATGGACTTGATTTCTCGAGTCAGCTGAAATTGCAACTCCTTGTTTTTTTCATCTACATACTTCTCAAGATCTTGTCTTTTCTTATCAAGCATGATCTATAGGTGAACTAGCAAAGAGCTATGATCCATTGTAGGAATTGATGGTGGTCTAGATTGAATATATTGCTTATAGCTCTTGCTCCTCTTCTTTATTTCAGAAAATTTCCTTTTCTTCAGTTGAGAAGCTTCAACATCCTCAGATTCAAAAGAACTGACCTCATCAACTTGAGGTGTCTCTTTAGTTTTCTCAGTATCAGGGGCCAAGTCCCCCTCAGTTCTTGTACCTTCCTTATCAATATTGATATTATCCATTGTAATATCTGCATGCTGAATTTCTACATCATGTATCTCAATCTGATAATCTTCAATTCTCTCCTCCTGGTTGTTTGATTCTTTTGACATAAGAACTTCTTCATTCTCTTGTTTAGAGATTTGATGTTCAGGATCTTTGGATTTCTTTAGGTCCTAAACAACATCCATTATTATTGTAGTTATTGTATCCATTGGTAATGCATTGAGGTTCTCCAACTTTTCTAGTTCTTTATCTGGAATGTTCTCCCCCTGCACCTGTACACTGGTCTTAGGGGAAAGCCTAGGAGATATGTCTTGTTCTTCCACTGCATTATCATATGAACTGAAGTGTACCTCTTCTTCAGAATCACTAGAGGATACAACTTCCTCAAACATAAATTTCTTGCCTTTTACCTCTTTTGTCCTTTTAGATTCTAATGTCTCTTTAGTTAAGACTTTGTCCCATCTAGACAGGATTCTCAGGTCCATATTCCTTATATGATTTATCTTAGTTCCATTTTTTGGATTGATATTATCTGGGATGACATTTACCAGATATAAACTAATTATTCTGCCCATATTGGGCTTCTGAATTCCTTCTGCAATCTTATCAAATGCCACCCTATTCCAGTCAGTTGTGATCTTGAAGATAATTCTTGTCATCAGGTTAAACTTGACTTTAGAAATCTTGTCATATGCTCCAGTCTTGCAGAGGAGCACCTTTCCTACTATTTCAGATAAGAATTTTCCTTAGGAATTCATTCCCTTCCTATTTAAAGAATTTCCAAAACTAGTGGTTGGAGCTTGTCCACACCAATCTAGGGCCTCAGCTGTCTTGCTTGAATCCAGTTCATCATCCTGTGCGGTTCTTGGAATCTGAAAGACTTTAGCTAGTCTTTTGGTTATTACCATTATCCTTGCTCCATTAACACAGGATTTTATCTTGTCTGACTTAGGGCTTAATGAGGCATTAGAATAAAATTCAGATACCTCACTCTTCCAAATTTTTGTTGGTTCTGAAAGAAGATACTCTAGACCAGCCTCATTTACTAGGTCAATCACCTTCTTTATATCATCAAAAACGGAGTCGAATACGTTGTGCACTAGCTTGTATCCCTCGTTGATGTTGTCGTCCATCTTTGGTGCCGTTCTTATTGAAAGAACTTGAGTCTATGAGGTGTCAATTATGGATTTCTAGGTCTCGACACACAATGATCAGTCTCTCAGGATTTCTGGCGAATAAAGTATAAAACCTTATACCTCCTATTTATAGTATTAGTCTTTTGAAGGTGAAAAGGCGCACTGCATTTAGTAATTTTCTCATTACTTGGAAATATCTGGTGTCGGCAAAGAAGACCTAATCTGTCATGATGTGTCGACTTAAGTCGACACAAGGTTTATGTTTCTAGACACAGACCTTAAGGTCTCGACACTAAACTTTAATGTCTTGACACATATCCGCTAATGAGTGTCGACACACGGTCTCGTGTCTCGACACACCTTTTCTAATAATGTCAACACACACTATGGTGTCTCGACACACCTGTACTTATAGTGTCGACACACTCTAGTGTCTCGACACAATTCTTTGACTTAGGCAAATTTTGTGTTCTGAATAATATTTCTTGTTTTATTTAAATATTTCTATACCTAATTAGTCATCTTTTTAAGAATTGTACAAACTTTTGTTACAATTAATTGGAAGTATTTATTCAATATTCAACATGCCTAGTTCAAATTTAAAATGATTGAACTTACTTTCATCTAAAGATTTTGTAAAAAATGTCAGCAACTTGTCTTTTTGTTGGAGTATACTGTAAGCTTATATTTTCTTTTTAAACATTCTCTCTGAGAAAGTGATATCTAATTTCTATATGTTTAGTTCTACTGTGAGAAATATGATTATTTGCAATAGAAATTGTACTAGTAGAATCACAAAACATAATAGATATACTTAGTTGTATATTGTAGTCCAGTAGTTGATGTTGAATCCACAACAACTATGCACAGCACCTCCTAGCAGATATGTACTCAGATTTTGCTATAGAGATAACAACACTTGTTTGTTTCTTGCTACTCCAACTGATAAGTCTTTTCCCTAGAAACTGGCAAGTACTTTTTCTATCTTCTTTACGCCCTGTAAAATCTGCATCTGTATACCCAGTAAGTTCAAAATCTCTATACATAGGATATCAAAGCCCAAGATTGGGTGTGCCCTTAAGATATCTCAGTATTCTCTTAACAACAGTATAATGCGACTCTTTGGGGCATGCTTGGCACCTAACACAGACACATGTTGAAAACATAATATCTGGCCTACTAGTAGTTAAATACAGGAGTGATCCAATGATGCCTCTATACAAGGTTTCATCAACTGGTTTTCCAAATTCATCCTTGTGTAGTGACACTGTAGAAACCATTGGAGTTCTCATGGTAGAAGAATTCTCCATACCATATCTCTTAATCAGCTCCTTAGTGAACTTAGATTGAGAGATGGATATTCCATCCTCAGATTGTCTAACTTAGAATCCCAAGAAGAACTTTAGCTCGCCCATGCTGCTCATTTCAAACTTGCCTTGCAAATTTGCGACACAGCTTCTCAATAGTAGACCTAAAGATTATGTCATCTACATAAATCTAGACTAAGATGTTTGATCCTTTGATGTTCCTAAGAAATAGTGTCTTGTCTATCTTTCCTCTAGAGAACTTGTTCTCTATAAGAAAGGTAGACCGGGTCTCATACCAGGCTCTAGGTGTTTGTTTTAACCCATACAAAGCCTTGTGCAATCTGAAAACATAGTTTTTGTGTTTAGGGTCAACAAAACCTGATGGATGCTCTACATACACTTCCTCCTTCAGTGTACCATTTAGGAATGTTGACTTTACATCCATCTGGTAGACCTTGTATCCTTTGAATACTGCATGGGCTAAAAATAATCTTATGGCTTCTAGTGTAGCTATAGGTGCAAATGTTTGGTCATAATATAACCCTTCCTCTTGTCTATATCCTTTAGCCACTAATATCAATTTGTTCTTAACTATAACCTCATATTCATCTAATTTATTTCTATAAATCCACTTAGTGTCTATGATATTGTGATCACTAGGTCTAGGAACTAGACTCCTGACTTTTCATCTCTCAAATTGATTTAGCTCTTCTTGTATAGCCATAATCCAGTTGGAATATGAATCGGCTTCTTCAAACCTTTTAGATTCTACCTGAGAGAGAAAACTAGAGTATAGAACCTCATTGTGATGTCTACTTCTAGTAGTCACTCCTAATCTGGCATCACCTATTATTTGATCTATAGGATGGTCTCTAAGGTGACTAACTACTACTGGAAGGTGTCTATCATCACCTAGTATTGCAGGAGGATTAGGGTGATTCTCTTCCTCCCTTTGAGCAGTTGCAGTATCTTCTATAGGAATTTATACATTGTCTCTAATGTCTAACTCTATATTAGGCGAGTCACTTAATTTTAGCTTTTCCATTCTAGAGTTTACAACACCTATATTAGAGCTGTTAGAGATCTTATTACATAAAACAGATGATTCATCATACATTACATTAATAGATTCTTCTATAACCTGATGCTTCAAGTTGTAGATCATGTATGCTTTGCTATGATGACTATACCCTACAAAGATTCCTTCATAGGATTTCTCTGAGAACTTGGTTAGATAAATTTTCCTATTGTTCAGAACATAGCACTTACTACCAAAAATTTTAAAGTAGGACAGATTTGGTTTTCTGCCTTTCATTAGTTCATAGGGAGTCTTGCTGTGATACTTGTTGATCAATGCTCTATTTTTAACATAGCATGCTATGTGTATAGCCTCAACCCAGAAATATTCTAGGAGAGATGAATCACTTAGCATTGTTCTGGCTGCCTCAATAAGAGTTCTATTTTTCCTCTCAGCAACTCCATTTTGCCATGGTGTTCTTGGAGAGGAGAACTTCTGAAAGATTCCTAGTTCCTTACAGAAATTTTTTATCCTTTCAGATTGAAATTCAGTACCATGGTCACTTCTAAGATTGACCACAGAACATCCCATCTCATTCTGATTTGTTTGACAAAGTCAGCAAGAATGTCTAATATTTCAGACTTTCTCCTTAAGAAGAATACCCAAGCAAACCTGGAGTGTTCATCCACAATCACATAGATATAGGACTTCCTACCCAAACTAAGAACTTGCATAGGACCAAATAGATCCATATGAATTACAGACACCTCTCAGTGTCTTTGGACTGAATGCTCTTAAAGGAGACTTTTGTTTGTTTGCATTTTTGACATGCAGGACATAAGAGTTCTTTGGAGCATTTTAGTTGTGGACTATTTCTAACTAAATCCATAGAGAATAGTTTACTCATAGCTTTGTAGTTTAAGTGAGCCAGCCTCTTGTGTCACTGAACACACAAAGTGTCTTTCTCACTAGCTACAAGACATACATGTGATTGTTTATTAATACTAAGAAAATTTAGAAAATAAATATTCCCACTCCTAGTGCCTGACAAGATGATCACTTGAATTCCTTATCAAACACTTGTCATTGTGGAAAACAATTTCATATCCTATATCACAAAGCTGACTTATGCTTATTAGATTGTGGTTCAATACTTCCACATAACCCACTTTAGTGATGGTAACTAGGTCATTAGAAATGTTACCATATCCCTTGGTGAGTCCTTTCTCTGACCCTCCAAAGATGACTTTTGGTCCATTCTTAACTAGACTGTAATCTCTTAGTAAACTCCTTGATCCAGTCATATGCCTGGAACACCCACTATCCAAGTACCTTACTGGCCTATTAGTGGTACTTGACTGCACCCTCAAACAAAAATTTAGTTCACCTTAGGCACCCAACAAGTTTTGGGACCTTGGTTCCTGTTAGGCTTTGCTGTGTGAAACACAATAGTCTTTCTAAATAAAGTTGGTTGAAACTTATATGAAGGAGCTGTTGGATTATACCAACAATCTAAGGCAAAATACTCAACCTTCCCACAACACCAATACTTAAATTTGTTGTATCTTTTCTTTGGTTGCACATTTGACGTTGTTCTTTTGTGCAACACAGAATTTTCATCCAATTTCCAAGGTAGAGGTACAAAATTCACACCCTTACCTTTCAGATTTAGGTGAGATACACTCGGATCAGCTCCAAGAGTTTTTTGACTTCTTGGATTGATCATCTTTTGTGGTGGTTCTTGTCCTATATTGCCTTTTGATATCTGATCCTTCCAGCAAGGCTCTTTATTGACCTTACTGGTAGAGAACACAGACATCATGTATCTAGTAACACATGATCTCAAGCATTTGATAGAAGGCAGATACTTGACTAGTTGTCTATCTGGACCACTTGGAGTTTTACCCTTGGGTACAGACTTCTTATTAAACTTTTTATTCTTATCATACCCTACACCACTTCTAAATGGTGCAGAAAAGATATCTATGATATATAGCACCGACTTAGGTTTTGAGATTTGAGATAGGAACTGTCTTTCCTGAGCAAGCTTTGCTTCCAGGTCTTTGACAGTCTTGACCTATTATATTATCTTCTCTATCTGGCTATCTATCTTGTTAGTTAATTTTATAAGTTTCAGTTTTTGTAGGTCCAAGTTTGTGTTGGCACTTATCAACTGAGAAGATACTCCTCTCAAGGATTCTAATTCTCTGGTCTGATCCTTAGCAAGCTGTTTGCTTGCAATCAAGACCTTTAGTAACTTCCCATATCTGTTGATAAGGGAGTTAAAATCTGCTTCAATGTCCAAATCATGTTCTTTACTATTAAAAGAGTGTGAACATGATTCATTTTCTAATGTAGAAAAAGAATCTGAGGCTAAATTATGAGGGATTGATTTTACCTTAGCAGGATCTAAACAATCCTGATCTTCTTCTCCTGGTTGAGTTTTCTCAATAGCCATCAGGCCCATGAGAGCCTCCTCCTCTTCTGATCCTGATGAACCAGACTTACTGTCAGACAGTGTCAACTGTCTTTTTGCCAAGAAGCTTTTGTCAGCCTTCTTGTGTTGTCCATCCTTCAAGTTCTCTGACTTTTTCTCCTTTCTTTTTGTTGGGCAATCAGCTATGACATGCCCTTTTCTATTGCAACAATAATACACTATATTAGTTTTAATATATTTGTTCTGAGAAGAGCCATACCTGTCCCTAGAATTCTTCTTCCTGGGTTTCTCTGGATGATTAATCTTTTTGAGAGAAGAGTCTCCATCTTGACCGTTTCACCTGCCTTATTTTGTTCTCCTTAACATCTTCTTGAACTATCTAGAGAAGAGAGACAGTTCCTCCTCAGTTAGTTCCCCTTCTATTGAGGATGATTCTGAACACTCAGAAATAGTTTCCAGTTTTTCTAAGAGAGTTTACTTCTCTTTGACTTTTTTGGATGACTCGGACTTTAGAGTCAAAGTCTTTTCTCTATTATGTGCTCTGGCTAATTCTTCTTCAGACTTTCTGAGATTGAGCTGTAACTCATGAGACAACAGCTTTCCAAATAAGGCCTGGGGGTCTATGTTGCCTAAGTTTCTCATTTCTCTTATGACACAGATCTTAATGTCTCATGCCTTGTTCAGGGACCTCAATAACTTGTCATTAAGTTTCATAGTTAGTAAAACTTCTGTCATAAGTCCTCAGGTTGTTTACAATTCTGAAAAACTTTTCAAAACATTCAGTCACTGAATCTTTCTTATCTTGTATAAAGGGTTCATACTGTTGATTTAGCAAAGATTTTCTATAATCCCTGACCTTTTCAGTTCCTTCTATGTAAAATATCAAAGACTCTCACATTTCTTTGGCTGTCTTGCAATTAATCAGATTCTGAAAAGTGGAATCATCTATTGCACTTACTATAATAATTTGAGCCCTCTTGTCCATAGAGGCCAGAATGATTTCATCCTGATCCATTTCCATGTAAGTCTTGGGTGTCCTGATGTTTGCATCAAGAACTGACACTTTCATGGCAATGAGAGGTCCTTCAATCACTGTGATGTATATTCTTGGATCTGCTGCCTGCATGAATAATCTGACTCTTTCTTTCTATATTCCAAAGTTTTCTTTGGAGCAGACAGAGAGCTTAATGGAATTATTTTCCCTCTAGGCCATGATATATCTTTCTCTATAATCCTTTGGATTCTCACTAGGCTGTTATGCCTTTTTCAGTGAACCTCCCTCTGATACCAACTGTAAATGTTTACTTTAGCATTGCTAATGACCTATAGGGGGGTGAATAGGTCCAATTTAAATTATGACACCCCTTTTTAATAATCAGAGTACTACTTTCCATAATATGATTAATTCAGTCAGATAATCAAGATATACTTAACAACAATTAGGAAAATAAACACAGTATAACAATTCAGCACACACAGTATAATGCACAAACATTTATAGTGGTTCCCCAATTTATGGGTACATCCACTTTCCCCCTTCGCATATCTTGCAATGAACTAGATTCAGCCAAACTCCTTCTCTTTCCTTTACTTAGATCCTTAGATCTTACAACTCAGAGCCCACCCGGCTCCAACAACTCAGACTTTACAATTCTTACCACTCAGATCATCAAGATCCTACACCTCGAGTTCTTCCCAAGAACTCTACCTCAGAATGAATCCACACTCCTACTTCTCAGGCAACACCTGCCCTACACCTTAGAGAATTTCCAACTTCTCCTATCTCAGGCAATCTCAGCCCTACCTCAGCCTTTATAACACAGGCTTACAAAAAAATGAGAATAGTTCTACTCCACTCAGATCTACAGGTAGATCTTACACAATAAGAGTAGGTAAAAAAAAATTGAATTATAAAATTCCACCCAGCAAGAGAGATCTGAGTAACAACTTCTTGATCTGATCTTGATGAATGTGCTTCCTTTGATCTTTGTCAAGATAGATCTGATCTAACCCTTCTTAGCTTTTCAAAGGTTCTTGAAGTTGAAATTAGGGTTGATCTAGGCTGGAGAGATGTTGAAGATGATTCTTGATCAGACCTCTCTCCACCTTCTAAATTATAGCTGATGTTTCAGACTTTTGTCTTCACAAAATTGTGCTGTTTCTTCTTCCTTTTTTCTCTTTTTTTTTCTTTTCTTCTGAAGACTAGATTCCTTTAAATAGGCGCTGATAGGAGTAACCGACTGATCAGGTTAATAACTAACATCTGACAGTTCTGATAGTTGTCGGTACCTCCATCTTGATTTTTGTACTTAGGAAACATGTCTGCTGAAGTGTTACACCTTGACGGTTAAATGTGTCGACACAAGTCCTGGGTATTGACACTGCTCTTGTAGTGCTGTTGACAAACTTCTAAATGTATCGACATAGCTCTTCAACTTGTCTCAACACAATTTATGTGAAATGTGTGGACACAAGTCCTGTGTGTCGACACAACTGTCTTCAGTCTCGACACATCCTGAAAAGAGTGTGTCGACACTAGTCATGAGTGTCGACACCGTTGTCTTCAGTCTCGACACAGCTTAATTAGAGTGTGTCGACACTAGTCCTGAGTGTCGACACAGTTGTCTTCAGTCTCGACATAGTGTGAATAGAGTGTGTCGGCACTAGTCCTGAGTGTCGACACAGTTGTCTTTAGTCACGACACAGTGTGTCGACACAGTTGTCCTTAGTGTCGACATAGCTTCTCTTTGTCTCGACACAACTTGTTCAGTGTGTGTCGACACTAGTCCTGAGTGTCTCGACACTTTGTACTTAGCTTTATTTACCTGCACACATGAACTTAACATCCATCAAATACAACAATGTGTATATCATTGAGCTGAGAAGACTTCTTCAAAACAAGTACATTGAGACCAATGTACTCAACAGAAGCCTTGTCGAGGTCCATCATACATCATAGGATTCGATTTGCCTTATGGACCGTGGAGTAATTCCATGTTGCAGGACGAGTTGCTTGGGAACTTGAAAAAAGCTCCATAAAGTTCGAGGTAGCTAGCGATGTTGCCTGCCTCCAAGTTGACATAAGTCAAGCTTCATTGTCGAGTTCTTTCACCGTGTATATTTTTACATTGCCATTTTGAATTGACTCTTTTTCATATATAACAGAGACAATTTCGTGGAGAGTTTGTCCGCAAGGATGTCTAGAATAACATCGCAAGCAACTTGATGAGTTTTAGTCGGAGCTTGTCAATACACGAGCCAAAAATAATGTTGCGCGGTGCAAGCTTCTAAAAATAAACTGTTGTAATATAAAATTAAGCGGTGTGGCGCACGTCTTCGTTAATGCAACAGCAAGCAAGCTTCTGCTCTCCATTAAGGGAGAGATGGTGACCCAGTGGGGGCAGTGGCGTTAATTTGTTATTCAGAGCGCAAAAAAATAGACGGTATGCCCTCGACAGAACTTGGATCTAATCGGCTAATGGAGAATTCGAAGCCCAAGGAAGCGAAGGTCGTCGACGACAGGTGTTAGGGAAAAAGCCCCGATGGTCTCAGCTCTACCGGAATCATTCATCACCGACACCGGCATCAGCGGAACATCAAGCATTACAGCTCAACCTTCAGTTTTGGCACATCATCAGGCAATCCAGCGTCCAGGATTCATCATCGACCGGGCCCACATCCAGATATAATGTCAGCCGCATGATCTCTTCAACAGCCCAGATCTTCTGTTATTTTGTAATGTTACCAGTGTAACGGATAGTTTAGCTTTTATTTATATCACTGTTCTGTACCGTTGTAAGACATGAAATGGAATATTAGTATTTTACTGTTCTTCTTCCTCCTCTGCCCCCTTTTCCTCTCCTCCTTCCCCGCCCCCCTTCCTGGGTATTCTTCCTCTTCGAACCACAGCCCCCATCACGTGCAGCGGGATCCTAACATTTGGTGCTCTCGTTGAGATCCATTGATCCCATTTTTGCAATGGGCGACGGACTACGCTCCATATCCGACGTCAAGGCGGCCATACTGGCCGAACAAACCACTCGTGCAACCCAGATGGAGGACATGCACTAGCGGTTGATCGAGGAATTGGCCCAACACACGCAACAGCTACACCAACAATTTACCACTGAGTTTCAGTCAAAAGAAAACCTCCTATCCCGCCAGATCCTGGCGTCTAAGGAGGAGGCGTCCGACCAACTCGCCACCCAGATAACCACGCTTAGGCAGGACCTGCTACAGCAATTCACAAACCTTCAGAAGGCCATTGGCAAGGGGCCAAGCCTGGACGAAACTCCCATGGCTCGGCCATCACCGGACAAGAATCAGCAGGGATTTGCTCCAGAAAGTTACCCCGCTCAATCTTCAAACGGCATTCTCGGATTAACCCCCTTCGGCAACAAAATCCAGGTAGTTTCTCAACGACCCGATAACTATGAGATTCCTTGCCCAAGATTTTCCGATGGCGACCCCACAGATTGGTTGTATGATTTGCGCCAGTATTTTGAATATAATGGAACACGCACTCAAGATTATTTATTAATCGCCTCCTTCCAATTAGACAAGCCGGCCTCTAAATGGTATCAAGCGACACTTAAAGATCATCCCGCGTTAACTTTTCCTTTATTTGTCGACGCGCTTAAAAAACGTTTTGGACCATCCCTCTATGTTAAACCAGCCGACCTACTAACCAAACTGCACCAAACTACCAATGTCCTCAACTACAAAACTGAATTTGAAGAACTAATGACCAAGGTCCTGGGATTACACCCAGAATTCATCTCCGACATGTGGGTCTCGGGACTTAAAGAACACATTCGTGGACCGGTACAGATTGCCCGACCAGTCGAGATCCATGACGCTTACGCCATCGCGCGTATGTACGAGGATCAACATAACTTAAATCATAAAAACCACACCCCCACATTTCACAACCGCGCCCCCTTCGCGAGGGACCACAATCGGCCACCAACCAACTTCAAACCCAAGTACCCCCGTATCCAACGCCTCACGCCAGCCGAACTACAAGCTAGGCGCGACAAGGGGCTATGTTATAATTGCGACGAACGGTTTCACGCAGGACATAGATGTAAGGGGTGAGGGGCTTTGCTTTACCTCGTTCGAGGAACCCGAGGACATAAATAACAACCACCCGATGAAGAATTTCCACCCCCGATGATCTGTCTACAAACACTTATCGGTGCCCTCCCCGATCACGGGCTGCGCATGACCGGTTACATAAATAACAACCCAATACAGTTGTTTATAGATAGCGGCAACACACACAATTTTATTTCCCCTCGCATGGCATAATTTCTCAAACTTCCGATCCTCACGATTAAGAAATTTCCGGTGTTCATGTGGAATGGATCCACTGAATCGTGCCAAGGAAAGTGCAAGGACACAACCCTGCTCATACAAACCGCTCGCTATGCCGTTCACTTATATGTCCTTGATATCGAAGGTACGGACCTCATCTTGGGTCAAAGCTGGCTCCGGACACTAGGTCCTGTCACGATGGACTATGATAAGTACACCTTATCTTATTCTGGCTCATAAGGACAAGTGACTCTGGTTGGACATCGCAACGCCTCTTTTGGGGGTCAGGTCTCATCATCGCAGTTAATGCGGATGATTGCAGTCAAACCATCCGCAATATGTCTCTTGCTCACCAAGACAAATCCAACGAATACCCCACCACACACCGTAGGCAACATAGTAAAAAATATGCCAAAACCCTTTCAGAAGTTACTTGCATCATTTACCACCTTGTTTCAAGAACCCGTGTCACTACCACCCCCACGTGATATTGACCACAAAATTAATCTAACCAACAAGGCGGCCGCACCAAATCTGCGCCCTTTTCGCGACCCATATCATCACAAAAACGAAATAGAGAAGTTAGTTTAAGAAATGCTCTCCCACGGGCACATCAGACCTAGTACCTCTGTTTTCAGCTCACCCGTACTATTAGTAAAAAAAAGGATGGTACGTGGAGGTTTTGTGTCGATTACCGAGCACTCAATAAAATCACAATAAAAGATAAATTTCCCATCCCAACCATTGATGAGCTCTTAGATGAACTATGCTCCACTTGTTTCTTTTCAAAAATCGACCTCCGCTCCGGATACCACCAAATCCGCATGGACAAACATGACATCCACAAAACCGCTTTCAGAACCCACCACGGGCACTATGAATTTTTAGTTATGCCCTTCGGGTTAACGAATGCCCCTTCTACGTTCCAAGCACGCATGAACACCATCTTCTAGCCTTTTCTATGAAAATTCCTCGTGGTATTTTTCGACGACATCCTCGTTTATAGTGCTACGGAAGAAGCTCACCTCGACCATCTTCGCATCACTCTAGAGATACTCGAGCATCACACGTTATTTATCAAGCTCTCCAAGTGTTCGTTTCTAACTACCAAAGTCGAATTTCTCGGACATATCATCCACGATGGTCAGGTTAGCCCCAACGAAGCTAACATCGAGGCTATCAAACATTTTCCCACACCCTCCAACCAAAAACACATCCGTGCCTTCCTGGGGTTGACGGGTTACTACCGGAAAATCATCCGCGACTACGCCAAAATTGCATTCCCATTAACAGAACTTTTAAAAAAAAACTCGTTCTTTTGGAACAATGCTACTCAAGAAGCCTTTCACCAATTACGGGACAAATTGATTTCCTCCCCCATACTCACCCTGCCGGATTTTAAACAACCATTTACATTAGAAACGGATGCTTCAGGCACGGGAATTGGAGCAGTGCTGAAGCAAACCACGGGCACCATTGCTTATTTTAGTAAAAAACTCTCTCCTCTAATGCAACGAAAATCAATGTACATACGCGAATTGTACGTTGTTACCACAGCGGTGGCAAAATGGCGTCAATATTTACTCGACCATCAATTCACCATCTTAACGGATCACCAGAGTTTACACCACCTACTCACCCAACATATCCAGACCCCCGAGCAGCAAATCATTTTGACAAAATTGCTCGGTTACGACTTCATCATTCAATATCGTGCGGGCAAAAACAACCAGGCCGCAGATACTCTTTCACGGTTACCCGAAATACCCGAACATCAGGCCCTACTAAGCGTTACAAAGATCACTACTCCCATACTCACCGTGCTAGATGGGTTAGACACTGATTATGCCCAAGACCCCTTGGTCCACAAATTCCTCCAGGAACTACTGGTCTACCTCGACTGGCAGAAAACGGGAGCCTACATCACATACAAAACAAAAATATATATACCAAGCATATCCACCATCAAACAAAAACTCATATTAGAGGCCCATTCTAGCTTAGTAGGTGGTCATTCTGGTATTAAAGGCACACTACATCGACTTCAAAATCAATTTTTCTGGTATAACATGAAAGAAGAAGTCATCACATTTATCAAACATTGCGAACTTTGCCAAAAGAAGAAAGCCGTAAATCACCTACCATATGGGCTCCTCCAACCTTTACCCACACCCCAAAAATTATGGGCCGATCTCACCATGGACT
Source organism: Platanthera guangdongensis (assembly GCA_039583875.1). Classification (NCBI taxonomy): domain Eukaryota; kingdom Viridiplantae; phylum Streptophyta; class Magnoliopsida; order Asparagales; family Orchidaceae; genus Platanthera; species Platanthera guangdongensis. The sequence continues at coordinate 41,505,122 of CM077163.1, read as the reverse complement.
TCATCACCCATTTACCTAACTCCAAGGGGTATACCATCATTCTAGTGGTTGTCGATCGGTTATCAAAAGCCGCTCACTTCGCCCCCCTCAAACACCCCATGGCAGCCCCCATGGTGGCAAATGAATTTTGGAACTGTGTAGGAAAACTACACGGAATCCCCGAGACCATAATATCAGACAGAGACACTATATTTTTAAGCAATTTTTGGGTCGAACTTTTCCGACTTCAAGGCACGATTTTAAAATACAGCTCAGCGTACCACCCACAAACTGACGGACTCACCGAACGTGTGAATCGTTGCCTAGGGCAATACTTGCGCTTTTTTTCACATGAAGTACCAAAAAAAGGTCTCTTTTTCTCAACCTCGCCGAATACCATTACAATACATCGTATAACTCCTCGACCAATATGACCCCTTTTGAGGTCATGTTCGGTCGACCACCTCCTGGTTTGCTCAATTTTTGTGCAGGATGTACCGGCAATGAAGCCGCCGAGGAGACATTACAGACACAGGAACAACTACTTCATGGCCTCAAAGAGAACCTAGCTAAATCCCAGCAACGCATGAAAGCACAAGCTGACAAGAAACGGAAAGAGCTCAAACTAAGCAAAGGCGACTGGGTGCTACTCAAGTTACACCCGTACCGGCAACTCACCATGAAGCGACAACAAGGAAAGAAATTAGGTCTGAAGTTTTACGGGCCGTATCAGATAACCGAAGTCATTGGGGGAAACTGCATATCGACTGCTCCTCCCACCATCATCCAAGATCCACCCCGTGTTTCACGTCTCGTTGCTCAAGCCCTATGCGGGGGACCCTTCAATTCATAGCACCGAACTACCAGAGTTTAGCTGGGAAAACAATCCCATACACCAACCCATGGCGGTCATTAACACTCGCCAGATCGTGAGGCAAGGTCACGAAATCCCACAAGCACTGATACAATGGCAAGGTCTTCCCCCTTCCGACAGCACATGGGAGGACATTGCAGAGCTACAGGATAATCCCCTACTTCCCACAGCCATGATACAACAACTACAGGAATTCGAGCTCAACACTGACAATCTGAATTGGGGAAAACAAGGTAAACGCAGCGCCCAGACGCATCCCTCCGTTGAACTCATTCCGCCGCAAACATCATGGACACATAAGAAAAACAGAAACACCCACCGCCACAAAAAATTCTTGCTTCAACTCAGCGCACAACCAGCTGAACAACAAACTCAGTCGGAACAGGCGGAGAAAATGTTACCTTCCCAACCCTGTATTGCAGCCAAAATCATGAGTTACAGCCCTCAATCACTCTGGTTATCTTTTCCCGTCATCACCACTGCCCTCTCAGAAATTTTGACCACATCTGAGGAAGGGGTAACAGAGATTCCTCCGCCCCCGCGCCTCCAGCCACTGCCAGCACACACAGACGCCCCAACGTTGTTTTTCCCTGCACCCCCCACCAACGGGAAGGAAGCCAAGCAAAACACTGAGGACAGCGTTCCTGAAGGGGAAGGCAATGTTAGGGAAAAAGCCCCGATGGTCTCAGCTCTCCCGGAATCATTCATCACCGACACCGGCATCAGCGGAACATCAAGCATTACAGCTCAGCCTTCAGTTTTGGCACATCATCAAGCAATCCAGCGTCCAGGATTCATCATCAATCGGGCCCACATCCAGATATAACGCCAGCCGCAGGATCTCTTCAACAGCCCAGATCTTCTGTTATTTTGTAACGGATAGTTTAGCTTTTATTTATATCACTGTTCTGTACCGTTGTAAGGCATGAAATGGAATATTAGTATTTTGCTGTTCTTCTTCCTCCTCTGCCCCCTTTTCCTCTCCTCCTTCCCCGCCCCCCTTCCTGGGTATTCTTCCTCTTCGAACCACAGCCCCCATCACGCGCAGCGGGATCCTAACAACAGGCCGGTGCGGGTTTACGCCGTTTGGATATACGATCTCTTCCACTTTGGCCACGCACGGTCCCTCGAGCAGGCCAAGAAAATGTGAGCCTCTCTTCTCGCCTTCTCCATCCATCTTTCATTCCCTCAACTTCGTTGCGATGTAGAATTTCGTTGTGCTGATGGATTCTTATTTGACATATTTCTAGGCTTCTGTGCATTTCGAATCTTTCAACTGGTTATTTGTCTGTGGGATCTATGCATTTTTGAGGAAACTATTTGACTGTCTTATTTGTATTTATTTTCTCCTGTTAGAAGATCTGTCGTGGTTAATGAAATAATGGAGTTGCCTTTTTGGTTTTAGGGATGATATCTTCTTCATTTAAAAATTAGGGTGACACTTTCACTATGATCCTGTGGATTCGAGTTCATGGAATTTAAGAATGTCAAGCCTGGATACTATTGAGTAGGAGAGAGACGAAGAGCTTAAAGTAGTTTAGAATGAAAGAACAGAGTACTTATATTGCTATAGTCAAGTAAACTGTAAAGGAAATAAGGAAATGCAGCTGTAAAGTGGACTTGCATTTAGTTCTAAATCTATTATCTATTATGGGAGTGGAGAGATTTCACTTAAATTCTTAAACAAGGAAGTTGCAGATATTTCCTCTTATGATAATTTATGAAGTAGAAAAAGAAAAATTGTCCCTTAATTTAGTTTTATATATTATCTGCATGTATGTTTTACATAATGAACTTGTAACTGATGTCGTCTTGCAGGAAGATTAGGACAATATGACCAAAGATTTATTAGCCCGCCAGAGAATATCGTAGTCACAAGACAGTAAGGAAATGAACTACAATATTATTGCTCAAAACTGAGTGGTTGTGTTACAGTATAGAGGTCCCGCCGCATACCCAGGTGTTTATAGGAACTCCCCTCCCGAACCCAGTGTTATGTGTTGTCGAGGAATATAGATGAGGTTGCAAGAATCTGTGAGGTCTTCCATAAGTTGATCAGCCTTTCCCTCCAATCATTACAATGAGTTGTATTTATAAGTAACTAACGTATAGGTACCTTGACGTAATATGTTGAGCCCCACCTATACTGAGGTCTATGTGGTCATTGATGAGCTCTCCAGGCCTCTCTTGAGTTGCATGATGTTTGTGGTCGTGGCACTCACATGGATGCCACAAGGCAGCGGCGAGCTCCGTGTGAGGCCACCTGTGAGCTGTTTTGAATTGTTGTCTTTCATTTTTGGATTTCCTCCACGTGTCTTCTTTTGGGATTTGATGAATACGTGTCGTACAAATCCCCGTTTTTTCTGACTTTGATATGAGATTGGAAAATTTTGCAAGACTCTAATTTGGCGAGGTGGAGGTTCTCTATAAATAGGTCACACGACCGTTTGTCAATGCTATCTATTCTAATTTTAGCGAGATGAGTCCTACCGGTGTGAATACTTTTGTTGCCTTTGGCCGTCTAGCTCACCCGAAACTCTGAAAGTTACTCACGACGAAGAAGAGGGATAATCCCCATCCTAGCAAGGAGTGTCGCAAATAGTTCCAAGATGAAACCGAGGAGTCGGTGAAGCTCATAAACTCCTCAGTGCTATTCCCAAGCCCATGAAGGCCTCGTAAGCCACTCCTTCCTAGGCCATTTCTTAGGCCCAGGTCTCCCAGGTATGACTAGGCCATTATTCCACGAATTCCCAAGGTTGATCGAATTTATGACGTAATGTATGATCTTTTGTAGGTTCTACAATAAGCTGGCCTCGGCGAGGTCTGCGACCTGAATGTCTTTGACTACGCTTTCCATCTTGACATTGTCGATCTCAACGCTCTTGCCAAGATGGTCAGCGATGATCGAGGTAAGTTTCCCCTTCCTCCAAGGAACAACAATACCTTACTATTGATTCAAATTGGCAAGTTCGTCTTTGATGGCCCATGATGTCATTTTGCAGAGGATACGACGACTACCCCAACCACCTTGCAAGCACTCATATCGACCCGCCTCGAGAAGCAGATCCCACCATCCTCCATGCCGAAATCTAAGAATGTCTTGTTTAACAAGACTTTTTCCTTGGCTAGTTACTTAGCGAAGTCATCAAACCTGTCGACAACTGACCCGTGGTTGTCATTTAGCATGCCATTTCCACCTCCTCATGCAGCTCCCTCGAGCTCCTCTACCCGAATGTTCACTCCTTGTGAAGCTGTCAATATGGCGGCCATTTCTCATGCTCCCCCGCGACCACCTCCTCCGGGAAGACAACTCCCTTAGAGAGGGTGTGCCTCCTTTGTACCTCGTAGAAGGGATTAAGGGATTATCCATTTCCAGACCAATCTCCTGTAAGACCCCCCCTTTTTTTTTTCTTTAAAAACCTCGGGGTCTTAGGCCCAGAACCGCCGACTTGCGGTGACACCTTCGCACCCGGGAAGGTCGACACTACAAGACGCCGATCCTGCCGGCCAAATCGATCGCAGCTGACGCTAAAGTAGCAGTACAAGAGAAGACAAGTCCACAGCATATCACATATATATATAAAAATCTCCACGAAGTGAGTGTCCATAGAATAGTAAAGTGTACAGAAATAAAAAGGGCTGAAGCCCGGTACATCAATATCCTCACTACAGATCTCTCATGCAGAAGCAAAACAAAACAACTACTAGAAGTCGGAACTCACGGTCCCAGCTGGCTGTACTCCTGAGCTAGACTGCCCTATCTCCAACTGCACCGGTCTCCTGGGCTGCTCCTCCATACTCGGCTCCACGATCCCCTAATATGATGTGGTTCGAAAACCATTAGTCTAAAAGACTAAGCCCTATCGTCCCCCACCCCTTCCCCCATGCTCCTAGGCACCGAGCGGGGAGGAAGAAAGGAAAGGACGTGAAAGAGGAGAGAAATCAAAAACAGGTGACAGGGGGACCTAGCTAGCAATTTATAATCAGGTTATAATGAGTAAAGTAAGAAAGGAATATAACCTTCACTTATGTGAATACACATAAGCCAAGGGATCTTCTACAAGGCTCCCATCGTATAAAATGTCCCATACCACTTTACACGTTGGGGTGTCGGTTATCACAAGCAGCATATAAATATTGAAATAACCTTAATTTATAAACTTGCCCACACAAGCTTATAGATCAAGGGGTCGTTTTGCAGGGCCTAATGTATAAGCGTCCCATACCACTTATACTTTAGGTGTCAGGGTTAAATGAATCGATTATGCTATGACATGCAGGTGGGTATGATGGACAAGCAAGTGCAACACACACACAACGACTCTGTGATCACAGACCTTTAGTTCCCACTTTTTGAGAGCTAGCATCACTCTCGGGTACCACCGCTGTGGCTACGGCAGCAGCGGAGCGGGCGTCTCCACTTCTAGGCCGGTATGCACACTACCAAGCCTTAGACCCCTCTCATACGCCTCTGTACACGTCCAAGGTGCACTCTAGAGTCTCGCGTACGTACTTTGCTGACAATCCGTCAGTCTTGTTGGGTCGGATGTGCGTTATCGGGGGTCGTCCTCCAGACCGCAGTGTAAAACAACCCACTGGCCCCTCTAACTCTCACAACCGCCTGGTGCACCGTACTGCCATCGGTGTGACGAACGGCCAGTACCGCATGCCCCGCCACTAGATTTATGCACATGCAAGTTTATCGTATCAGAACCGAGCCAAAGCTCCCCGGACCATCCCGTCCGTCACAAGTATCAACCGAGCCAAAGCTCCCCGGACCATCCCGTCCGTCACAAGTATCAACCGAGCCAAAGCTCGCCGGACCGAAACGTCCGTCTCTTATTCCAAATCTCATCCCTTTGAACACCGCGGGATGGCGCCCCTTTGAACACCTCGGGACGACTTAACCATTTCCAATACTTGCCCAACTAGTGAGTGCAGTGTGAAACCCTATTTACTAAATTACTCTTTTGATTTGTTCTTTAAGGTTTACGTTAACCCAGGACTGCCCCCGGTATTCCCTGTGAAGGGCTCTCAAGGGGCACTAGGAACTGTGTTGGGATTACGCCCAGCGTTCCCTTTCGCAAGGTACTTATTAATATTATTGGTTGATTTCCTTTACCCATTACCTTCTCATATTGCGATAGGCTAATCCTAAGGTAGTTTAGACCTTTCACTCTCGCGGGCACGACGATCTTTCGTCGAACTCGCGTACCTCTAACACACATCAACTCGATTCCCGCACTCCTTAGAACTTTCTCTGGTGACTCATCTACTTTCATTCCAATCCATCCAGCTCGACTAACTCTACACTAATCCAACTCTGATCCTAATACAACTTTTCCCCAAATTACTATTTGCAGACTCACCTATACTAAGTGATGTTCGTGATAGGATGTCCTTCAAATTTTCATCCGAATGACCTAGAATTATTACTGGAGTCCTATCATGACCTAAATGATTTAATTCCAGAATATTATATTTTTCTCAATTAATCTCCTATTTAAATAATTTCTTACAAATGCCAATTATTGCCAAGCTGATCATGAAGTATCTTAAATTATGATCCCACTGACCCAAGGAATTTTTCATAAGTTGTAGAATGGTAAAATAATACTGTCAGCCAAGTTTTATAATTTTCTCTTCAATTTTTTCTATTTATCTCCTAAATAATTCAAAATTCACATATTGGATATTTTTCAAAGGAGGTATAAGGAATTCATTTCCAAAAATTCTAAGAAATTTCCAGCAAGCTCATAATGTTAAAAGAGTACCACAAACAGAATTTCACTAATTTTCAAGTAACAATGGCTATAAACTTTTATTTCTAAATAATTTACCAAAATGCCATTATGAAGATCTAAAAATTTGTGGTTCATCCAAAAATGCTGAGAAACTTAATCAAGGCTATTTATACTCAGATATGTCATCAATAATTTTTTTTTTCATAATTTTCTACTGAGTATTTGCAATAATTCTAAATTAAATGAAATAAGGGCAAAAATGTAATTTCCACATTCCTCTTATCAATATTCATCAAACAGAGACATAAAATTTTTTAGGAGTTAAACATGTCATGATATTATTCTTGACAAAATTTGGGGAAATAACTAAGTGACAAACCTAATTTCAACATTTATTCTTCAAAAGTCCTATTAATTCAATAATTCCAAATAATGGGATTTTTGATTCCAAAAATCCCATTATTTCAATGAGGGGTAAAACTCATCCTAATAGGCCACTGAAATTAATTACATGAATTTAGCATGATCCAAATGGGCCTAATACTCAAAATTTCAAAAATTACTATTGGCACACCAAGCCTAAGCATGTTCATCATTTGCATGTGGGATTACCCACCATACATTGGTCCAAACTTGATGAAATTTAAAACATATATTTATAATGTCCTGAAGGACAAGCCACCAAAATTTGGGGCATTTTAGAGTTGAATTAACCCAAGAATCACCTAAACAAACCTAGGGGTAATTTGGTAATTCCACACTAATTTTAATTCCAATTAATCCCATTTTTTGGCAGGACCTCAATATGCCCTAAACCATTTACTTTCCAAAATCTCAGGTCATTTGGGCCTTTGGATGGGCTTGGGAATCACTTTCAAATTTCTGCATTTTGCTATTTGCAGCCCAAGGCCATTTAATTTTTAGATCTTGCATGTGAGATATCTCAACCTGCAGAGGGTTAAATTGTCTAATATTTCTACCATATGTCTAATATACTACTAAGGGCAGACCACCAAAATTTGGGGCATTTTGGAGTTGATATGCTCCAATTATCAACAAAATTAAATTTATCATAATTTGAGTAAAACTATAGCATTATATTCCCCAAAAATTTCCATTTTTGGGGAGGGCCTAGATATTCCTAATTAGGCCACATGCCCAAAATCTCAGCCCATTTGGACTTAGGGTTTGGGCAGGGCACCCATTTTAGTTTCTGCCCTACTCTAGGACCAGCCCTAGGAAAATGGCTCTATAGGGCAGTACACTTAACCAAAAATTATGTGTAACATGTCATATTAAAGGTGACTCCAAGACCTACAAATTTCATGTTGAGACCATTTTATGCACAAGGCTGTAAGTGCCATAAAATTGGCATGCAAAGGTCGGTTATAAGAGATATAAAATGACACTATTCATTAATTAAATAAATCCAGAATTTATATATATGCATGGCACTAATCCTAAAGCAAATCCGACGGCTGCTGTATTTCTTCCCCGATTCGACTGGTTTTCTGCCCGAACTTCACGGGCCTTTTCCCGGCCGCCTCCGGCGGCGCCTCCACCGGCAAACTTCTCCTCTCCCCTCACGGTGGTGGGGGCGAGCTTTTCCGGCGGCTAGGGCGGCCGGAGGTGGCGGCGCCACCTCACCCGAGAGCTTCAAAATAAGCCATTAATGGCTGAAAAGTAAGGTTTTGCTCGGGCTCATTCGATCCCGAACCCTAACCTAGGTATTCCTAAGATCTAAGCATGAAGAGAGAGGTGAGGGAGGACCTTCCCGACGGCCTTGCAACGTGAGGAGCGGCGGGGAACCATGGCGGCGGTGGCGGCGCTTCTCCCTTGGTTTTAACGGCCCAAGCTCGGTTTCTCTCCCTCTCTTCTGCTGCTCTCCTTGTTTTGAGAGTGGTGGAACTAAAAGGGGAGAGGGAGAGAGTGAGAAGATGAAGTAAAAGGGGAGGGTGATAATTCCTATGTTCAAGGTGGAGGGTTTACTTTGTTATTGTCACCATGCATGCATGGGTGGGCCCCACTACATTCCAGCACCTCCTCATGACTTCCAAGGGTCGGCCATCCCATGTGGGGGCTGATGGCATGGGTCCAAGTGGCTCATTTCCCTTAAACACCCTTAAATATCCCTTTCTCTCTCTTAAATTATTCTTTAATTTTGAGATTCTCTCTCTCTCTCTCTCTCTCTCTCTCTCTCTCTCTCTCCGAGTCACTAAGTTGGCTGGTAAACCTCATATTGGCAGCCCACATGTTTATTTCATCCACCAAAATATGGTTAGCCCAAGTGAGTTGGGCTTGAGCTTGAGTTAGCCCATTTGGGCTAGCTTGACCCAAACCTAAGCTACGGTTGACTTAGGTCAATTTGGTCTTTGAGGTTGGCCCAAATGGGTCCTTAGTGACTCATTGGCCTCCCCTAAGGCCTAGGTAGGATTGTATTGGCCCTTTGGAGGTCACTTGACCCTTAAATAGGGTACCTTGACTACTTTAGGGCTAGAGTTGACTTTGGTCAACTTAGCCTTTTTGGTTGGCCCCAATGGGTCCTTGGTGACCCGTTGGCCTCTCACTATGGTTATGAAGGTATGTGTGGGGTCCACTTGGCTAAGGGAACTTCAATTGGCCCTTGTGTAGGCCAGTTTGACCCAATGTAGGCTAGGTTGACCCATTTAGGGTTAGAGTTGACTTTGGTCAACTCAGCCTCTTGGGTGGACCCCAATGGGTCCTAGGTGACCCTTTGACCTCACTCTAGGGTTAGGTGGGCTTGGGTGCGGCCCACTTGGCTTGGGGATGGTCAATTGACCCTAAGTAGCTTGGTTTGACCCATTTAGGGTTAGGGTTGACTTGGGTCAACTTAACCCTTTTGACTGCCATCCATGGGTCCTTATTGATCTAATGGATCCTACCATGGTTTGTTGAGAACATGGTGGGGTCTTGAAGTCTTGGTGATGCCCCATGGTTATCTTAAACAAAGGTTCAGGAATTTACTATTTGCACACCATAGTGGTCTTAGCCACATTCTTAGGTTTCCTTGGTCTTCTTGGGCTTCCTAGGGTTTGGTCATGACCTAGTCATGGCCAATAACCACACTTAGGGGTCTAGTTGGAAATGGGATGTTACAAATCCCAATAAACAAAACAAAGATTTCGTCCCCGAAATCCAGGTTAGGCCTACGGGGATTTCTACCGAAGAAAAGAAACTTGTAACATCCCATAAGAAGTGGAAGATTACATTTCGACGCCATGGTTGCTAAGGGGGGTTCAAAGGGAAAAACCTAAATATACGACCAATTCGCCCAATTGGCAAAGTCAAGATCCCAATAAACAAAAGATTAGCCCCTACTCTTCATAGGGCAACCTTACTAGTTTAAAAAAAAAAGGAAAGTAAAATGAACATGTTGAGAGGTTGTGAGGTATACCTGACTAAATAGCTCTGGATACCTTTCCTGCATCAGGTCCTGTGGCTCCAAGTATGCTCCTCTCGTCTGTGGTTCCTCCACAGGACCTTGACTAGCGGGATCTTCTTGCGGCGCAAGACTCGTATCCCCTGGTCTTCGATCCGTATCAGCTCCAAATGTACAGATCGATCCGAAGCTACCGGCCCATCAGTGGCCGTAATCTGCAACTCCGGGCGTAGTAGAGCCCTCTTGAGTGAAGACACGTGAAAGACGTCATGCAAGCCGGCCAGCTCCGGTGACAGCTCCAATCGGTAAGCTAATGGACCGATCCGCTCCAGGATCTTGAACGACCCCATGTACCTCGGGCTAAGCTTCTTCCGCCGACCACGTACTCGTGAAACCCCATGCATCGGCTGGATCTTCAAGAACACCCGATCCCTTGCCTGAAATTCCACTAGACGATGTCGAGCGTCATAATACTTCGCCTGCCTGCTCTGCGCCTCCAGCATTCTATCCCGTATCAGTCATACCTGCACCTCAGTATCCTCTATAAAGTCCGTGCCCACAATCTTTGGACCCTCGTCTTGTATCCAAGACAATGGAGTCCTACATTTCCGCCCATACAACGCCTCATATGGAGCCATCTGTATAATAGACTGATGACTGTTATTGTACGAAAACTCCACTAGGGGCAACATCCTCTCCCAGGGCTCTCCACGGTCCACAATACATAGTCTCAGCAGGTCCTCCAGTGCCCGGTTTGTGCGCTCTGTTTGCCCATATGTCTGGGCTTGGAGGCAGCAACAAAATTGTCGCTGGAGCTTCGAAGGGTTTTCCGCCTATCCATGCCTCCAGGTTGCAATGGGATGATGCGAACAGCTCCAACCCATCAGGTAGCCGTATCCGTAACATCTGGGCGGTGATCCTCTCCAAGCCTCCTAACCCTTGGATAAAGGTCTCCGACACAAACGAGTGCGAAGCACCCGTGTCGAAGAGAGTGTGTGCGGGCTTGCCGCAAATGAAGACGATGCCTGAGATTGAATATTTGCTTAGAGTTCTATTTTCTGGTTTTACTGCCTAGTCTTTAATAATTCAAGTTCATGAAACTACTTTTCTAGGAAGAAAAGTAGTTAAGTAAAAAAAAAGGAAAACTTTTGGTCGTAACTGTAATAACTTGCTCCGGGTTCCTGGGTTGAGCCAGGTCCAGTACATAAATCTGCTGTCCTCCCGGCCTGCGATCTCTAAACTGATATCTGTGTCCTTGGCCACGTCCTCGGCCTCCAAAATACTGAGTCGGTGGGGCAATCTGCGGTGCTGGTGGAGGCATCCCTCTCACGGGACAGTTTCTCTTGATGTGCCCCACCTGGTGGTAGTGGTAACATTCCGGCGGAGTGTAAGCCCCACCTCCTGGTCTCTGCACATCTCTCATCTGAATAGGCTGAGGGGCCATCGTCACCTGCCCCCTCGGCTCCTACCTCACCTCCTGTCGAGGCTGATCCTCCACCTTCTGTACCTCTGGCGCACGACCTCACCGCAGATTGTTTCGGGCTCCCCGGCTCTGATCCTCCGTTGGCCGTTTCCAGCCTCTGGTGTTGAGCCAATCTGCCTCTAACCTTTTTTTGTTTGCCATCTCCAGAATACGAGTGATAGGCCCGTCCGAAATGAAAAGAAGTGCATCCCTCATGTCTTCCCGTAAACCTTTGTAGAACCTCTTGGTGTACGCTGCCTCATCTAGCCGGTAGGAGTCTACAAAACGGGCCAGATGGTTGAATTCTCGATGGTATTCCACCACCATCCTGGAACCTTGCTTCAACTGCAAGAAGCGGTCCTCCAGCTCATCTCGGGCCGACTGCGGAACAAAGTGCTCCAACAGCATGAGCCTGAACTCCTCCCACGTAACCTCGGCAGCCTCCCTATCAGCAAAGGTAGTCTCCAGAACTGTCTTCCACCACCGCTTGGCATGGGACTCCAAGCAGGAAACAACCAGTGGCACCCTCTCCTCCTAAAGGCTCTGTATCCCTGCCAGCATCTCCTCCATGATGTCTAGCCATTCCTCTGTCCGAACTACCCACTCTGTCCCCAAGTAGGACGTGGGAGAGAGTCCTCGAAAGATGCTGAGCCAGTCGGCTCCCGGAATAGGCTGCGGAGCCGGGGCCTGTTGGTTCCTAAAGGCTTCCAGGATAGCCGTCAGAGTCTGTCCCATGTTAGACTGTAGGAATTGAGTGGGAACCGGCGGCGGTGGTGCAACTTCTGGAATCTGTGTAGGCAGTACTGGAGGTTGCGTCACAAAATTTATCGTCAGAACTTTTTCAACCTTAACTAAAATGGACAATTATATATGTGATCCCCACATGGGCATACCACTGCTTCTGCTGCTTAGTTTGTCCCCAAACTAAACTCGCGCGGGGGTGACCCAGGGGTTGTGGACTGTTACTTTTGGATCGAGGTTTGCTTTGATACCACTTGTAAGACCCCCCTTTTTTTTTCCTTTAAAAACCTCGGGGTCTTAGGCCCAGAACCGCCGACTTGCGGTGACACCTTCGCACCCGGGAAGGTCGACACTACAAGACGCCGATCCTGCCGGCCAAATCGATCGCAGCTGACGCTAAAGTAGCAGTACAAGAGAAGACAAGTCCACAGCATATCACATATATATATAAAAATCTCCACGAAGTGAGTGTCCATAGAATAGTAAAGTGTACAGAAATAAAAAGGGCTGAAGCCCGGTACATCAATATCCTCACTACAGATCTCTCATGCAGAAGCAAAACAAAACAACTACTAGAAGTCGGAACTCACGGTCCCAGCTGGCTGTACTCCTGAGCTAGACTGCCCTATCTCCAACTGCACCGGTCTCCTGGGCTGCTCCTCCATACTCGGCTCCACGATCCCCTAATATGATGTGGTTCGAAAACCATTAGTCTAAAAGACTAAGCCATATCGTCCCCCACCCCTTCCCCCATGCTCCTAGGCACCGAGCGGGGAGGAAGAAAGGAAAGGACGTGAAAGAGGAGAGAAATCAAAAACAGGTGACAGGGGGACCTAGCTAGCAATTTATAATCAGGTTATAATGAGTAAAGTAAGAAAGGAATATAACCTTCACTTATGTGAATACACATAAGCCAAGGGATCTTCTACAAGGCTCCCATCGTATAAAATGTCCCATACCACTTTACACGTTGGGGTGTCGGTTATCACAAGCAGCATATAAATATTGAAATAACCTTAATTTATAAACTTGCCCACACAAGCTTATAAATCAAGGGGTCGTTTTGCAGGGCCTAATGTATAAGCGTCCCATACCACTTATACTTTAGGTGTCAGGGTTAAATGAATCGATTATGCTATGACATGCAGGTGGGTATGATGGACAAGCAAGTGCAACACACACACAACGACTCTGTGATCACAGACCTTTAGTTCCCACTTTTTGAGAGCTAGCATCACTCTCGGGTACCACCGCTGTGGCTACGGCAGCAGCGGAGCGGGCGTCTCCACTTCTAGGCCGGTATGCACACTACCAAGCCTTAGACCCCTCTCATACGCCTCTGTACACGTCCAAGGTGCACTCTAGAGTCTCGCGTACGTACTTTGCTGACAACCCGTCAGTCTTGTTGGGTCGGATGTGCGTTATCGGGGGTCGTCCTCCAGACCGCAGTGTAAAACAACCCACTGGCCCCTCTAACTCTCACAACCGCCTGGTGCACCGTACTGCCATCGGTGTGACGAACGGCCAGTACCGCATGCCCCGCCACTAGATTTATGCACATGCAAGTTTATCGTATCAGAACCGAGCCAAAGCTCCCCGGACCATCCCGTCCGTCACAAGTATCAACCGAGCCAAAGCTCCCCGGACCATCCCGTCCGTCACAAGTATCAACCGAGCCAAAGCTCGCCGGACCGAAACGTCCGTCTCTTATTCCAAATCTCATCCCTTTGAACACCGCGGGATGGCGCCCCTTTGAACACCTCGGGACGACTTAACCATTTCCAATACTTGCCCAACTAGTGAGTGCAGTGTGAAACCCTATTTACTAAATTACTCTTTTGATTTGTTCTTTAAGGTTTACGTTAACCCAGGACTGCCCCCGGTATTCCCTGTGAAGGGCTCTCAAGGGGCACTAGGAACTGTGTTGGGATTACGCCCAGCGTTCCCTTTCGCAAGGTACTTATTAATATTATTGGTTGATTTCCTTTACCCATTACCTTCTCATATTGCGATAGGCTAATCCTAAGGTAGTTTAGACCTTTCACTCTCGCGGGCACGACGATCTTTCGTCGAACTCGCGTACCTCTAACACACATCAACTCGATTCCCGCACTCCTTAGAACTTTCTCTGGTGACTCATCTACTTTCATTCCAATCCATCCAGCTCGACTAACTCTACACTAATCCAACTCTGATCCTAATACAACTTTTCCCCAAATTACTATTTGCAGACTCACCTATACTAAGTGATGTTCGTGATAGGATGTCCTTCAAATTTTCATCCGAATGACCTAGAATTATTACTGGAGTCCTATCATGACCTAAATGATTTAATTCCAGAATATTATATTTTTCTCAATTAATCTCCTATTTAAATAATTTCTTACAAATGCCAATTATTGCCAAGCTGATCATGAAGTATCTTAAATTATGATCCCACTGACCCAAGGAATTTTTCATAAGTTGTAGAATGGTAAAATAATACTGTCAGCCAAGTTTTATAATTTTCTCTTCAATTTTTTCTATTTATCTCCTAAATAATTCAAAATTCACATATTGGATATTTTTCAAAGGAGGTATAAGGAATTCATTTCCAAAAATTCTAAGAAATTTCCAGCAAGCTCATAATGTTAAAAGAGTGCCACAAACAGAATTTCACTAATTTTCAAGTAACAATGGCTATAAACTTTTATTTCTAAATAATTTACCAAAATGCCATTATGAAGATCTAAAAATTTGTGGTTCATCCAAAAATGCTGAGAAACTTAATCAAGGCTATTTATACTCAGATATGTCATCAATAATTTTTTTTTCATAATTTTCTACTGAGTATTTGCAATAATTCTAAATTAAATGAAATAAGGGCAAAAATGTAATTTCCACATTCCTCTTATCAATATTCATCAAACAGAGACATAAAATTTTTTAGGAGTTAAACATGTCATGATATTATTCTTGACAAAATTTGGGGAAATAACTAAGTGACAAACCTAATTTCAACATTTATTCTTCAAAAGTTCTATTAATTCAATAATTCCAAATAATGGGATTTTTGATTCCAAAAATCCCATTATTTCAATGAGGGGTAAAACTCATCCTAATAGGCCACTGAAATTAATTACATGAATTTAGCATGATCCAAATGGGCCTAATACTCAAAATTTCAAAAATTACTATTGGCACACCAAGCCTAAGCATGTTCATCATTTGCATGTGGGATTACCCACCATACATTGGTCCAAACTTGATGAAATTTAAAACATATATTTATAATGTCCTGAAGGACAAGCCACCAAAATTTGGGGCATTTTAGAGTTGAATTAACCCAAGAATCACCTAAACAAACCTAGGGGTAATTTGGTAATTCCACACTAATTTTAATTCCAATTAATCCCATGTTTTGGCAGGACCTCAATATGCCCTAAACCAGTTACTCTCCAAAATCTCAGGTCATTTGGGCCTCTGGATGGGCTTGGGAATCACTTTCAAATTTCTGCATTTTGCTATTTGCAGCCCAAGGCCATTTAATTTTTAGATCTTGCATGTGAGATATCTCAACCTGCAGAGGGTTAAATTGTCTAATATTTCTACCATATGTCTAATATACTACTAAGGGCAGGCCACCAAACTTTGGGGCATTTTGGAGTTGATATGCTCCAATTATCAACAAAATTTAATTTATCATAATTTGACTAAAACTATAGCATTATATTCCCCAAAAATTTCCATTTTTGGGGAGGGCCTAGATATTCCTAATTAGGCCACATGCCCAAAATCTCAGCCCATTTGGACTTAGGGTTTGGGCAGGGCACCCATTTTAGTTTCTGCCCTACACTAGGACCAGCCCTAGGAAAATGGCTCTATAGGGCAGTACACTTAACCAAAAATTATGTGTAACATGTCATATTAAAGGTGACTCCAAGACCTACAAATTTCATGTTGAGACCATTTTATGCACAAGGCTGTAAGTGCCATAAAATTGGCATGCAAAGGTCGGTTATAAGAGATATAAAATGACACTATTCATTAATTAAATAAATCCAGAATTTATATATATGCATGGCACTAATCCTAAAGCAAATCCGACGGCTGCTGTATTTCTTCCCCGATTCGACTGGTTTTCTGCCCGAACTTCACGAGCCATTTCCCGGCCGCCTCCGGCGGCGCCTCCACCGGCAAACTTCTCCTCTCCCCTCACGGTGGTGGGGGCGAGCTTTTCCGGCGGCTAGGGCGGCCGGAGGTGGCGGCGCCACCTCACCCGAGAGCTTCAAAATAAGCCATTAATGGCTGAAAAGTAAGGTTTTGCTCGGGCTCATTCGATCCCGAACCCTAACCTAGGTATTCCTAAGATCTAAGCATGAAGAGAGAGGTGAGGGAGGACCTTCCCGACGGCCTTGCAACGTGAGGAGCGGCGGGGAACCATGGCGGCGGTGGCGGCGCTTCTCCCTTGGTTTTAACGGCCCAAGCTCGGTTTCTCTCCCTCTCTTCTGCTGCTCTCCTTGTTTTGAGAGTGGTGGAACTAAAAGGGGAGAGGGAGAGAGTGAGAAGATGAAGTAAAAGGGGAGGGTGATAATTCCTATGTTCAAGGTGGAGGGTTTACTTTGTTATTGTCACCATGCATGCATGGGTGGGACCCACTACATTCCAGCACCTCCTCATGACTTCCAAGGGTCGGTCATCCCATGTGGGGGCTGATGGCATGGGTCCAAGTGGCTCATTTCCCTTAAACACCCTTAAATACCCCTTTCTCTCTCTTAAATTATTCTTTAATTTTGAGATTCTCTCTCTCTCTCTCTCTCTCTCTCTCTCCTAGTCACTAAGTTGGCTGGTAAACCTCATATTGGCAGCCCACATGTTTATTTCATCCACCAAAATATGGTTAGCCCAAGTGAGTTGGGCTTGAGCTTGAGTTAGCCCATTTGGGCTAGCTTGACCCAAACCTAAGCTACGGTTGACTTAGGTCAATTTGGTCTTTGAGGTTGGCCCAAATGGGTCCTTAGTGACTCATTGGCCTCCCCTAAGGCCTAGGTAGGATTGTATTGGCCCTTTGGAGGTCACTTGACCCTTAAATAGGGTACCTTGACTACTTTAGGGCTAGAGTTGACTTTGGTCAACTTAGCCTTTTTGGTTGGCCCCAATGGGTCCTTGGTGACCCGTTGGCCTCTCACTATGGTTATGAAGGTATGTGTGGGGTCCACTTGGCTAAGGGAACTTCAATTGGCCCTTGTGTAGGCCAGTTTGACCCAATGTAGGCTAGGTTGACCCATTTAGGGTTAGAGTTGACTTTGGTCAACTCAGCCTCTTGGGTGGACCCCAATGGGTCCTAGGTGACCCTTTGACCTCACTCTAGGGTTAGGTGGGCTTGGGTGCGGCCCACTTGGCTTGGGGATGGTCAATTGACCCTAAGTAGGTTGGTTTGACCCATTTAGGGTTAGGGTTGACTTGGGTCAACTTAACCCTTTTGACTGCCATCCATGGGTCCTTATTGATCTAATGGATCCTACCATGGTTTGTTGAGAACATGGTGGGGTCTTGAAGTCTTGGTGATGCCCCATGGTTATCTTAAACAAAGGTTCAGGAATTTACTATTTGCACACCATAGTGGTCTCAGCCACATTCTTAGGTTTCCTTGGTCTTCTTGGGCTTCCTAGGGTTTGGTCATGACCTAGTCATGGCCAATAACCACACTTAGGGGTCTAGTTGGAAATGGGATGTTACATCTCCACCCCCCATCTGATTCGTATGGTAATGTTCTCGTCAAGGATCCCGCCAGGCCTAAGGACTTCCTTGGTAAGAGAATGTGAGTGTGATGATTCAGAACTTCACAAATTTTTGGGTAAGGATAACTTTCTTGTTCGTAACCCCCAAGTGATCCTCACGGGCAGTCTCTTGTCAATGAGACTTCTCCTCCAACAAAAATCCTCCAACACGCCTCACCATCTCGGCGAGTTATCAGTGATAAACATGTGTTGTTGAGGTCATATGAGTTCATTTTGATCTTCACGTTTGATGCATGTTCTTCTAGTGGCCCTCCTACTACTCTAGAGTCTTCATAAGCTATCGAGGTTCCCCTATAGATTCCTTCAAATTCGTTGGGTCATTCCTACTACTCTAGAGTCTGCATGTGGGTTGCGACATTCCCTTTGGCTCGAGATAGTGGAAACACTTTGTTATTATGGTCTTGTTCCTTTTTAGCTCCACCCCAATGGAGTCGTTGTGATTGCCGACTACACAACCTTCCTACGCGAGCAGGGAATCCCCGGGACTTCGTGGTATTTTGAATGATTTTCTACATGAAGACAATTGCAAAAGGTTAAGGTACTTCACAAGTAATTATGCTAGGCTCAAATGAACATCGAACAAGGTCCATAAGTAGACCATGCTAGTTGTCTTTGTCAAAGTTAACTTCACTTGGATCCTCTCCATTCTAATGCCAAGTGAACTTAAGGCCTTTTGCCCCATCTTGTTTTCTTCTAGCATGTAAACCCTTCACAGATACTTCAAAGACCTATATTTGAACACGTCGTATAACCAATAATACGTCGATGTGGTCGCTTGCAAAAGTGAGGTACGCGGGGTCTTCTTGCTGTTGTAGTCTCGTAGGAATGTCATTGAGATTTAATATTTTTCCTTTTATCTTGTTGGAGTTTGCCTCTTCCTCTAGCACCCCTTGGACTCCATGATCCACCCAAAGTAAACGAGATGGGGAAGGTGAAGGTGTTGATGGTGGACCCGGACGAGTCCTCCATCGAAACAGAAGCGAGGTTGTAAGGAGCCAAGGACTGTGCTCGTAAAAATAGGATTGGTTCATGAGCGAATCGCATGTGCTGTAACACCTCTGTCCGTTACATGACATATAATAGAAGGTCCGGCCAGGGCCCCACACCATATGCCAAAAATAGGAGGCGAAGTTACGGGTTAATATCAAAAGCTATTCGTATCCTAACTCAGAGCATTCTAGCGGAAGCTTTTAAGTTGTTTGAACTCAACCCATTTGAATGTCCACATATATAAACCTGCATTTATATATACAACATCACGAAGGAATGTTCTCCAAATACACAACAAAGTCTGGCCTTATGGCTTTACAGTTAAGTTTTATACATATGAATTTCATATATCGGCATGCTGGCCAGCCACATATGAAAGTAACAACATTATAGATAGAAAAATCGAATTTCATTTCTCTACACAATTTCAAAAACCCTCTCTCTCTCTCTCGAGAAAGAAAGCCTTTTAGTCTTCCGCCGCTATCGCAGAGCACGCTGCCGTCTTCTCCCCTGCAGTCAATTTCTCTCATCTCTCCGGACAATGGCACCGTCTTCCAAAGTTGGGATTGGTAGTGAACTCGTTGTCGCCGGTATTGCCGAACTCTCAGATGATTTCCGAAATCTTCTCATTCTTCTCAACGCCGCTGGCTTGACCTTCGTTCTCCAGCAGCCCTATAAGATTCTTTTCCCTAAAGTTGAAGAATTCTTTAAAAATATCAAAGTGAGAAGGAATGGCAAGGTCCTTAAGTCCAAAGTCAAGGGAATTAAGATCAAGCTTACCAAGACCTCTGTCTCCACACTTCTTCGGCTACCCATAGTTGATGAAGAAGATGCTCTAACTCATGAAGATTCTGACAGAACTTGCATATTTTGTGGACTTTCAAGAGAGGTTCTTTCCATTCATCGACAAGACCTCAACCCTGAAAGCAAATTCCTTGTGGACATTATTGGCAATGTTCTCCTTTATATGAAAAGTTCTATTAGGGACATCTCATTGGATCTGTTTGATATCATGACTGCCATAATCTGCAGAAAAATATTCCAATATGGCATGATGATTCTTGATAAGATAAGGGAGAGCATCAAGGCTCCTAATTATGTCAGGATTATCTCTCTGATACTGCATGAGATAAATGCACAAGTTTTTGATTTCTCTAAAGGAACAACTCTCCACCATATGAAGAAAGTATCACTCTCTTCTATTCAGAGATGGGAACTGAAATTGCTGACTCCTGCCTAGGCTGCTTTAGCTCATGAACATCCAGCTGCAGAGGACAGGACTCCATCTCCCTCTCAACCTCATATTGCCACCACATCTGGTGCAGCTGCTGAGGGGGAGCCTGCTCCTTCTGTTCAAGTAGAAAGAATACCTACTCCACCTACTGCTGCTTCTCTCCCTCCAACCACTCCACATGAAATTCCATCAAATACTCAAGTTCAAGAAACCATACTCTCTACTGCAGAAGACATTAACCAGATGATAGAAGAACTAAGCTATGAAGAGACTCTTCCTCCCCTCCAGAAAGACCCACCCGCAGAACCTTCCAAGGAAACAACTCTAGCACCATCACCCTCTCCTACTCTATATCCAGGATCCCCTGTTCCCTAATCTTCTGCTGCGACAAAGAGAAAGATGAGACCATACTGATTTATGATGAGAAAGAGCAGACTCCAAAACCAGCTGAAGCTCCTCTGAAGAGCTTGGACTTTATTCTTCCCATCATCATTGGTGAGGAAGGAGATGTTTTGCTTCACACTACTAGAGCTCAGAGCTCAGTGATCATTGAAGAGATTACTCCATGGTCTGCTCCTCCTCTTCCAGTTCCGCATACTGCAACTCCAACTCCTGCTGCCAATGATCTTCTAGGTAAGATAGAACAGATGCTGCTAGACCAGAGAAAATATTTTGATGACTTCTTGAAGGCTGTTCAAGAGAAAGTTACTACTGTTGAAAAATAAATGAGCAGAGACTTTGCAGAAATTCAACACAACACTGATGCGCTAAGGTAGTTATTCCAAATAGGTGGCAAAGTACTTGACCACACAATTACCAGTGTTGGCAAAGTGATGGAACAATCTATTACTCTTGCTAATAATCAGATACAGTTAGAAAAGCTGGCCCAAGAGCACACTTTCAAAATCTGTGAATAAGTGGGTACTTTCAAAGAATCTGCCATAGAAGAACAAACTGTAAAAGTCAGAAAGGGGGAGACATTAGTTAAAGAATATTTAGAAACCTCAGATGCTGCCAAGCAAACTCTCTGGGAAGAAAAGTTGAAGGAAATTCATATTAATGTGCAGAATCATATTGATGGTGTAAAATTTCACACCTATGATACAACTGTGTGGATGCACAACCATATCTTCCCTGACTTTCTAAAAGATTCAGACCAGTCGACTTGCAGATCAAGATCGTTCTTCAATCTCTTCATCTTCTCTTTGATCTTGTGAGTCAAGAAATTTTCAGATCAAGGATCCTGCTGTTTCTTCTTCAAATTCTCTGACTGTGCCGCAAAGTTCAATTGTGTGGATGCACAACCATGATACAACTGTGTGGATGCACAACCTATGATACAACTGTGTGGATGCACAACCAGATCTTCCCTGACTTTCTAGAAGATTCAGACCAGTCGACTTGCAGATCAAGATCGTTCTTCAATCTCTTCATCTTCTCTTTGATCTTGTGAGTCAAGAAATTTTCAGATCAAGGATCCTACCGTTTCTTCTTCAAATTCTCTGACTGTGCCGCAAAGTTTAAGAAGGAAGATCTAGGCAGAAATTTCCAGATCTGAGAAAAAGAAACTGTTTGTGTTTCTTATTTCAATTTATTCTTGTAGGAGATTATTCTCCGAGTGTAGGAGCTTTGTTCTCCGAGTTGTAGGAAGTTTTCATCTTCCGAGTGTAGATCCATTTTGTAGATCGAGTTGTAGGAACGTTGTTCCGAGGTGTAGGATTGGTTTCAATCCAAGAATAGTGGAGTAGTCGAGTATAGTGCTTTGCTAGATCGGTGAGTGGAAAGTGGATGTACCCAAGGTTGGGGAACCACTATAAATCTCTGTGTCCTCTGTGATTGCTTGGTTGTTATTCTATGTTTAGATCGCTAAATTTTTTTATTCCGCAAAAGACGCAAAACTCACCTATTCACCCCCTCTAGGTGATTTAGGTAAGACAACTAATAACTTCAAGGGGGAGCTAACCCAACAGCTGAACTGGATTCAATCACAGTGAGAAAATCTACTCCAGAAAGATAGGGGGAGAAAAAACCCCTCATTATGCTACCTATTGCAGAAGTCAAAAAGGGGGCGGATAGAAGTCAAGGGTTTAGAAGAACAGACAAGTGGAAAAGTAAGGATGACAGCATGCCAGGGGGAGTAAGTAATTCTCCACAGGCTGGAGAAATATGGTAACATTTCCACACTCTTCTAATGTTAAATTTTGTCTATGATGATTATACTGTGTTGTCAATGACCTGTATTGTTTTGACTTCTTCAAATGGGGGGAGATTGTTGGGTCTATTGATCCCAATATCCCAGATTTGTAAGAAATCAAACGGGTCAATGACATACACACATAATGTATTTGATGTGTGCCTTAGTACTTCCATGCAGGTTGTCCATGATTTGACAGGTGAAGAAAAATGAGTTTGGTAGTAAACTCAAAATTCGTCGACCTCAGCTCACAGTTCGTTGAGCTCAGCTCGCTGGTCGTCGAGCTCAGCTCAACATTCCTTGGGATAAGCTCAAGAGCTCAGGATTCAAAGTTCGCCAAGCTCAGCTTGAAGTTCGTATAGCTCAGCTTACAGATCGTCGAACTCAGCTCAACTCTTATCAAGCTAAAACCAAAAAAAATTAACTAAGGCAAAAAGCGCTGAGACCGCTGAGAAGATCAGAGTTTGTCGGGCTCAACCCACAGATCGTCGAACGCAGCTAAAGCCAGAAAAATTGACTAAGGCAAAAAGCGTTGAGATAACTGAGATAGCTGAGAAGAAAGCGCTGAGATAGCTGAGAAGAAAGCGTTGAGACTGCTGAGAAGAAAGCGCTGAGACAGAAGGTTGTCTCAGTAGTTAAGAATAAAGCGCTGAGACCGCTGAGAGGAAAGCACTGAGACAGAAGCTTATCTCAGCTGTAAATAAGAAACTGCTGAAACTGCTGAGACCGCTGAGATAGAAAGCGCTGAGATAGAAGCTTGTCTCAGCTGTTAATAAGAACCACTGAGACCGCTGAGCCAGAACTACTGAGACAAATCCAGAGAAAATTCACAAGTCCAGAAGTGTTGAGAGCCAAGACAGATGGGGTTGAGTGACTTAACATCACTCAACGCTTTATGAATTTCTGGAATATTTTCTAAGTCCAGAAGGTGATGACCATTGCTGACGTCATCAAAGTCAACTTACATATAGTCGTTGCGGGAAAGCTGCAGTGGCGCCGAAAGTTGCTTTGTCTTTTCTGAAGGAGGTGGTGCTCACCAATTCTAGGTTGGGCCCACATATAATTGTGTCGTTGATTCAAATCGATACATATAAAAAGGAAAAATAAAAGGGATTAGGGCAACAAAACAAAAAATAAACATACGGGGAACACACGCAGAAAAATACAGAAAAAAGAACTAGAGGCAACTGAACATCTTCTTCTCCACGAAGTTTGAAAGCTCAAGTCCAGCAGAGATAGCCGAGAAGACAAAGGAAGTTAGCTGAAGCTCTTCAAGTTCTGCAAGATAGTTCTATCCAGAACAAACAAGATGATTCATCCATTTAGAAAGTTGTTAGCTGCTCAATCTGTGCAACAGAAAAGTGTTAGCTGTAGAAGACGACTAATTCCTTCTACATCAAGAGTGATGGATTGATATATGCTCAGTCCAGCAAGGTATACTCAGAGATTTATCTCTGAGTCAGTTATTTTATTTTTCTTAAACATTCTGTATTCACTTCCTGTAGGATTCAGTTTATCTGAATCTGAGTGTAGGGCACTTTGTGTCTCAGGTATATGACTAATTAGTCACTGAGGTAGGTGCCCTATTAGGATACTGAGGTGGGATCCAAGTGTGGTGTAATGCTCCCGATTTTTCGATGATTTTTTTAGTGAGTATCGTCATATTTATGACGTCGTGACGTTACTTTTAACGCCGACTTGACGACGTAATGCCGTTAAGACATTTTCACGTCCGTGTGGTCGAGTCGGCCGAATTCTTGTTTTAATTAGAAAATTTTGCATTTTCAATTTATGTTGAATAATTTTGGACATGCTGGTCAAGTTTCGTCGCGATCCGAGCGATATTCGCGCCTCGGCGATTTTTTCGAAGTTTTGTCGAATTTATGTTCGCCGTATACTTTGAAAATTTATATCTCGAGACTGGCTCGTCGGATTTTGATTTTAACTTCACCGTTGGGTTCGTAGCGTCCATGTTCACCTACGGTGTGAGTTTCGTTCAATTCGGCACGCGTTTGAGCCTCCATTTTGATCTCGTGTTTCCATATTCAAAAGTATATAAATATGATTATTTTAATATTACAGCACTATTCAAAAATGTCTTTTACTATTCATTTATATAGTTTAATTTTTTGAATATATTTGTAAAAAAGAACTCTTCATGCAATTTAATTTTGTTGAGTTCTCGGGCAGTGGCGGAACTAGGATTTTGAAGTTGCACGGGCACAATCTAAGTACTGTCAATTCGGGAGGTTTGGGGGGCAACGCACCTTGAGCGGGGGTTTGGGGGCAGCACCCCCGATTTTTTTTGCAGAGATATTTGTGTAATGAAAATATTGAACACAAAATTACAAAATCACAGTGAAATCTGGACTGAAATCAGTCCAGATTTCACAGTGAAATCTGTTCTGATTTCACATTGAAGAAGAAGAAGAAGATAGGGGAACCGTGCGTTTTACTCGCGCACGGGCGATTCCGCCCGTGCGTGAAGGAAACACACGATTAACCCCAGAAAGCTGAATTTCACAGAAATATATGCAGACCGTGCGATTTCTTCGCGCACGGTTTGGCCGAAACCGTGTGGGAACAAAACGCACGGGTAGCCACAGAAGTCCCCAGAATTGTTGTGTAAAAGGCATGATTGAAATAGACCGTGCTAAGAAGAAGAAGAAGTAGTACCGACGGGAGCCGGAACTGGAGCAGGGAGCGGCGACGACGGGATCGGGAGCAGGGAGGGGGATACGGGATCGGGAGCAGGATGAGCAGGGAACGGTAATTTAGCCAAAACCGCTCGGGCACGTGCCCTACCGTGCCCAGGGCTAGTTCCGCCCATGTTCTCGGGTGCTGTATGATAGTTCTCGAGTGCTGTTGTTCTTCTCTCGAGTAACTGCTGCATACCTCTCGAGTAGTATAATTCTGGCTTCTCGGGTTCTGTCAGTCTCCTTCTCGAGTACTACTTTTTGTCTCGAGTAATTCCATTTCAGTACTCGAGTAATGCTTTGGTACTCGAGTACTCCTTCCTTGTTCCCGAGTAGTCTGTTACAGTTTGCATTCGGGCGCCTTTTTTGAGGGTCAAAACAGTGTCGTATAAAAACATGGTTAACATGAAATTTGTTCGCCTCGACGAGATCTGCAACTTCTATGTTGAGAACTTTTCGATTTGAAGCCATCCAAAATCTCTATTTTTGTTTTTCGTGCACTCGCTCGTAAATAGTCCGTTTTTCCCTACTTAGATAAAACTTTTTATAAATACACACACACACATATATATATATATATATATATATATATATATATATATATATATATTCTGATACTTAAGATAATTAAGAAAGAAAAACTTCATCTTCTCCGGATTTTCTCCCGAACCAGAGTGCCTTGAGCGAGAGAGAGAAAGTCTTTCGTAAATCTTTCGGTGGCTACCGACGGTGCTCCGGTGCTCCAAATCTTCAACCGAATATAGATCTGGAAAGCTCTCGTCGAGAGCTACGCCATCATGGTAAAATTTTCCCCATTTATTGAGTTTTTCTCGTTAGGGTTTTTCAGCCCTAACCTCTTTTCGGCCATTTTTGTTTAGATTTCGACGCCCCCTGTGTTCTTTTGCCCCGATCTGCGACGTGGAGTGATTCAGAGGATTTTTTTCCATTAAAACCAAGGCAAGTGGTGGTTTTACTCCCCTCTTCTCTTCATTTTTCATGATCTGTTGCAACTTCTAATTTCATTGTTATTATCATAAATTTCTTGTTGAGTATAGTGTTGCCTAAATATTTTGTACATATCCACCTGTTTCACAATGTTCTTGTTTATTCTAAGTCTAACCTTGTAAAGTGATATATGTTTTGATGATATGGTTGTATCTTGCTCATGTTAACCGTCCCTTAACGATTATGTAGGATGCGTTAGAGTTTATCTAGGATTGTAAAACGTTCCTAAAGGTTGATCAACCGCGTCTTTAATCTAGAAATGTCGAGTAGAATCTGATGTGCCAAGTCTCGAGATATATGTGTTGTGGTTTCTTTGGATTTTCTTGATTGCGGGAGTTAGTGGACGTAACGACCTCCACAAGGTTCGTTACCTTTATTAGTACATCGAGGAAGTTTACCGGGTTTTGGGGCATCTTCGGTGTATGGTGGAGTGTATAAGTCTCCCCCGCAATTAGACGGATATTATATTCGTGAGGTGTGTGTCCAGTTGAGTGACCACCTCGCCCGTATTTTTGGGTAGAGTGACCACAGGTGGCTAATAAAGGTTATGAAGTTTCTTATGATTTACTCATGTTTGTCACCTTATAGCCTTCTGCACCTGGTGCATTTATGATGTACGTGACGATTCATGTATGTGTTCTTTTTCCAATTTGATGCTTTACTTTTGTACTCTACTTCAGTACCATTGGTCTTGGGTTGGTACCCCTTTTGACCTTTGTTTATTTTGGCTTATTTTTTTTGCCACTATTTGTACCTTCTTGCTGAGGTGTTCTGTCTTTGGAATGCCTCAGGTTCAGAGCAATAACTGGTAGTGGAGCCAGACTTGGAGTTCTGAGCAGCAGTATTGGGTGTGGTTTTCACCTCGCCGTGGCGAGGTAGTTTGTCATTTTAGTTTGTTTTCTCAGTTCAGACATACTTTTGTACTGTGGGTTCATGTCAGATTGTTGACACCCACAAGATTGTTGATTCTTTTGGGACACTTGCTAGCTGGTATTGTTTTCTTTATGATTGATTTGGATTACTTGCTCTCCGGGATGTTTTATTGCTAGGAATGCATGTTAGATATTTTTAACCTATACAACCTTATAATGAGTATATCAGACATGCCATCTCTTCCAAAACTAAGTCACTACTTTCTGGTTGAAGTCAACCTAAACAAGTATCTTCGGCAGCATATAATTATATTTTTAATTCGTGGACTAGTTGATTTACTAAGCCGAGGGATACGGCTAACTTCTCAACTTAAAACTAGATTTTTTTTTCTCAAAATTAACCTGAAGATCTTTCTTATTGCGTTAAGTAGGAGTTTTTGCCCGAGCGTCTGTAGCTATCCCCTATTGACGTGGCATCATGAAACACATTTTCCCTTACTCTGATATACCTTTAAATGCGGTGAAAATGCGTGTTGTGATAGTTGGTATCAGATGGAGATTGCTTGACAATTGGTCGGGCAACCTTCCCTTGCTAGTATTAATTGCTTACTCACATTTCATACACACACTGATGTGTCATCAGTACGTCTTAGCTGAAGAATAGTCACTACACTCATAGCATGATAAGAAGTATACGAGGCATATTATGTGTTTGTATATGGATCCACCATAGGTGGCAACATGTGACGGTTATGTAGTATGAGATGCATAACCAACATCGCATGGGTGCCCATTAGCACGTTTTATTTTCTCATAGCATGCGATGTTATGTAGTATGGAATGCATAACATTTCATGTGTACGCTACTCATAACATGTATTAAGGCCTTTTTTAAGGATGCATAGCACTACATACATAACATATCACCGCATAAACACGCTTGCTAAGTTAAGGTTCACATGATGACACATGTACACACATGATTTTAAATAAGAGTAAAGAATCCATGCATTCATATCGTAGACACAAGAGTCAAGAGGATGACAGGATATCATCCTAAGTAAGATATATCATCATTATAAAATCTCAGAGCAAATTGCAGCATAAGCAAGTGTCTTTTAAGTATGGTCTGAACTAGCCATGTGGCCTAGTAGTAATCTAGGATTTTTGATGAGTTGTTTGTTTGCCTTTTAGAAATGCCGACAAAGCGTATTGCGACGAGGTCGACTCCCCAGTCGGAGGGCAAGTCGTCAGGAGCGCAAAGTGATGTGATTATCGAGGGTCTGTGTCAAAGCAATGAGGCTCTGTTGAGACAATTAGTTGTGATGCAATCGCAAATTCAGTCTTTGTTGTCTGCCGCTCCCGCAAAACAACCTTTAGTGCAAGATCCTGCCTTGGGCCAAGCCGTGCCTGATACACCTGCTCCTCTGGTTCCCCCATTGGCGATACGACCGGAAATGAATTTCATATCGCACTTCCAGCGGTTGGGACCTCCCACCTACAACAGGAGTGCCGACTTTATGATTTTAGATGATTGGATCATCTCCATCGAGGAGATGTTTTCGTATTCAGGGATTCTAGAGGACCAGAAGGTAATGATTGTAGCCTATTAGCTAAAAGGTCTGGCAAAGAGTTGGTGGATTCGGGAAAGGGAGAGTCTCAAGGAAAGCAGTTCTTGGGATTCTTTTAAGAAGATGTTGCTGAAAAGGTTTCTACCCTCGGTTGAGCAGGGCCGTCTGATGAATAACTTGCTGCATTTGAAGCAAAGATAGCTCACAGTGAGTGAATATGAGATTGTGTTTAGTAAATTGAGCAGGTTTGCTCCTGA
This sequence comes from Platanthera guangdongensis, assembly GCA_039583875.1. NCBI lineage: Eukaryota > Viridiplantae > Streptophyta > Magnoliopsida > Asparagales > Orchidaceae > Platanthera > Platanthera guangdongensis. The sequence continues at coordinate 41,476,323 of CM077163.1, read as the reverse complement.
TTTAGTGGCTTCTGAGGAGGGTAGAGTGAAACATTTCCTGGGAGGACTAAGAAGTGATGTACAACAGTGGGCATGCGCTTATAGAGCTTATAGTTATGCTGTGGCAGTGGAAGCCACACTAAAAGTGGAGGCGATTAAAAATGCCAAGAACTGCGGTGCTGTGGCGAGGAAAGAGAAGAGGAAAGGTGTTGAGGATGGTAGCTCTAGGGCATCCGGCCCTCCATCAAAAAAGAAAGGTGGTGAAATTTAAAGCTTCTATGGTCGATCCGACCATCCTTACGAATGGTGCTTCAAGAGGACCGCCACCCTAAAGCAACAAAAGGTGCTCGCCATCCAAGGCACAACCAAGGGAGAGCTGGTGTGCTCATTCTGTTCAAAGAAGGGGCATGATGTGAGTCATTGCTGGATAAAATAAAGGACTTGCTTCCAGTGCGGGCAAAAGGGACACCAGAAGACTTCGTGCCCCCAGGCTAAGTCCCCACAGCAGCCTGCCTCGCTTCGAGCTCTACCGTCGCCACCAAATCAGGACAAAGGAAAAGGAAAGCTAAATGTGGTGACTAGAGAGGATGCTCAGACCTCTACCCAAGTGATATCAGGTTAGATTCTAGCTTGACTTTTACTCTCATTTGTTTGTTATAGTTATCATTCGTTTAATTACATATTCTACGATTATAAGGGAGTTTAAGGTGCAGAATAGGTGGGCGCAAGTCCTTTCCGATTCGGTTGCCACCCATTCCTTTGTGGCATGGAGTTTTGTAAATATACATCGTTTGGACGTAGTTCAGTTAGAGGATTCTTTCAACGTCAAGCTTCCCTCCGGAAATCTGGTGATATCAAATCATGGAATTCAAAGATGCCCTATTTGTCTAGGCGACTTTCTAGTCTTTGTGGATCTGATGGTGTTAGATCTGGCGGATTTCGAGGTGATTTTGGGCATGGACTGGTTGTCCAAGTACGATGCAGTCATCTAGTGCAAGACAAAGCGATTGGATTTCAAGATGAACAATGACCAACCTATGAGTGTCTATGGTTTTCAAGACAAGGGGTCCCTTCTTATTTCTGCGGTACGTGCTTGTCGAGCTATAGAGTCTGGTTGCGAGGCGTATCTTATTTCTATGTCAGCTTGGGAAATAGCTTTGTTACACTACATCTTGAGGATGTCTCAGTGGTACGAGAGTTTCCAGATGTCTTTCCTGATAGTCTTCCAGGACTTCCTCCTGCGAGAGAGGTGGAGTTTATGATAGACCTCGAGCCAGGTACTCTCCCGGCTGTTAAGACACCATACCGTATGGCTCCGCGTGAGTTAGAGGACTTGCGCACTCAGCTGGATGTGTTACTACAGTCTGGTTTTATTAGGCCGAGTTCTTATCCGTGGGGTGCCCCTGTTCTGTTTGTTAAGAAGAGAGACGGTTCTATGAAGCTCTGCATAGATTATCGAGAGTTAAACAAGGTAACCATCAAGAACGGATATTTGTTGCCTTGGATTGATGATCTATTTGATCAGTTGTGGGGATGCGATGTGTTTTCGAAGATTGACCTTCATTCAGGCTACCACCAGTCGAGAATCCGTTAGGCTGATATACCATGAATGGCTTTTCGTTCCCGGCACGGACATTTTGAGTTCTTGGTGATGTCCTTTGGTTTGACAAATGCACCCTCTGCGTTCATGGGCTTAATGAATAGAGTGTTCAAAGATTTCTTGGACCATTTTGTAATTGTGTTCATAGATGACATCCTTGTGTACTCCTGTAGTGATGAGGGGCATACTCAACACTTGCGTTTAGTTTTGTCAATCCTGAGGGAGCACAAGTTCTATGCTAAGCTGAGTAAGTGCAAATTCTGGTTACCCCAGGTGTCCTTTTTGGGCCATGTTGCGAGCAAGGATGGTATTTCCATAGACCCGACCAAGATTTCTGCTATGGTGGAATGGAAGAGACCTTCTACTCCTAAGGAGATTAGGAGCTTCTTAGGTCAGGCCGATTATTATAAAAGGTTCATGGAAGGGTTCTATGTGTTGTCTGCTCCGCTAACAAGGCTTACACAGAAGAACACCGCATTCATTTGGAGCGATAAGTGTGAAGAAGCCTTCCAAGAGTTGAAGAAGAGATTGTGTACTACTCCAGTTTTAACCTTGCCTACTAAAGGACTTGAGTACTCGGTATATGTGGATGCATCACACATTGGACTTGGTTGTGTTTTGATGCAAGAGGGAAAGGTGATCGCATACGGATCAAGACAATTAAAGATTCATGAAAGAAATTATCCTACACATGATTTAGAGTTTGTTGCTGTTATTTATGCGCTGAAGTTTTGGAGACATTTACTGTATGCCGCACTATGCAAGATCTACACAGACCATAAGAGTTTGAAGTATGTCTTCACTCAAAAGGAGCTAAATCTGCGCCAGCATAGGTGGTTAGTGTATGTGGCTGATTATGATGTAGAGATCCTGTATTACCCGGGAAAGGCTAACGTAGTAGCCGATGCTTTGAGTAGGAAGACCGCCGAAATCTTTAATCTGTCGGTGCAATCTCTGGTGGAACAATTCTTGTTGATGAACATTGAAGTTGGGAGTAGCACTATGCCTGCTAGTTTGGAAGTAGAAGAGCCCTCTTGGATTTTGTAACACCCCGAAACTCAAAAGAGAGACAAGAGGCGTTTTGAGCCAAGTTCGGAATTTGGCAGGGGTCACACGGCCTGGGGCACGGGCGTGTCATAGGTCGTGTCCTTCACGGGTTGAAGGAGGGTTGTGGCGTGTTCGACACAGGGCCTGCTGTGTCGACACAGGGCCGGCTGTGTCGACACAGGGCCGGCTGTGTCGACACAGGGCCGGCTGTGTCGACACAGGGCCGGCTGTGTCGACATAGGGTGTCTACACAGAGTGTCGACACAGGGTGTCGACACAGAGTGTCGACACAGGGTGTCGACACAGAGTGTCGACACAGGGTGTCGACACAGAGTGTCGACACAGGGTGTCGACACAGGGGTCTTGACAGGGTCTCGACTAAATGTCCTGACACAGTTTGAGTTTGTCGCAGACGTGTCCTGCTCCGGTTTGTGAAACGTGCAGTGTTCGACCCAGTTTTTCCAGGTCAGACCCGGATCGTAGCCGTACATTTCTTTATGTTGGGATCCGACAGTTAGAGGTTATTCCTATTGGAATATACCCGAGTGTAGGGTTTCAAAACCCTCATCTTCTGTTCGCTGGTTCTCTGTCTAAGTTCTAGAGAGAGGGGAGAGAAACGAGGAAGAAGAAGTCTAGATCCGGTCACCAGCGGAGCTTCAGAGCTCCAAATCGCGAACCGACTTCGGATCTACGGAGGCAAGGAGAGGGCGGTGCTTTTCATTCGCATACTTTTCCATGGCGCCAAGGAAGAACGCTAGGGTAACGATTCTCTACTTGAGCATGTGAAGCTCTACTTCTTTTGCATAGGGAAGCCCGCTCTCGTGAGTTTGCGGTGAGTTTGAGGCGTTCCTTTGGGTAGACATGAATAGTCCTCATTGTGTACATGTAGAGTCCGTAATAGAGAACGAATATAGGCATGATGTGTGAAGCCTACCCAGACAAGTTGGTCTGGATCGGTGATGTTGCATTGCATAAATGGTCAGAGAAGACTCCGTGCGAATGTTTATTTTTCGGGTTTTCTACGGGGTAGATTGCAACAGGGAGCCTTGGGGATTAACTCCAAGGTGTGCCCGGAAAACTGGGCAGATGCGTGATTCTGCCAACTTGGTGGCCTGGGAGCCAACTTGAACATAACATGATTATGTGAATTGTGTGACGGAAACGGGACTCGGGAGAAGTTTGACCCGCGCATATGGCTTAAATTGTCGTTGCGATGTGAGCACGGGTTAGACGGAACCGTACCCGTTCTATGTCATTCGGTTGGAGCCATTGGCATAGATGAGGATCTTCGGCTGTCTATGGCTTAAATTGACGTGACCCATGCCGGGAAGACAAAATGCTCATAGTTTGGCCGTCAAAGTGGCGGTGGTGAGACCGGGGTGTCTATGGCTTAAATAGACGTGTCATTGACCGGTTCACCGAGAATGTGCCTTGAGTGCAAGGGGCATGTAGCCGTGCGTGCCAACGCCTGTGATGCAATGCATATATATATACTGCTTGGTTTGTGCTAATAAAGTACAGGGAAGGAGCATCGCCGCCCCGAATTGGGGGCGTGATCGTTATAATTTGGTCAGCATTGCTGACCGTTGCTTTGGTTTGCCACCGTTGCGGTGGATTGTGCTTGCAGGTGCTGCGGAGCTGAGCGGTAAATAGCGGGCTAAAGCCCAAGCTGCTATGCTGGCCCTCGAAGGCCTAATGCTTAGTGTTTTATTTTATTCATGTATGGCCGGCCTACGTGCCGAGGTTTGAAAAACACTTCTATTTGAGTAAACAATTGTAAGACCTTAAGGCCATTGTACTTATGTATTTGTACATTCATTCCCTGGCTTGTTAGTGGACATTCATGCTAGTGTGGGTTCTTTATTAATGCAACTTTTAATTGCTTCCGCTAGAATAACTCTGTGTAGGACGTTGGATTGGTTGGATGGTTTCCATTGAGTAACCACCCGATCTGTCTGTGGTATATGACGTCGAGCCCAGGCGGGACCTACTGATATATGCTATGCGACGGATTGGGGGTGTTACAATTTGGTATCAGACTACTGGTTTCGGTCAGGCTTAAATGAATTCGTGGGCGAATTCTTTTAAGGGGTGGTGAGCACATGTGTGTGCGTCATCATTATAACAGCAAACGAACCCATGAATGTCCACTTAGAAATGAAAATACACGTGTTTGTGGAACCTGCGTGTTCCTATAATTGCGTTTTGCAATTTTGTTTGGACACTTAATGGTGTTTTGTACAACTATAGGTGAACAGAAGCGGTGCTGGGCTGTCAAAACGCCGAGTTTCTGAGGCTAGTAGTGCACCAAACGATGCTCCTGCAACACCTCCATTAGCTGAAACCATACAATTGGTTGCCCAAGCAGTGTTTGCCATGATCAACGTGCAACCTGCAAGGCAAATGCAGCAGCCCGCTCTTGCGATTGAGCAGGTACCTCTTCCAGAGGTTGAGTCGAGAAGAGTGGAGCAGGTAGTAGTGGAGCCGTTGGTGCCGAGGAGGGAAACTGAGAGACAGCTCAAACATGTTATGAGCTTTAATCCTCCTGTGTTCTTGGGGTTGGGAACCCCATCGCAAGCTGAAGATTGGCTCTCCCGAGTGAAGAGAGTCCTGACAGCAACTGAGACGGAGGAGTGGCAGATGACCACTATAGCTACGTTCCGGTTGTATGGAGACGCTAGTATATGGTGGGAGGGTTTGGAGCTGCATCTATTGAGTGGAAGGCAACTTACAAACGTCTCGATGGAGGAGTTCTTGAGACTGTTCTTGGCTAGGTACCTCCCTTCGACTCAGAGGATAGCTTTGGAGAATGAGTTCCAGAGGTTGGTACAAGGAGAGAGTAGCGTGGATGAGTATCTCCATGAGTTTACTCGTTTGGGTCGGTATGCTAGCTCCACCATCGCGGATGAGGAGCGCAAGACGAACCGTTTCTATGAAGGTTTGAGAGATGACCTGAGGATACTACTCTCGGGGCCTATGACGCAGGGCTTCTTAACCCTGGTCAACACGGCCCGATCCTTGGAGAAGGACATGAAGAATGTTCAAGCGAAGAAAAGCTTGGGTGATAAGAAGTCTGAGTTCAAGGTGTCGACTACCTCAAAGTCTGGGTACCGTAAGTTCTTTAAGAAGGCTAGGACTTCGGGTCCAGCTCCTTCTTCCGGTGCTTCTGGGGCGACTACGGGTCAGACCCCGGGTGCATGATTTACTTGTGGAAAGTCGGGGCACTTTGCTTGTGACTGCTGGAGCGGACGTCACAAGTCCGAAAGCAAGCCGGGAGCATCATATGAAGAGAAGGACAAGGCGGTGGAGTCAACTGCATCCCATTATGCTCCGGCTCAACCAAGGGTTTATAATCTTGGCCAATAGGAGGCCATTAAACAAGCGGATGTGGTGACAGATATGGTTTAAATTTATAGCAAGTCAAATTATTTTAAATACTTGTTATGCGTGTATTACCTTACCACTGCTTGTTTAGAATTTGTTTTGACTTGTGAGAATCCGGCAAGAGCACTCTTTGATACAGGAGCTTCACACTCCTTCTTGTCTGAAGGATTCATATCGCGCATCGGAGTACCTTCTTCGATGGCGAAGGACAAGTTGGATGTGTTGTTACCAAATGGGTGTTCGATGCGCGCGGATATGTTGGAACACCCTATTACTAATTTGGGTCAGGATCACTATGTCTTTAGGAAACCTGTTTTGACCTCATTGTATAGATCTAAAGGTCAATTAGAATTGAGTCTAAGGGTTAGTAGTTAGGTTTGGAAGCTGCCCTCAAGACCAAGGTTTTTCAGTTTGGAGACTAAGTCATTTCGTCGAGCTCAGTACAACGAATCGTCGAACTCCAATCGACGATCGTTGAGCTCACTTCGACGGATCGTCGAACTCCATTCGACGATCGCTGAGCTCAACTTCAACAAATCGTCGAACTCCATTCGACGATCTTCGAGCTCAGTTCGACGATCTTGACTCCAGTATTGATTCTCTATCTCTAAGCTCAGTTCGACGATAGTTGAGCTCAGATCGACGATCTCTGTTGCTGTCTAAGTCCAAATCGCTGAGCTCAGTTCGACGATAGTGGAGCTCAGTTCGACGTTTTTCTGAAGAGTTAAATGATTTTCAAGATTCAAAATTCAGACAATTAAGGAGTTATTCTCAGCAATTAATTCAGAAGATCTTGTAGCCGTTTTCATTTATTCTGGAGCAAGTTTCAAGGAATTATCAAGGAATGTTTCATTGGACTTTCCCCCAGAAGATAATTGCAATTAAGGAAGTCAATTAATGACAAGCTAACGGCTATTCTTGATAGAGGATCATTTCTACTCAGAACAAAAGGAATAGAAGATAAGATTTTTGAATCTCTCAAAAAAAAGAAGCAATCAACAAGAAGAGAGTGCACAAAAACAAGAAGAGAGTGCACAAGAAGAAGAAGAAAAAATATTCTCTGCAACAACTCTTCTCTAGAATAACATCTTTCTCAACAACAATCACTCAAGAGAAAAAGGAAAAGAGCTGTAGACATTCTCTGTCTCAAAGATCAACAAGAACACCATCACCAAAAGGAGATCAACAAATCTGAAATCTTCAGATCTCTTTTGAGTTAAGTGTTCAAGGCCATCATCATTCAAGACTCCAGACACCTCACATTTCAGCTGTTGCTGAAATCATCATTTGCTGGAGATCAAATTTCTGAAGGCCTATCACCATACTGCAAAGCTTCATTTCCTGAACAACTACAGATCTCAGGGGGAGCTTTGACAACATCACTGAATCCACATAGTCTTCTCAGCTGCTTTGAGAAAGAGAAGACTTCCATCATTCTCTCATCCCTACCTCTGTAAAGGGTTTTTCAAACTCCCTTCAAAAGTTTGTGTGTGGTTTTTGAGCACCTTATCAAAAGCTCATTGGTGGCAAGACACCTGATCAAAAAATCTGGTTTGGTTTTTGAGCACCTTATCAAAAGCTCATTGGTGCCCAGGACACCTGATCAACTCATCTGCAGTGGATTCCTACCTAGGGTGGTTGAAGAGTGGATGTACCCAAGTTTAGGGGAACCACTATAGCTCCTTGTGTCTTCTGGTTGCTTGTCTTTATTTTTATTTCTAGCTGTGATCTGTGATTAGTTTCTTTTGTTTTATGATTAGATAGTCTCTGTGATTAGATAGGTTCTGTACTATTTACTTCCCTGTTCACTTAGATTACAACAACTATTGTAAAAAGTTTTTAAGCACCATACTCTATTCACCCCCCTCTAGAGTATATCAGATCTAACTCGCACTTTCAATTGGTATCAAAGCCAGGTTGGTTAAATATACCACACCTTGGTGGTTGCACAGGCTAACACCTGAACCCAAAGATCCCTCTAGTTAGATCTGTTTTTTATTTTGTTATTAGATTATTTCTTCACAAATCATGGCCCAAAACAAAGATTATGCTAGCACCAGACCTCCAGTGTGCAATCTGTCTAAGTTTGCACTTTGGAAAGCAAGGATTAGACTATACATGAATTCTATTGACGTGGACATTTTTAATTCTGTTTTGACAGTTTGTCCAAGACCTCCAGAGAACACAAGCACAAATGCTGTTCCACCTCCATCAGGAACAGATGCTGATATCAAGAAGTGGAAGGTAGCAGATGCAAAGGCTATGAATATCTTAGCCCAGACCATGTCTGATGACATTTTCCAAAAGGTGGCTGAATGTAATTCAGCAAAGGAAATCTGGGATAAGCTCTCTGAAATCGTCTCAGGATCAGCTGATGAAAGAAAGGACAGGAGATCCCATCTCATATCCCAATATGAGAACTTCAAGAAGGGAGAAGCTGAGTCAGTTGGAGATATGTATAACAGACTCAGTCTGATAGTCAATGAACTCAAGAATTTGGATAAAGAGATCTCACTGACTGAACTAAATGAAAAAATCCTAATGTGCTTCCCAAGCACTTGGGACTCAAGGATCTGGCCAATTAAGGATGCCAGAAGTCTGAATGAGATTATAGCAGAAGCTCTTTTAGGCAAGCTCAAATCTTATGAGCTGCTCATTAAGAACAGAGAAGAAGAGCAGAAGGCTGCCTCACCAGCCACAAGGAGAGAAAAGACAATAGCTTTCAAAGCCACTGAAGATCAGCCTGAAGACAAAGTCACAGGCAATGATGAACTGCTCAGTCTACTGGCCAAAAGATTCTACAAAATGGCCAGAAAGGACTTCAGAAAGAAATCATACAAAGAGCATGACAAGCCAAGGTATGATAAGTCAAATAATAAAGAAATTGTTTGTTTTGGTTGCAGGAAACCAGGGTACATTGTACCTGACTGTCCAGAGAACAAAAACAAGGACAGAAAAGATAAGAAAGAAAGAAGAAGAGATAAGGACTTCAAGAAGAATGACAATGACAAACCCTCCTCCAGCAAGAACAAACACACAAGGAAGGGATTTGTTGCTGAATCTTGGAGTGAGACTGAAGAGGAGTCAGAAGCTTCATCCAGCTCCAGTGATGATGAAGATGATGCTGAAGAGAAGGAGTTCTGCATGATGGCAATCAATGCCTCTCAACATAATTCAGATGCAGAAGAGTCAGAGTCAGACTCAGAGACTCAACTTGAAGAGGACCAGGTAATTAGTTCTTTTGATTTCAATTCTGAGGACTTTAAGTCCGAGTTTAAAGCATTATGTTTAGACTTACTAAAATCTGAGAAGGAAATTATTTCTCTCAGAAATCAATTATCTGAACATAATATCTTAAAGTCAGAAAACCTCAAACTCTCTGAGGAGTTGGAGTGCTGTAGGGAGCAGATAGCTTCACTGAAAAGTGTGCTATCAGAGGCCAAGAAGCTTGAAGAATCACTTAATGGGAGAAGTATCAAGCTGATGGACATCACAAGTACAGTGAACTCCAGATTCAATAGTACACTGGGCTTGGGTGCTTCATCCAGCCAACCTATAGTTCTAACAACCCCAATCAAGTTTATTTCTGATAAAGGGAAGGGAGTTGTAGAGGTAGCTAGGAAGAATTCTGATCTGCCTAAGAAAACCAAGTTCCAGCAGAAATCGTCGAACGGAGCTCGACGATCACCGAACGCAGATCGACGATCTCAGGCAAAATCGTCGAACTCAGGTCAACGATCTCTAATTCCTGAACTCTGCCACAGTCGACCGTCGAACGGAGCTCGATGATCTGACCCAAGATCGTCGAACGCAGCTCCACGATCGTCGAACAGAGATCAGAGCTCTGGGAATTCTCTCAAGGGCAAATCAAAATCCAATCGTAGGGGTCCTTCATCCCAAAGCTTTAACCCTTATACTGAATGGATAATACCTCCAAGGAGATATCATCCTGAAGGTTATAAGAGTCAACCTGGGATGTCTTTTATTTCTGAGTTTAAAGGTTATCAACCTAGGCCCAAGGTAAACTGGGTCAAAAACAAGTGAATTATTTTATGTGCAGGTGAAGACCTATCCAACATCAAACCAACAATGGTACTTGGATAGTGGGTGCTCAAAGCACATGACTGGAAACAAGGACAACCTCACATCCTTTAAAGCCAAGCTTGGACCCAAAGTCATATTTGGTGATTCAAACTTTGGACAAACTAAAGGATATGGTGCAGTCCAGATTGGGACAGTGACTGAAAGAAATTGTACCTAATCACCTAGAGGGGGGGGGGGTGAATAGATGACTAAATCTTTTTTAAACTTTTTAGGCAGATTGCAGATAATATCACAGATTTATAATTACTTCTTCACAACAAACAATCAGCAATCACAGAATAAACATGCACACAGTGAACACACAGATTTATAGTGGTTCCCCAAGGTTTGGGTACATCCACTTTCCCCCTTCGCCTATCTAGTAGTGTACTAGATTCGGCCAAACTCCTCCACTATACCTCAGATCCTCAGATCTTACACTCAGAACCCCAAATGGTTCCTACAGCTCAGGCCCAAGGCCCTACAACTTAGTCTTCTCCAAAGACCTACACTCAGAGGCCTACACTCAGCCACACAGGCCTACACTCAGAGATATGGATCTCCTACACTCAGGCACACAGGCCCTACCACTCAGCCTTTATAATTGCAGGCTTACAACTCAGATCCCTAAGGATCCTACAAGAAATTTAGAATACAAAGAATATACCTACAACTCAGAAAAAAGAGATGAGTTGACAGGTTCTTGATGAGTTCTTGAATGAACTCTGCTAAGATCAACCTCACTTGGCTTTCTTCAAAGCTTCTTGAATGTAGAACACAATATGATTGATTCTCTGCAGCTGATCTTCAATCACTGCAACTTAAGAATCAGAACAAAGTCTGAAACTTTCTTCACAGCCTGGTTCCAACAGGTGTCTTCTTGGAAGGAGCTCTCTCTCTCCAACTACTTAGATCTTCTGATCACTTCAACTGATTTGTGTTAATCTGTGTTGAATCTTCTTATGGACAATCTCTTTCTGTTGACAGAATAAATCTATTTATAGGCCTTCTTCATGGTGACCGGCTGATCCGGTTCCTAACAGCTTTCTGACAACTCTGACAATTGCAGTAGACCGGCTGGAATGGCAGCTGTCATGTCATCCAGTCACTTCTTGAAATATTTGTAACTGTCTGAAAGTGTCGAGACAGTCTGTCTTTAAGTGTCGACACTTATAAACTAAGTGTCGACACAAGTAGACTAAGTGTCGACACTTGCCTTCAAGGTGTCGACACAACTCCTTGTGTTGTAGATTTTACTTCTCGACACAGCTTCTTCAATATGTGTCGACATAGAAATTGTGTGTCGACACAACTCCTTGTTCTTCAGTACTTAGTTGAATTCTTGTAAGTGTCGACACAACTCCTTTGTGTCGACACAACTTCTTGTGTTGAACTTGTTCAGTGTCGACACATCTTCTTGGTGTCGACACATGCCTTCTGTGTTGATACTTGCTGGGTGTCAACACTGCTCCTTGTGTCGACACATTCTTCTTTTGTTGAGACTTTGGCTGAGTGTCGACACATCTCCTTTGTGTCGACACTTGTACTTAGAATTTTTGTTGAACTTTGCTGAGTGTCGACACAGCCTCCTAGTGTCGACACTTTCTTCATGTATTGAGTCTTCTGCTGTGTGTCGACACATTCTTCATTGTGTCGACACTTTCTTCATGTGTTGAGTCTTCTGCTGAGTGTCGACACATTCTTTATTATGTCGACACTTATACTTAGACTCTGTTGAAATTTGCTGAGTGTCGACACAGCCTCCAAGTGTCGACACTTTCTGATGTCGACGATGTTCCTCTGGGTGTCGACACTGCTTTTAAGTGTCGACACTTCTACACTGGACATTTCTTCAATGAGTGTCGACACATCCTGTATGTGTCGACCCTTTCTGTCTGGTGTCGACTCTGCATCCCTGGTGTCGACACAATTACTCCAAGTGTCGACACTGCTTCTCTGGGTATCGACACATGGACTTAGAATCTTTTCAGCTTTCCCTGTGAATACTTGACCTGCACAACTAAACTCAAAATACATCAAATACATTTTGATGTATATCATTGAGTAGGGTGAGGCTTCTTCAAATTAGGTACATTTAATCCAATGTACCCAACAATCGCCCCCTATTTGGAGAAGTCATAACCCTTAGTCAATGATACACACCATACATAATAAAATTACAGTATGATGTAAAGCAGGATTATATAACAGGGTAAATTCATAAACATGTAATAACAAAACATGTATACACAGATATCTCTGAACAATTATGTAATAGATTTATCACACATCATATTGTTCTAACAACTTTGTCATATCCATTATACAAAAGTTTACAGAGTGTTTAAAATTAAAAGATTACAATTGTAAACTAAAGATAAATTCTATTCTATTGCTTCTCAGTCTCCTTGATCACTATGCCCTTCCCAGACTGTATCTTTGCTTGTACTGGGGCTTCAGCATCTTCAGCAGCAGCAGGCTTCTTACCTTTAAGATCCTTCTTCTTTAATTCTTCAGCTTTGATTTTCTGCCTTTCAAAGTAATGATAAGGCTTGGGAAAGTACTTGCTAGGCTCCTGGGCAGTAGGAGGTAGTTTTCCCATCTTTGCCTTTCTTCTGTATTGCACAATGGCTTCTTGCCTGGATTCATGCTTCCTCCACTCTAGTTCCGAAAACCACTTGTTTCTATCTTGAATATTATTCTTGGCAGCCTTCCATACAGTCAGAATAATATTCCTTGAAGTGGGGCTCCATTGTTCAAAGTCAGGCCTTTGTTCAACTTGCTCTCTGAACCTCTTCTTAGACAATTTGGCTTCTTATTCTTTCTGCAAAGCTTCTTGTATAGCCTCAGATACTGGCTGAACCACTTTCTCTATGATGACATTGTGCTTTTCCTCAGGTGGGCTATACATAGACTGTATATCTGCATGTATCATATCAAAGTCTGGTGGAGGGTAAATGACTTGAGCCACTTCAGCTTGCTCCCCTCCAAGATATGCAGGATGAATCCCAAACTCTGCTACATTGTCATCATCACACAATGGAGGATATCCAAGGGTGGCTCTGATGGAATTGGAAATCCATTTTGCATGATCAGAGCTGGCTTTAACTAACACCCTCTCCCCCTTTATGACTTCTCTTTCCATGTGATCCCTTAGATCATCTTTCTGAAACCTTATTTGGGCATCCAAATAGTTTACTCCATCCTTAAAGTAAGGTTTCAACCTTTGGAGTTTTTCAGTGATCAGCTTCTGAGAATCTTGAATTGCAGAAGTTACAGCAGTTAGGCTCTCTTGCAGTGCTTTATCAAATTCCTCTTTGCCAGTGGTCAGGGCTGCATTCTGTGCAGTTGCTATATTCTTAAGTTCAGTTACAATAGCATTGTGGGAAGCTGTCAAATTATCATTCATCCTTATTTGATTCTCCAGAACATAGCCTTGCTTTACTTCAAGTTCATCCACTTGAGCTTTGATCTTCTCTTGATGAGTGACTAGATAGACTACAACATTCCCTCCCTTATGGAAGCAGTCAGTCATCTCCTTCTTATTCAGATTCATTTCAAATCTGATAGACTTAATATCTTGGGCTAGATCAAACTTTAGAGACTTATGCCCTTCATCCATATATGTTTCTATTGCTTTCCTTTGCTCATCAAGCTTTATCTGCATTGCAACCATCAGAGAACTATAATCTACAGATGGTGCTGGCTGTGATATAGGCTGTGGTGCAATGGTTTGCAGAGCTTTCTTATAATTCTGGCTCCTCCTCTTGAAGACTTGAAACTTTCTCTTTTTAGCTCTGGCAGCCTCCACATCTTTAGAAGCAGATGTGCTATCAATAGTCACTCTGTCCTTTGGGCTTGAAGGTAACTCCTTCTCAGTCCTTGTTGGTTGCTCAGCTTCCTTGTGCTTCTCAGGCTCTTTGCCTGCAGTTGCTGCTATACTTTCCACTTGCTCCCCCTCAATACTAACTTTCTCCCCCTCAGCAGCAGCACTCTCTTTCTCAAAGTTTGTTTGTAGAAGAACTGGGAATAGTTCTTCCAAGGTAAATTCTTGTTGAGGATGGGGTGGAGATTCCCTAATTTCATCAGCAACTTGATCAGATATCACTTGATCTGCAATAGACGTGTCCTCCATGACAACATCTTGGGGTTGGCTATGTGTTTGTGTTTGCTGATTAACATCAGATAGCTTGTCAGTTATAACTTCACTCTCAATAAGGAAATCTAATTGGTTGATTTCAGTGATTACCTCAAGAATAGTTTGAGTAGCTCTTTCACTTTCTAGAGGTGTTGGCTCTTCAACCAGTAGAGGCTCCCCCTAGATGGAATCCTGGTGATGTGGGCTAGCCTGTGGTAGCTCCCCCTGCCTCTCTGCATCATCTTGTCTAGCTGGAGACTTTCCAGCAATTCCAGTGTCTTCTTCATCAGGAGTGAACACTACTTGTTCCTCAGAACTGCTTGATGATTCTTGAGCCACAGGAGCTGATTTCTTCTTTTTCTTTAGGGGTGTTTCCTTCTCAGGAGTGGGCATTTCCTTTGTCAAAACTCTATCCCATCTAGAGAAGATTCTCATGTCCATTCTTCTCATGTGGTTGATTTTTAATCCAGCAGCTTGACTCATAACCTCTGGTATACTACCAGCCAAGTAAAGACTTAGAATTCTACCCAAATTAGGTTTCTTCAGTCTCTCCTTTATCTTATCAAACAATACTGCAGACCAATCAGTATTTAGTTGGAAGATTAACCTTATCATTAGACTGAACATATATGCTGAAATCCTGTCATGTCCTCCAGACTTGCACAGGATCACTTTCCCAACTATTTCAGATAGAAATTTCCCTTGGCTGTTCATTCCTTTCCTATTGAATACTGTTCCAATTTTCATCTTGGAATCCAGTCCACACCATGTCAGTGCTTCTCTAGTCTTAGAAGCAGAAACTTCATCTTCTTCCTTAGTTCTTGATAGGTTTAGTACCTTTCTCAAACTCTTAGATGAGATCTTCACCTTTGCCCCATGAACCCTAGACTTAATCTTGAGTCCAGACTCATCTAGGGTTGCGCCATTCAGAAACTCCAGAACTTCTTTCTTCCATATCTTTGTCGGTTCTGAAACAAGAAAATCTAACCCTGAGTTTGCAACTAGGGTTACCACATCCTTGATCTCTGGTTCTGCATCATCAAACACATGCCGCACCAGTTCATATCCTTCATTCACGTTCTCTTCGAGCTTGGGCGCCATTAGGGTTTAAAGAATTTGAATTGAGAGAAGAGAGGTGTCGACACACAAGTTTGGTCTCGAAACTTTGGTGAGCGTATTGACAGACAATGGTGAAACCCTATTTATATCTTTCTAGAGTTGAAGATGAAAGGGCGCGACAATAAACTTAAATTGTGTCGACACTGATGGAAAGTGTCGACACAGACTTATAATGTCTCGACACCTATGTGTCGACACAAGTTTAGTCGACAGAATATATGTGTCGAAACTTGTTTATGTGTCGACACCACTTAACTCGACACTTAGTCGAGACTTTTCTTGGTTAATTCTGTTTAAATCCTAAGTGTCGACACCACCTTGGATGTGTCGGCACCTACCCTATATGTGTTGACACTAATTTTCTGAAGTGTCGACACCAACTTCCTAGATGTGTCGACACCTTTTCTCTGAAGTGTCGACACCAATTCTCTGTCTCGACACAGACAACTCTGTGTGTCGACACTATTTTACTTAGTCATTTCTGTAAACTTATTCTAAGTTTATCATACCTAATTCAATTTTAAACCTATTGAATTTGGTTTCTTCTAAAGGCTTAGTATACATGTCAGCTAGTTGATTATCTGTATTAACATACTCCAGTGAAATATCTTCTTTTTCTACATGTTCCCTTAGAAAATGATATTTTATTTCAATGTGTTTAGTTCTACTATGAGAAACAGGATTGTTTGCAATAGATATAACACTAGTAGAATCACAAAATAGTGGTGTTCTACTTACTTGAATACCATAGTCTTCTCGCTGATGTTGTATCCATAGAAGTTGAGCACAGCAACTTCCTGCAGCCACATACTCTGATTCTGCTGTGGAGATAGCTACACTTGTTTGCTTCTTGCTACTCCATGAAATTAGTCTTCCACCTAGGAATTGACAAGTACCAGTTGAACTTTTCCTATCTTCTTTGCAGCCTGCAAAATCTGCATCTGAATAACCTGTCAGTTCAAAGTCTCCATTCCTAGGGTACCAAAGGCCTAGATAAGGAGTGCCCTTAAGATATCTCAGTATTCTTTTGACTGCTGTCAAATGAGACTCTTTAGGGCAAGCTTGGTACCTAGCACAGACACATGTAGCATACATGATATCTGGTCTACTTGCAGTCAAATACAATAGAGAGCCAACTATCCCTCTATACAAAGTCTCATCTACAGGTTTCCCTGCATCATCTTTGCTAAGAGACATACTTGACCCCATAGGAGTTTTCATGGTACTGGATGATTCCATACCATACTTCCTTATCAGTTCTAGGGTGAACTTACATTGACATATGGATAAACCATTCTCAGTATGTCTAACTTGGAGACCCAAGAAGAACATAAGTTCCCCCATACTGCTCATCTCAAATTGTCCTTGCATAAGTTTTGCAAACTTTTTGCAAAGACTACTTTCAGTAGACCCAAATATTATGTCATCTACATATATTTGGACTAGTATGATCTTGCCTCTGGATTCCCTAAGGAATAGAGTCTTGTCTATTTTCCACCTTGTGAATTTATTCTCAATGAGGAAACTAGACAGGGTTTCATACCAAGCCCTAGGGGCTTGTTTTAACCCATACAAAGCCTTCCTAAGTCTAAAGACATAATTAGGTTGAGTTGAATCAACAAAACCTGATGGCTGTTCCACATAGACCTCTTCCTTTAGATTTCCATTCAGAAAGGCTGACTTAACATCCATTTGGTATACTTTAAATCCTTGATAGGTTGCATAGGCCAGGAACATCCTTATGGCCTCCAGTCTGGCTACTAGAGCAAAGGTTTGATAAAAGTCAATACCTTCTTCCTGCCTATATCCCTTAGCAACCAGTCTTGCTTTGTTCTTGATAATTACTCCATGTTCATCCATCTTATTCCTAAAGATCCACTTGGTCCCAATTATGTTGTGATCTTTTGGTTTAGGAACAAGCTCTCAGACTTTGCATCTCTTGAACTGATTCAGCTCCTCTTGCATTGCCTCAATCCAATGAGGGTCTAGGATGACTTCTTCAAATTTCTTTGGCTCTACTTGGGATAGAAAACTGGAGTAGAGTACTGCACTCAAATTTCTGCTCCTTGTTTGTACCCCTTGTCTTAGATCACCAATAATTTGATCTGCTGGATGATCTCTTAGATGTCTATTAGCTGGTGGCAGCCTGGCTTCAAGTTGAACTCCTTCAGCTTCTTCAATTTGCTGCACTCCATGGTCTTCTTCTGCATCAGGTGCATGTAGTACTCCCCCTGGACAGCAGCCACTATCAACTACATGCTGACTTGCAGTAGATCCTTCTTCAATAGTGAGCTTGTCCATCTTCTTAGTCACACCTGTGGAGCTGCAAATACTTCTAGACAACTCATTGTTAATAAGTCTAGCTTCATCAAATACTACATGAACTGACTCCTCTACAACTTGTGTAGTCAAGTTGTAGACCCTATAAGCCATACTGTTGTTGCTGTACCCAACAAAGATCCCCTCTTGGGACTTGGCAGCAAACTTGGTCAAGTAAGACTTACCATTGTTAAGTATATAGCATTTGCAACCAAAGATCCTGAAATAGGATAGGTTTGGTTTTCTGCCTTTCACAATATCATAGGGGGTCTTATTGTGGCTCTTAGTAATGGTAGCCCTATTAATTACATGACATGCAGTATTAACTGCCTCAGCCCAGAAATATTCTGGGAGAGATGTGTCACTTAATAGGGTTCTACCAGCCTCAACCAAGCTTCTATTTTTCCTCTCAGCAATGCCATTTTGCTGAGGTGTTCTTGGTGAAGAAAATTCCTGAAATATCCCAAATTCTTCACAGAGTTTTGTCATACTATCAGACTGAAATTTAGTACCATGGTCACTTCTTATTTTGACCACTGTACTGTCTAACTCATTCTGAATTTGTTTGACAAAGCTATAAAAGATATTAGGTGTTTCAGATTTCTGTCTAAGGAAGAACACCCAGGAAAATCTTGAGTAGTCATCTACAACCACAAATGTGTAGACCTTCCTACCTAGGCTGTGAACTGGCATAGGACCAAAGAGATCCATATGCAAGAGGTATAAACACCTCACAACATCTTTGTTCTCAATGCTATTAAAGGTGGATCTAGTCTGCTTGCCCTTTTGACAAGCTGAACATATTCCATCTTTAATACACTTAGCTTGAGGACCATTCCTCACTAACTCTTTGCTATAGAGTTGGCCAATTGTCTTGTAGTTAAGATGGGCTAGCCTCTTGTGCCATTTGACACAATGAGAGACTCTCTCATCAGCTACAGGACATACTGGAGAAGCATTGTTCTCACTCATAATGTCTAGACAATAGACATTTCTTTTTCTGTAACCAGTCAAATGATCTCTTGATCATTTGATCTCCTGATATGACAACCATCTTTTACAAATGAGATGTCATATCCTAAATCACTCAATTGACTTATACTAATAAGGTTATGTTTCAAACCTTTAACATAAGCCACTTGAGTAATTGTTATATGGGTGCTAGAAATGTTACCAAAACCCTTGATGATTCTTTTTTCAGAACCACCAAAGGTGACTTTAGGACCATCCTTGATTGGTGTGAAGTCCTTTAGCAATCCCCTAGTTCCAGTCATGTGTCTGGAACATCCACTGTCCAAGTACCATATTGGGGCATGACCACTTGGACTCACCTGCAAAACAGATTAGTTGACTTTAGAACCAAAAAAATTCTTGGGTCCTTGGTGCTGGTTAGTTTACCTCTTAACAAAGCTACCTGTAGGTATTCCAACAGGCAGTTTGCTACACATCTTGGCACTAGAATTGTGCCAGCAGTCAATGGCAAAGTGGCCTACCTTGCCACAACACCAGGACTCAAATTTGTTGTACCTTTGCTTAGGTACAACCCTAGCTGTTCTATCTACAGCACGCTTGTTGAGTACTGGGGCTTTGCCCTTAGACTTGGACTGAACACTCCTAGCAGGTTTTGTAAACCCTAATCCAGTTTTACCCTTTTGATGTACAAATTCATCAATCAAAGGTAGAACAGATTTTGGTTTAGAAAACCTTGCAACTATGTCTTTCTCCTTCTGAAGATTAATCTCCAGATTTCTGATTTGATCATTCTTAAATGTTATAGTCCCCATCTGAATAACAGTTATGTTTTTCAGTCTGGCTATTTTATTTAATTTTTGATCAAACAACTTCTCAAAATCTGTTGCAGCCTCTTTGAGACTAGCAATCTCCTTTACCTGACTCTTGGCCAAGGATTTGCTTTTCTTAAAAGCTTGCAACAGAACTCTATATTCATCAATCAACTGATGAATATCCTCTTCAGATTCAGATCCACTGGCATCACTTCATGCTGATGTAACTGAATCTGAACTAGCACTAGAAATTGAACTTAAAGAGCAATTTTGTACCTTACTAGGTCCAGACTGATCCTGGATTTTGTCACCTTCTGACAATGCCATCAGTCCTTGGCACTGATTGTCCTCTTGCTCAAATATAGAGTTCATTAGCTGGATGAACTCCTCTTCCTCTTCTCCAGCAAACAGTCCTATGTAAGCTTCAGCTTCTGACTCAGTTTTTGAAGAAGACATATCTGACAGGCCTTTGTCCTTCTTGGCAACAAAGGACCTTTCCTTCTTGCCCTTGAATTGAGTCTTTTTCTTATCTATTGACTCTTTCCTTTTCTCTGGACAGTCTGCAATAACATGTCCTTGTCTGTTACAGCAATAGCATACAATTTTTGATAAAGTTGCTTTGCTTGACTTGGTCTTTCTCCTGTCTTTCTTTGATGACTTCTTGTTCTGATAATATTCATCTTTTACCTATGAAGTGGATGGCTTTGACCTCCAATGTTTCTTCTTTAGAAACTTCTGAAAGTGTCTTGTGAAGGCTGCAAAGTCCTCATCACTCTCACTGCTTTCAGAATTTCTGCTTTCTGATTCATCTGACTCAGTCTCAGCCACTTTTGGAGGTGGAGATGGAGACTTACTTTTGTATTTACTGGTGGCTTCTGTCTTGAATGCCACTGTCCTTTCTTTATGCTCACTTCTTGTAGTCTTCTCCTCTTCTTTCCTCACCATCAACTGCATCTCATAGGATAGCAGTTTTTCAAACAATGTTGGAGGAGGGATATCTGCTAACTTGGTCATTTCCCTTATGACACAGATCTTGGTGTCACAATCCTTTGTTAGAGACCTCAAGAACTTATCATTCAGCTCATAGTTGCTGAATTCTCTTTCATAAGACATCAACTCATTGACAATCCTATAGAATTTCTTATAGCATTCTGTTATGCTATCAGACCTGCCTTGCCTGAAACTTTCATATTCCTGGTTTAACAAAGACTTTCTGTCCTGCCTAACTTCTTCAGAACCCTCCATATACACTATCAAAGTATCCTACATCTCCTTAGATGTCTTACAGTGTATCAAGTTCTGAAATGTAGCATCATCTATGACGCTCACAATGATATTCTGAGCCCTCTTGTCCATGGTGGCCAGAATAATCTCTTCTTTTGTCATTTCAGAAAAGTCCTTAGGTGTTCTCTGATTTGCATCCAGGACTGAAACCTTCATAGACACATATGTCCCTTCTTTAACTGTGATGTAAATTTTAGGGTCTGAGGCTTCCATAAATAGTCTCACCCTTTCTTTCCAGATGCCAAAAATCTCTTTTCTGCAAATGGGCAACTTCATGGATCCAAGTTCCTTATGATTCTCTGTTGAACCCATTTTCTTGATCTATGATTATGCTGAATCTATCTTTGAATTCACTGAATCTGCCAACAGGATCTACTCAGACAGTTATGTCCTTTTTGAGTAACCTGCCTCTGATACCACTTGAAAGAAATTGTACCTAATCACCTAGAGGGGGGGGGGGGTGAATAGGTGACTAAATCTTTTTTAAACTTTTTAGGCAGATTGCAGATAATATCACAGATTTATAATTACTTCTTCACAGCAAACAATCAGCAATCACAGAATAAACATGCATACAGTGAACACACAGATTTATAGTGGTTCCCCAAGGTTTGGGTACATCCACTTTCCCCCTTCGCCTATCTAGTAGTGTACTAGATTCGGCCAAACTCCTCCACTATACCTCAGATCCTCAGATCTTACACTCAGAACCCCAAATGGTTCCTACAGCTCAGGCCCAAGGCCCTACAACTCAGTCTTCTCAAAAGACCTACACTCAGCCACAAGGCCTACACTCAGCCACAACAGGCCTACACTCAGAGATATGGATCTCCTACACTCAGGCACACAGGCCCTACCACTCAGCCTTTATAATTGCAGGCTTACAACTCAGATTCCTAAGGATCCTACAAGAAATTTAGAATACAAAGAATATACCTACAACTCAGAAAAAAAAAGATGAGTTGACAGGTTCTTGATGAGTTCTTGAATGAACTCTGCTGAGATCAACCTCACTTGGCTTTCTTCAAAGCTTCTTGAATGTAGAACACAATAGGATTGATTCTCTGCAGCTGATCTTCAATCACTGCAACTTAAGAATCAGAACTAAGTCTGAAACTTTCTTCACAGCCTGGTTCCAACAGCTGTCTTCTTGGAAGGAGCTCTCTCTCTCCAACTACTTAGATCTTCTGATCACTTCAACTGATTTGTGTTAATCTGTGTTGAATCTTCTTATGGACAATCTCTTTCTGTTGACAGAATAAACCTATTTATAGGCCTTCTTCATGGTGACCGGCTGATCCGGTTCCTAACAGCTTTCTGACAACTCTGACAATTGCAGTAGACCGGCTGGAATGGCAGCTGTCATGTCATCCAGTCACTTCTTGAAATATTTGTAACTGTATGAAAGTGTCGAGACAGTCTGTCTTTAAGTGTCGACACTTATAGACTAAGTGTCGACACAAGTAGAATAAGTGTCGACACTTGCCTTCAAGGTGTCGACACAACTCCTTGTGTTGTAGATTTTACTTCTCGACACAGCTTCTTCAATATGTGTCGACACAGAAATTGTGTGTCGACACAACTCCTTGTTCTTCAGTACTTAGTTGAATTCTTGTAAGTGTCGACACAACTCCTTTGTGTCGACACAACTTCTTGTGTTGAACTTGTTCAGTGTCGACACATCTTCTTGATGTCGACACATGCCTTCTGTGTTGATACTTGCTGGGTGTCGACACTGCTCCTTGTGTCGACACATTCTTCTTTTGTTGAGACTTTGGCTGAGTGTCGACACATCTCCTTTGTGTCGACACTTGTACTTAGAATTTTTGTTGAACTTTGCTGAGTGTCGACACAGCCTCCTAGTGTCGACACTTTCTTCATGTATTGAGTCTTCTGCTGTGTGTCGACACATTCTTCATTGTGTCGACACTTTCTTCATGTGTTGAGTCTTCTGCTGAGTGTTGACACATTCTTTATTATGTCGACACTTATACTTAGACTCTGTTGAAATTTGCTGAGTATCGACACAGCCTCCAAGTGTCGACACTTTCTGATGTCGACGATGTTCCTCTGGGTGTCGACACTGCTTTTAAGTGTCGACACTTCTTCACTGGACATTTCTACAATGAGTGTCGACACATCCTGTATGTGTCGACACTTTCTGTCTGGTGTCGACTCTGCATCCCTGGTGTCGACACAATTACTCCAAGTGTCGACACTGCTTCTCTGGGTGTCGACACATGGACTTAGAATCTTTTCAGCTTTCCCTGTGAATACTTGACCTGGACAACTAAACTCAAAATACATCAAATACATTTTGATGTATATCATTGAGTAGGGTGAGGCTTCTTCAAATCAGGTACATTTAATCCAATGTACCCAACAGTGACATTTAAGAAGGTAGCCTATGTGGAGGACTGACGCACAATTTGATAAGTATCAGTCAGCTATGTGATGAAGGCTACCAGGTGACTTTCAGCAAAGCCTTATGCAATATCAAGTCAGAGGACAACACAACTGTGTTGACAGGTAAAAGGAAAGGTAACATCTACTTAGTAGATTTTCTTTCAACAGATGTAGACATTTGCCTGTTTAATTCTGTGTGTAGACCTAATGTTTTATGGCATAAAAGACTAGGACATTTAAACCTTAGAACTATTGCTAGGCTATCCATGGACAACCTTGTTAGAGGACTACCTTCTGGCCCCTACAAGAAGGAAGGACTCTACAGAGCTTGTCAATTAGGCAAGCAAACTAAAAATACTTTCAAGTCACTTAATAAGAGTGATTCACCTAGGATTTTGTATCTGTTACACATGGATCTTTTTGGACCCATTACAGTACAAAGCTTAGGAGGGAAATCTTACACTTTAGTAGTTATAGATGACTTCTCTAGATTCACATGGGTGTTCTTTCTGAGGAAGAAGTCTGATAACTTTAAGTGTTTGGCAGAGTTTCTCAAATGCATACAGATTGAGTTCAATACTCACATTGCCCTGATCAGAAGTGATCATGGGATAGAGTTTGATTCTCTTCTTATGCAAGAGTTCTGTCAGAGTGAAGGGATCAGACATACTTTCTCATCTCCTAGAACTCCTCAACAAAATGGGGTAGCTGAAAGGAAAAATAGAACCCTTATTGAATCTGCCACCACATTATTGTCAGATGCTCATCTACCTCTATCCTTTTAGGCAGATGCAGTGAACACCTCCAACTATGTGCTGAATAGAAGTCTGATACATAAACTAAAGGGAAAGACTCCCTATGAATTACTCAAAGGGAAGAAACCTAAAGTTGATTATTTTAGAATTTTTGGTTGTATTTGTTATATTCATAATAATGACAAGAGATATTTAGCAAAATTTCAAGCTAAAGCTGATGAAGGAGTGTTTCTGGGATACTCCATGATCAGTAAGGCTTATAAGGTATATAATAAATCATCTCTTAAAATTGAAGAATCTGTTCACATATCATTTGATGAATCTAACATGTCTTTCAAGGAGAAGAACACTTCTACCATAGAACCTTTGCAGGTACATTCTCTTGCTGAAGATTTGAACATGTTACAGATCATTCAAAAAGAGGAAAGCAGTGAAGATGAAGAAAGCATTCAACATCATGAAGAGAAACAACTTGAAGAGCCTGTTGTTGTACCATAAGAGGAAACAACAACACAGGTTGGTGAACAATCAACACCCCCTGTTGATTTAGTAACATCAAGAGACCATCCAATTTCCCAAGTAATTGGAGTCATCTCAGCTGGTGTGCAAACCAGAAATCAGGTCAACCAAAACCTGTTGCACACTTTCTTCCTATCTCAAATTGAACCTCAATCCATTCAAGATGCAGAGCAAGATCCACACTGGATCATGGTAATGCAAGAAGAGTTGCATCAATTTAAAAGGAACAAAGTTTGGGAACTAGTGCCAAGGCCTAAGGATCACTCCATTGTTGGAACAAAGTGGGTGTTCAGAAACAAATTGGATGATCAAGGAGTAATTGTAAGGAACAAAGCAAGGCTAGTTGCTCAAGTATACTCTCAAGAAGAAGGCATAGACTATGACCAGACTTTTGCACCAGTTGCAAGATTGGAAGCCATCAGAATCTTCTTAGCTTATGCAGCACACAAAGGCTTCAAGGTATATCAGATGAATGTAAAGAGTGTATTTCTCAATGGAGACATCAAAGAAGAAGTCTATGGTAGACAACCTCCAGGTTTTATCTCTCCAACTTATCCTGATTATGTTTATAAATTGAACAAAGCATTATATGGTCTCAAGCAAGCTCCTAGAGCATGGTTTGAGACCCTAGCATGCTTCCTTCTGGAAAATGAATTTATAAGGGGTTGAGTAGACCAAACTTTTTTTATTAGAACCCATAAGTCCCATACCCTACTAGTACAGATTTATGTGGATGATATTATTTTTGGCTCTACTGATTCAAATTTGTGCAGAAGGTTCTCCAACCTAATGCATTCTAAATTTGAAATGAGTAGCATGGGTGAGCTATCCTTCTTTCTAGGATTGCAAGTCAAACAACATGCTGAAGGCATCTTTATTTCTCAAACCAAGTATGCAAAAGAATTGGTCAAGAAATTTTGTATGTCTGAAGCATCCTGTATGAAAACACATATGCCTACCAATGATGTATTGGATGCTGATGAACATGGGAAACCTGTTGATCAGATAACGTATAGAGCAATGATTGGCTCTTTATTGTACCTTACAGCTAGTATACCTGATATAATGTTTGCTACATGCATATGTGCTAGATTCCAAGTGAGCCCTAGAGAGTCACACCTAACATTAGTAAAAAGGATTCTCAGGTATGTAAAAAGTTGTCCAAATCTAGGTCTCTGGTATCCAAAAGATTCAGCATTTGACATAACTGGATTTTCTGATGCTGATTATGCTGGATGCAGAATTGGCAAGAAAAGCACCAGTGGAACTTGTCAGTTTCTTGGTGACAGACTTGTCTCTTGGTTTTGCAAGAAACAAACATCTGTGTCAACTTCAACTGCTGAAGCTGAATATATGGCTGTAGGCAGTTATTGTTCACAAATATTGTGGATTCATAACCAACTCCTAGACTATGACTACAACTTAGAGAAGTCTAAAATATTTTGTGATAACACCAGTGCTATTTCTATAGCTCAAAATCCAGTCCTACATAGTAGGACAAAACACATAGAAATTAGGCATCACTTTTTAAGGGATAATGTTGAGAAGAATAAAATTGAACTTCAATATATCCCAACTGATTTGTAAAGGGGAGATATTTTCACCAAACCCTTGGATGAAAAGAAACACACCTTCTTCCTAAATCAGTTAGGAATGTTAGATGGAGGAAGTCTAAAATAATATCCAAGATTTAAAAACTTTAAAAATTGACCAAGACTAGGCAAACATCTTGATTTTTCTATTGTCTAGAGTGTATTTCTGGTCTCTGAACTGCACTCGATGATTTTCCCCCAGATCGTCGAATGGAGATCGACGCTTTCCAAACTCATCGACCTGAGTTCAGCGCTTCTCAGATAGTGTTCAACTATCTCTCCAGGTCAACGATCGTCGAACGGCGCTCGACGATGTTGTTTTCTGAACTATCGTCGAACAGAGCTCGACGCTCTCCAATATCGTCGAATGGAGATCGACGATATTGAAGACCTTTCAGATTCCTTTAGAAGCCCCGATCGTCGAATTGAGTTCAACGATCTTTCCTTTTCTGCGTCGAACCCTAATATAAAATTCATTTTTCAGCCGTCGTTCTCCTTTTGCACTTTCAATCTCTCTGCAAAAATTCTCTTTCCCTCCAAACATCTCTACACTTGGTCATTTGTTTGTTGATTTTTGCAGGTAACAATGGCCATCTCAGTTGCCGTTCTAGCCGCCATGAAGTTTGATGCAGGATTTGATATAGACATGGAGTCTTTCAGCACCAGTGATCAGATTTTCCAAGACATTCTGGAACTTTTCAAGGAGCAAAAGCTAGTCACTATCATGTCCACCAGAATCAAACTGCCTGCAGATGAAATTAAGGAGTGGGTCTATACTGCCCACAACCAGGACCAAAATACAGTTATTGGATCCATTTCTGGAACTCAGGTACCTCTGACACCTACCATTCTGACAGAGGTTTTTCAATTAAATTCTGGAAGAGATTCTGCTGAGTTATCTGGAGAAGAATTTTCTGATTTACTTGCTAGAATGGGTCATTCTGATGCAAACCCTAGCAAGCTGCTGAAAAAGAACTTAGCTGTTGAATACAAGTTTTGGCTGATTTAGTGGGAAAGGTTCTGTTGGCCAAGCATTCAGCACATGATACCATCTCCAGGTATCAGCTGTGCTTGATGGGAGCCTTAGTGGATAAGAAACAGTTAAACTGGGGAGAGGTCTTCTTTGACCTGATTAAGAAGAAAATAAATAAGAATTTTGTCAATTATGGAAGGATCCTAGGGTTGTTTCTCCAAAACAGATGCCCTGCCCTGCTAGTCTCTTCTGGGATGCATATCAATGCCTCTAAGAGGCTGTCCTGTGCCCTGTTTGGCAAATGGGACAGGCAGATAGTGAAGCCCAGCAGGCCCTCTGCAAGCACCACTTCAGGCACAAGTACTCTTGCAGTCTCTTCCCCTCAAGTCTCTGCCCCTGCAGATGACTTGCCTGCTTCTTCTCCTCCTCCAACTCTTATTTCATCTCCTCCAGTCACCTCCACCATTCAAATTTCATCCACCATCATCATTTCCAGCCCATCTCCTACATCAATTCCATCTCCAATCCCTACTCTCACAGAAGAAATCTTACACTCATTACATCACTACCCTCAACCAGATATTGACACATCATTCAACATTCCATCATTCAATCTTCTAGATGATTCCTTTATGGATGATTCACCTTCATCCCCTCCTGATCTACCCTCCTCATCCACATCATATCAACAGCTTCTACAAGATATCATTGATCAACCCTCCTTCACACCTTCTATCTCCATACCACTCTCTTCCATTTCCACAATCCCCACACCTCAACCTTCACTTCTACCATACACCAGCTCTCCACCAACATCTCCAGTTGCTCCACCATCCTTCTCTACCTCTGCTCCAGTCCCTACTGAGCATGTAGATATTCCAACCTTAGCTGACAAATTATA
Source organism: Platanthera guangdongensis (assembly GCA_039583875.1). Taxonomy (NCBI): domain Eukaryota; kingdom Viridiplantae; phylum Streptophyta; class Magnoliopsida; order Asparagales; family Orchidaceae; genus Platanthera; species Platanthera guangdongensis. The sequence goes on along the minus strand of CM077163.1, from coordinate 41,448,440 downwards.
TGAGCTGATAGCTCCCAGCCTATCACTTCTGTTGGAGACCTCCTTGGCTCCACTCTTCAAGTCAGTTGCAGACTTATCTGCCAGGCTCTCTTCCATCTTTCCTCCTCAGGCAATCCCTTCATTTGGGTGCCTTGATCCAGCTCTCTCTGAATCTAGGCAGGGGGAGATGCCTCATGAAGATGTGAGATTTCCTGCTGCTGCTGCTGCCATTTCTTCAGTCCCTGCTGCTGCTGCTGCTGATGATGTTACTTCAACTCAAGCTCCAGTTTCAACCCCTTAAGTTGCAGTCTTCTCAGTGGACCTCAGGTCCTTATTATCAGATTTTGACTCAGTTTTTTTCAGCTGTCTTCCAATGAGTAATGCAGTCCAGCCCTCTGAAGATCTCTCCAAGGCCATTGTGCCCTTTTCAAGCTGTGATTCCAGCTTAATAAGCTCCTACATAAATTCCCTATATACTACTGAGCCCTCTGTTTCCATTGATCTTACTGCTGCTACTCCTGCTGACAATAATGCTGCTAGTTCTGTTGTTGCTGCCCCTGCTGCTGTCAGTGATGATACTGCTGATGAGTTAATCTCTAAGGATATACATATGACAGAGGCATATGATTTTGAGCCTACTGTTATTGCTGATGTTATTACTGCTGTTATTGCTGATGCTGAAACTACTGTATCTGAAAGTAGTGTATCTGAAACTGTTTTCTCTGAATCTGTTGCTGCCTCAGTTGCTGCTGTTATTACTGCTGCTGTATCTTCTGAGAATGTTGCTCCTGAAAGTTCTGTATCTGCTGTTACTACTACTGCTACAATTACTGTCACCACTGTTTCATCTGCTCCAACCCAACTTCAAAAAGATTATCTGAAAAGGATTGATGCTTTATATGATGAGCAAAGCTCTGAAAGTGATGAATATAGGACTGATTCTGATGATTCCTCAACCACTATAGCCAGGAAAAGAAAGGCAAGGAGCAAGGCTATGAAAAGAGTTCCCCCAGTCAAAGATACAAATGACATACCTTATTACATTCTTCATGACTGCCCCATTACTGAACATTGGATGCAATATTCCAAGAATCAATTGAAAGCCATGAAGAAGAAGAGGAAATATGAGAAAGGATCTTCTCAGTTCCATCCTCCTCCTCCACCTCCTCCTCCTGATGCAGGTGCAGGTGGAAGCTCAGCTGCTCATCCTTCTGCTAGAAGTCAAACCCCCTATCAGCCTCATGCAAGATCTCAATATAGGGGAAGCCAATCCAGAGGTTCTCAATCTAGGAGAGGAAATTATAGAGGAAACCAAAGGGAATTCCAAGTTTACTCCAAAGGCTATTCAAGGCAACATTCATACTCAAGGGAAGGACAAGCTTCATCTGATACAACTTCAGGCCCTTTTCCCTACAAGTTGAAAGAATTAGTCTCATCCAGAGCTCCTCCAGATAATCCTTCCAACAGATATGAGCCTCCAGTGCCCTTTGAGGATCCAGAGAATAATCCTACTGCATGGACTGCTAGAATGAAGGAATTAGCTGCCCTGGATCAAATTAAGAAAGCCAGAGAGCAAGGCAAAGACACCTCCAGCATTACTACCTTGTCAAAACAAAGAAAGAAGGAACTTGAAAGATATGCCTCCAGCAAGTTCTTTGATTCTGAAAGATACATGGAGCTGCACCCTGAAGCTGTGGTACCAAGGCCTAAACAACAAACTTCTTTAGGTGCAGCTGATGACAGAAGATCAAAGAAAGAATCTCTTAATCCAAATAGAGAAATAAAACTTATAAAGAGCAAGGAGAAAGAATAATCCTGTAAGGTGACAATTATTCTGATTTCTGATCTGTCTGAGATATTATATCTGTGATTCTGCTATATTGTTGTTTGTTATATTGTTGCTTTGTATGTTGTTTTTAATTTCTCCAATTTCTGTAAATAGTAATCCTAACCCAAATATGAGGAGATTGTTGGAACACCCTATTACTAATTTGGGTCAGGATCACTATGTCTTTAGGAAACCTGTTTTTGACCTCATTGTATAGATCTAAAGGTCAATTAGAATTGAGTCTAAGGGTTAGTAGTTAGGTTTGGAAGCTGCCCTCAAGACCAAGGTTTTTCAGTTTGGAGACTAAGTCATTTCGTCGAGCTCAGTACGACGAATCGTCGAACTCCAATCGACGATCGTTGAGCTCACTTCGACGGATCGTCGAACTCCATTCGACGATCGCTGAGCTCAACTTCAACAAATCGTCGAACTCCATTCGACGATCTTCGAGCTCAGTTCGACGATCTTGACTCCAGTATTGATTCTCTATCTCTGAGCTCAGTTCGATGATAGTTGAGCTCAGATCGACGATCTCTGTTGCTGTCTAAGTCCAAATCGCTGAGCTCAGTTCGACGATAGTGGAGCTCAGTTCGACGTTTTTCTGAAGAGTTAAATGATTTTCAAGATTCAAAATTCAGACAGTTGAGGAGTTATTCTCAGCAATTAATTCAGAAGATCTTGTAGCCATTTTCATTTATTCTGGAGGAAGTTTCAAGGAATTATCAAGGAATGTTTCATTGGACTTTCCCCCAGAAGACAATTGCAATTAAGGAAGTCAATTAATGACAAGCTAACGACTATTCTTGACAGAGGATCATTTCTACTCAGAACAAAAGGAATAAAAGATAAGATTTTTGAATCTCTCAAAAAAAGAAGCAATCAACAAGAAGTGAGTGCATAAAAACAAGAAGAGAGTGCACAAAAAGAAGAAGAAAAAATATTCTCTGCAACAACTCTTCTCTGGAACAACATCTTTCTCAACAACAATCACTCAAAAGAAAAAGGAAAAGAGATGTAGACATTCTCTGTCTCAAAGATCAACAAGAACACCATCACCAAAAGGAGATCAGCAAATCTGAAATCTTCAGATCTCTTTTGAGTCAAGTGTTCAAGGCCATCATCATTCAAGACTCCAGACACCTCACATTTCAGCTGTTGCTGAAATCATCATTTCCTGGAGATCAAATTTCTGAAGGCCTATCACCCTACTGCAAAGCTTCATTTCCTGAATAACTACAAATCTCAGGGGGAGCTTTGACAACATCACTGAATCCACATAGTCTTCTCAGCTGCTTTGAGAAAGAGAAGACTTCCATCATTCTCTCATCCCCACCTCTGTAAAGGGTTTTTCAAACTCCCTTCAAAAGTTTGTGTGTGGTTTTTGAGCACCTTATCAAAAGCTCATTGGTGGCAAGACACCTGATCAAAAAATCTGGTTTGGTTTTTGAGCATCTTATCAAAAGCTCATTGGTGCCCAGGACACCTGATCAACTCATCCGGCAGTGGATTCCTACCTAGGGTGGTAGAAGAGTGGATGTACCCAAGTTTAGGGGAACCACTATAGCTCCTTGTGTCTTCTGGTTGCTTGTCTTTATTTTTGTTTCTGGCTGTGATCTGTGATTAGTTTCTTTTGTTTTGTGATTAGATAGTCTCTGTGATTATATAGGTTCTGTACTATTTACTTCCCTATTCACTCAGATTACAACAACTGTTGTAAAAAGTTTTTAAGCACCATACTCTATTCACCCCCCTCTAGAGTATATCAGATCTAACTCGCACTTTCAGGATAAAATCTGCGGTGTTAAGATTCATATTAGGAATCAAGAGTTCGAGCTGCAAGCGTCGTTACTACCGCTGGTGGAGTTCGACGTTATATTTGGCATGGACTGGCTCTCGGAGCAGCAAACCTATATTGATTGCGGTCGCAAGGAAGTCAAGCTAGGAGCAGGTCGTGAGATGACTTTTAAGGGCTTGAAAGGGTCGAGCAAGACGTTGATGTCTGCTCTTCAGGTGGTGAAGGCGGTTCGTGCTGGTGCAGAGCTTTTCTTTACACTAGTGGAGGTTGCAAAGCCGAAGCCTACGTTGGATAGTATTTCAGTGGTAGCTGAGTACCCTGATGTGTTCCCCGCCGATCTTCCTGGAGCCCCGCCTCAACGGGAGATAGATTTCACGATTGAGCTAGTTCTAGGTGCGAAGCCTGTGTCACGCTCTCCGTATCGGCTCATCATACCAAGTACGAGACTCATCATACCAAGTACTCAATTCACCCGGGGAGCACGAAGATGTACCGCGATGTTAAGAAATTATTCTGGTGGCCAGGACTGAAAAAGTATGTGGCGTTCAACGTGGAGAAGTGTCAAACTTGCGCCTTGGTGAAAGCGTAGTGCCAAAAGCTGGGAGGATTCTTGAAATCCTTGCCTATTCCAGAGTGGAAGTTCGACGACATTACTATGGACATTGTGCATGGGTTGCCAAGGTAGCAAAAGGGGAACGACGCCACTTGGGTGGTCGTAGATCGTCTAACGAAGGTGTCGCACTTCATTCCGCATAGGAAGGATGATCCGATTAAGAAATTGGCAAAGTTGTATGTAGAAAATATTGTGCGGCTTCATGGTGTGCCCCGCAGCATCGTGAGTGATCGAGATGGGCGGTTCATGTCCAATGATTGGAGGCTGGTGCAGCAGATGTTGGGGACAAAGCTGAGTTTTAGCACAGCCTTTCATCCGCAAACGGATGGGTAGACTGAGAGGGTTAATAGGACAATGGAAGACATGCTTCGTATGTGTGTCCTGGACTTTGGAAAGCAGTGGGAAGACCACCTACACTTGGTGGTCTTCGCGTATAAAAATAGCTACCAGTCAAGCATACAAATGGCGCCCTTTGAAGCCCTTTATGGTAGAAGATGTCGCACGTCATTGTCTTGGTTGGAAACGGGCGAGTCAAAGTTGTACAAGTGACAAGAGGTGGAGGATGCTACTTCTTTGTTGAGAACCATTCGGGAGAGGTTGCTAATCGCTCAGGACCGCCAGGATAAGTACTATAATGCCAAGCACAGGAACGTGGAGTTCACTGTTGGCGATTGGGTGTACTTGAAGATCAACCCGTTCAAGGGTGTCTCGCGGGTGCGGCGCTTGAAGAAGCTAAGCCTGAGGTACCTTGGACCATTTGAGGTTCTGGAGCGGATTGGTGAAGCAGCATACCGGTTGAAGCTGTCAGTGGAGCTTAGTGGTCTACATGATGTATTCCATATATCGGTGCTGCGGATGGCGGTGCAAAAGCCTACACAAGTGATCACAGTCGATCAAGTGCCGGTCGATAGTGGGTTGACGACGAAGGTCAAGCCCGTACGTATTGAGGACTCGGAAGTCAAGCGGCTACGCAATAAAGAGATCAGGATGGTCAAGGTCCATTGGGACAATTGCGGTCGGGAGGAGCTCTCTTGGGAACGAGAGCAGACTACGCTTGAGGATTACCCGAGGTTGTTTTGCTCATGTACCGTTTAAGTTTTATGCTTATCTTTCCTTTATGTAATTTCGGGGACGAAATTATTTTAAAAGGGGGAGAGTTGTAACGCCCCGAAACTCAAAAGAGCGACGGGAGGCGTTTTGAGCCAAGTTTGGAATTTGGCAGGGGTCACACGGCCTGGGGCACGGGCGTGTCATAGGCCGTGTCCTTCACGGGTTGAAGGCGGGTTGTGGCATGTTCGACACAGGGCCTGCTGTGTCGACACAGGGCCTGCTGTGTCGACACAGGGCCTGCTGTGTCGACACAGGGCCTGCTGTGTCGACACAGGGCCTGCTGTGTCGACACAGGGCCTGCTGTGTCGACACAGGGCCTGCTGTGTCGACACAGTGCCTGCTGTGTCGACACAGGGCCTGCTGTGTCGACACAGGGCCTGCTGTGTCGACACAGGGCCTGCTGTGTAGACACAGGGCCTGCTGTGTCGACACAGGGTCTGCTGTGTCGACATAGGGCCTGTTGTGTCGACACAGGGCCTGATGTGTCGACATAGAGTGTCGACATGGAGTTCCGTGTCGACACGGGGGTCTTAACAGGGTCTCGACTAAATGTCCCGACATAGTTTGAGTTTGTCGCGGACGTGTCCTGCGCCGGTTTGTGAACCATGCGGTGTTCAGACCAGTTTTTCCAGGTCAGACCCTGATCGTAGCCATACATTTCTTTATGTTGGGATCCGATGGCTGGAGGTTATTCCTATTGGGATATACCCGAGTGTAGGGTTTCAAAACCCTCATCTTCTGTTCGCTAGTTCTCTGTCTAAGTTCTAGAGAGAGGGGAGAGCAACGAGGAAGAAGAAGTCTAGATCCGGTCACCGACGGAGCTTCAGAGCTCCAAATCGCGAACCTACTTCGGATCTATGAAGGCAAGGAGAGGGCGGTGCTTTTCATCCGCATACTTTTCCATGGCGCCAAGGAAGAATGCTAGGGTAACTATTCTCTACTTGAGCATGTGAAGCTCTACTACTTTTGCATAGGGAAGCCCGCTCTCGCGAGTTTGCGATGAGTTTGAGTTGTTCCTTCGGGTATACATGAATAGTCCCAGTTGTGTAAATGTAGAGTCTATAATCGAGAACGGATATAGGCATGATGTGAGAAGCCTACCCGGACAAGTTGGTCTGGATCGGTGATGTTACATTGCATAAATGGCCGAAGAAGATTTCGTGCGAATGTTTGTTTTTTGGGTTTTCTATGGGGTAGATTGCAACAGGGAGCCTTGGGGATTAACTCCAAGGTGCGCCCAGAAAACTGGGCAGATGCGTGATTCTGCCAACTTGGTGGCCTGGGAGACAACTTGAACATAACCGTGTTATGTGAAGTGTGTGACGGAAACGGGACTCGGGAGAAGTTTGACCCGCGCATATGGCTTAAATTATCGTTGCAATGTGAGCACGGGTTAGATGGAACCGTACCCATTCTATGTCGTTCGGTTGGAGACGTTGGCATAGATGAGGGTCTTCGGCAGTCTATGGCTTAAATTGACGTGACCCATGCCGGGAAGACAAAATGCTCATAGTTTGGCCGTCAAAGTGGCGGTGGTGAGGCCGGGGTGTCTATTACTTAAATTGACGTGACATTGACCGGTTCACCGAGAATGTGCCCTGAGTGCACGGGGAGTGTGGCCGTGCGTGCCAATGCCTGTGATGCAATGAATATATATATACTGCTTGATTTATGCTAATATTGTGCAGGGAAGGAGCATCGCCGCCCCGAATTGGGAGCGGGATCGTTATAATTTGGTCAGCATTGCTGACCATTGCTTTGGTTTGCCATCGTTGCGGTGGATTGTGCTTGCAGGTGCTGCGGAGCCGAGCGGTAAATAGCGGGCTAAAGCCCAAGTTGCTGTGCTGGCCCTCGAAGGCCTAATGCTTAGTGTTTTCTTTTATTCATGTATGGCCGGCCTGCGTCTCGAGGTTTGGAAAATACTTCTATTTGAGTAAACAATTGTAAGGCCTTAAAGCCATTGTACTTGTGTATTTGTACGTTCATTCCGTGGCTTGTTAGTGGACATTCATGCTAGTGTTGGGTTCTTTATTAATGCAACTTTTAATTGCTTCCGCTAGAATAACTCTGTGTAGGACGTTGGATTGGTTGGATGGTTTCCATTGAGTAACCACCCGATCTGTCTGTGGTATATGACATCGGGCCCCAGCCGGACCTACTGCTATATGCTATGCGACGGATAGGGGATGTTACAGATTTCTCTCACCAGAGTGCACCAGAAGGATGATCATGATTTATTGCATCTCCGGAATAGAACTGAGAAGGGAGAGTTACCTGATTTCTCTTTGGACGAGTTAGATACTCTGAAATATTGAGGTAGATTTTGTATCCCCGCTTTTGGTGATATTCGGGCTAAGATTTGTAATGAAGCTCATGGTTCCATTGTTGCCTACCATCCTAGTTCCACCAAAATGTATAAAGATCTAAAGCAAATTGTTTGGTGGTCAGGAATGAAGAATGATATAGCAAAGTTTGCATCAGAATATTATACGTGCCAGCGCATTAAGGCTGATCATAGAAGACCTAATGGTAAACTGACACTGTTTGATATTCAAAGTTGGAAATGAGAGTATTTCAATGGATTTCATCACCGGTCTACCAAAATCTCCCCGTGGACACGACTCTGTGTGGGTAATAGTCGATAAATTAACTAAGTGTGCTCACTTTGTGCCCTTTAAGATTGGGTATTCTATGAAGAAGATAGTTGAGCCATATCTTCAAAAGGTCATCAGATTACATGGAGTGCCTGTTAGCACTGTTTCAGATCGAGACTCCAGATTTACATCTCGCTTTTGGAAGTGTTTACAGGAGGGGTTGGGTACCGATTTAAGGTATTCCACCTCCTATCATCCGTAGACAAATGGTTAAACAAGAGTGAGTTAAACAGATCGTGGAGGATATGATCAGGTGTTACATATTGGATCACGGAGGAGGTTGGGATGAGCGTCTCAGACTCATGGAATTTGCTTACAATAATAGTGATCAAGAGAGTCTGCAGATGGCCCCGTTTGAGGCCGTGTATGGAAGGCGATGTAGGACTCCTTTGTTTTGGGGTAAGGTTGGTGAGATACCATTGTTAGGTCTGAAAGCCCTTGAAGAGACGAATTGTGCTGTAACTCATATTCAAGAGAAGCTCCGTGTAGCACAAGAGCGTTATGAGAAGTATGCTAATCGACGAAGGGTCGATCTGGAGTTTGTCATTGGGGACTTGGTTTTCTGAAAGTCTCTTCGATGTCAGGTGTTAAATGGTTTGGAAGGAACCACAAGTTAGACCCCCGGTATGTGGGACCTTTCTAGATTCTTGAGCGCATCAGAGTGTCAGCTTATACGCTGGATTTGCCTGCTACCTTCCCTGGTTTCCATGATGTGTTCCATGTAAGCCAGTTATGGAAATGTGTTCGTAGTGATCGTTAAGTCCTTGACTCGGAGCCCCAGATTCAGCCCAACCTCTCGTATGTGGAAGAGCCTGTCCGTGTTTTGGAATCTCAAGAGTGTGTGTTGCGGAGAAAGACCATCCCCATGGTCAAGATTCTTTGGAGAAATCAAGACGTCGAGAGTGCGACGTGGGATTGGAATCGGCGATGAGAGAATCTCATCCGCATCTCTTCTCTTAGTTTCTGGTATGTCTCTGTGTTTTGGTTGTGTTTGTTTTTCTCGTTTTGGTTTGATTTTGTAGTTGTGTTAAGTTTAGGGACGAAAATTCTTTTCAGGGGGAGTGACTGTAACGCCCCCGATTTTTCGATGATTTTTTTTTGAATGGGTATCGTCATATTTATGACGTCGTGGCGTTACATTTAACGTCGAGTTAACGACGCAATGCCGTTAAGGCATTTTCGCGTCAATGCGGTCGAGTCGGCCGAATTCTTGTTATAATTGGAAAATTTTGCATTTGGAATTTACGTTGAATAATTTTGGACTTGCTCGTCAAGTTTCGTCGCGATCCGAGCGATATTTGGGTCACGACGAATTTTTTGAAGTTTTGTAGAATTTATGTTCGCCATAGACTTTGAAAATTTATATCTCGAGAATGGCTCTTCGGATTTTGGTTTTGACTTCGCCGTTGGGTTCGTAGCATCCGTGTTCGCCTACGGTATTGAGTTTCGTTCAATTCGGCGGGCGTTTGGGCCTCCGTTTTGATCTCGTGTTTCCTTATTCAAAAGTATATAAATATGATTATTTTAATATTAAAGCACGGTTCAAAAATGTCTTTTACTATTCATGTATATAGTTTAATTTTTTGAATATATTTGTAAAAAAAATTGTCCATGCAATTTAATTTTGTTGAGTTCTCGGGTGCTGTATGATAGTTCTCGAGTGTTGTTGTTCTTCTCTCGAGTAACTGCTGCCTACCTCTCGAGTAGTATAATTCTGCCTTCTCGAGTTCTGCCAGTCTCCTTCTCGAGTACTACATTTTGTCTCGAGTAATTCCATTTTATTACTCGAGTAATGCTTTGGTACTCGAGTACTCCATCCTTGTTCCCAAGTAGTCCGTTACAGTTTGTGTTCGGGCACCTTTTTTGAGTGTAAAAACGGTGTCTTATAAAAAGTAGTTAACAGGAAATTTGTTCGTCTTCACGAGATCTACAACTTTCATGTTGGGCACTTTTTGATTTGAAGCCATCCTAAATCTCTCTCTCTATATATATATTCTGATACTTAAGATAATTAAGAAAGAAAAACTTCATCTTCTCCGGATTTTCTCCCGAACCAGAGTGACGTAAGCGAGAGAGAGAAAGTCTTTTGTAAATCTTTCGGTGGCCGCCGACGGTGCTCCGGTGCTCCAAATCTTCAACCGAATATAGATCCGGAAAGCTCTCGTCGAGAGCTACGGCATCGTGGTAAAACATTCCCCGTTTCTTGAGTTTTTCTCGTTAGGGTTTTTAGCCCTAATCTCTTTTCGGCCATTTTTGTTTAGATTTTGACTCCCCCTATGTTCTTTTACTCTGATCTGTGACGTGGAGTGATTCAGAGGATTTATTTTTCCGGTAAAATCAAGGCAAGTGGTGGTTTTACTCCCCTCTTCTCTTCATTTTTCATGATCTATTGCAACCTCTAATTTCATTGTTATTATCATAAATTTCTTGTTGAGTATAGTGTTGCGTAAATCATTTGTCCATATCCACTTGTTTCACAATGTTCTTATTTATTCTAAGTCTAACCTTGTAAAGTGATATGTGTTTTTATAATATGGTTGTATCTTGCTCATGTTAACTGTCACTTAACGATTATGTAGGACGCGTTACAGTTTATCTAGGTTTGTAAATCGTTCATAAAGGTTGATCGACCGCGTCTTTAATCTAGAAATGTCATGTAGAATCCGATGTGTCAAGTCTCGAGATATATGTGTTGTGGTTTCTTTGGGTTTTCCTGATTGCGGGAGTTAGTGGACGTAACCACCTCCACAAGGTTTGTTACCTTTATTAGTACCTCGTGGAAGTTTATCGGGTTTTTGGGCATCTGCGGTGTATGGTGGAGTGTATAAGTCTCCCTCGCAGTTAGACAGATATTATATTCGTGAGGGTGTGTCCAGTTGAGTGACCACCTCGCCCGTGTTTTTGAGTAGAGTGACCACAGGTGGCTAATAAAGGTTATGAAGTTTCTTCCTTATGATTTACTCATGTTTGTCACCTTATAGCCTTATGCACCTAGTGCATTTATGATGTACGTGACAATTCACGTAAGTGTTCTTTTTCCTGTTAGATGTTTTACTTTCATACTCTACTTCAGTACTATTGGTCTTGGGTTGGTACCCCTTTTGACCTTTGTTTATTTTGGCTTATTTTTTTCTACCACTATTTATACCTTCTTGTTGAGGTGTTCTGTCTTTGGACTGTCTCAGGTTCAGAGCAGTAGCTGGTAGTGGAGCCAGTCTTGGAGTTCTGAGCAGCAGTGTTGGCTGTGGTTTTCACCTCGCCGTAGCGAGGTAGTTTATCATTTTAGTTTGTTTTCGCAGTTCAGACATACTTTTGTACTGTGGGTTCATGTTAGATCATTGACGCCCATAGGATTGTTGATTCTTTTGGGACACTTGCTAGCTGGCATTGTTTTCCTTATGATTGATTTGGATTACTTGCACTCTGGGATGTTTTATTGCTATGAATGCATGTTAGATATTTTTAACTTGTACAACATTATAATGAGTATATCAGACATGCCATCTCTTCCAAAACTAAGTCACTACTTTCTGGTTAGCGTAAAGAGTTTTTCCTATACTTATTATAAATCTAGAGTTTGCATTGCATGAGTTGTTCCTCGGCGATATTTATACTCTTATAGGGTGTTGAAGTCAACCTAAACAAGTATCTTTCGCAGCGTATAATTATATTTTTTATTCGTGGACTAGTTGATTTACTAAGCCGAGGGATACAGCTAACTTCTCAACTTAGAACTGGATTTTTTTTCTCAAAATTAACCTGAAGATCTTTCTTATTGCGTTAAGTAGGAGGTTTTGCCTGAGCGTCCATATCTATCCCCTACTGACGTGGCATCATGACACACATTTTCCCTTACTCTGATATACCTTTAAATGCGGTTAAAATTCGGGTTGTGACATGTGGATCTGAGCTTTAGGGCTTAATTGCCTGAGGTAGGAGAGTGTTGCTCTCTTAGGTAGGATCCAAGTGTGGATCTGAGGTAAAGCTGTCCTCCCGACCTGAGTGTAGGGCCTTATGCCTGATGTAGGTGACTGAAGAGTCACTGAGCTGTTGGTGACAAGTGTGTCACTGAGTTGTAGGCCTTGGAGGAGGATGAGCTATAGGTGACAAGTGTATCATTGAGTTGTAGGATCTTACAACTCAGAGTGAATTTCACTCCTACGACTTAGACAGAATACAGTTGTACCTCAAGAACAGCAACCCTACACTCAAAGTTAAGCAACTACTACCTATGGCTCAGCAGCCCTACTTTTCAGAGATACACCATATCTCCTTCCTCAGATCTTGACCAAGATCCTACCTCAGATCCACTTTTGAATTCTTCTAACTCAGAGACAACAACTCCTACCACTCATCCTTTATAACATAGGATTACCACTCAGATCACACAGTGGTCCTACAATTTGAGTAAAGTTTTGTGATGATTGACTCCAAAAAAATAAACCTCTGAGTCAGCTTCCTAGACTGTATAGAAATAGTCCTAACTCTTTACAACAAAAAGAATGTAAATCTTCAAAGTTGTTTTGCTTGTGCTGAGAAGAAATATTGCAGAGCTCTGCTCCTTCAAGCTTGAGAAGAATTGAAGTTTAATGCAGCATCCTTGAAGAACAACAACAATAATAATGAGTGCTCTACAACAAACCCTTACATAAAATTAGGGTTTGAGTTCTTGATGAAGTCTCTCGAGATTTAGGCTTCAACCACTTCAGCCAGCAAAAATAATAATCTCTTTTTTACTTCCTCTATTTCGACTTTTATATTTGTTGGATCCATTGATCACAATGTCCTCGATTTGAAGAAGGATCACAAGTCAATGGTATACACATTATTGTATTTTACGTATGCACTGACTTCAATGTATGTAGGTTGTTCTCTGTTGAACTAATTTGACAGGTATTCTGAGTCATAAAGTCAGATGGACTCATGACAGGATGCAGGCACAGTAGAAATCTGGCTAAGTCCAGATGCATTAAGTGAAGGTAGTTCACACAATGCCAAGAGACTAAAAGCATCGAGTGAGGCTAAGGTAGTCAAAGCCTCAGTATTGCCAAAGCAGAAAGCCGGCTAAGTCCAGAAGCATTGAGTGAAGTCAGTTCACTCAATTCCTAGAAGCAAAAGCATATACAGAACACCTAATTGTCAAAGCCGCAGTGTTGCTGTCAATAAATCTATCTAAAGCCAGAAGCATTGAGTGAAGTCAGTTCACTCAACGCCTACTCAATATATAATTCAACCAAGTACATAAGCGTTGAGTGAAGACAGGTCACTCAACTACTCATCAAGAAGCCAGGCAAAGGCAGAAAGTATTGAGTGAAGAAGATGCACTCAACGCCTATATTCAGAGAAATTGAACTAAGTCCAGAAGCGTCGAGGGATGAAGCCTCACTCGATGCCTAAGTTGTTGATTATCAAAGTCAATGTGCGTTGAGTAATGAAGGCTCACTCAACGCCCGCAAAGGCAGAATTTTGCTAAGTCTTTTTCGTTGAGTGACAAGGCTTCACTCAACGCCTGAGTAGTCTGTTTGGATTTTTTGAAGTCCATAAGCGTTGACTCATGATGATATCAGCAGAAATTCAAATATCGCGGGATTTGCGTGCAAGAAGACAAAAGGCGTCGCATGTCTTTTGTACAGTTGTAAATGCAAAAGTGATGGAGCAGTTGCCATTTTCTGCCAGCCCATATTGTGCATAGAGCCGCTGGACGACGAGATACAAAAGTAGAGTTACGAGGAAGAAAGAAATTAACTTTTGAAAAGAAGAGCTTTGAGCTTCATCTTCTTCTTCTTGACGAAGTTATAGAGCTTGAAGAAAATACACTTACTGTTTGTCTGAGAAGCTCAAATAGTTATCCCTTTATAGTCACCTCTTCAATAGCAAGGTCTAAATTTCACTCACTGAGATAGAAGGAGTTACAGAGTAAGCCTAAGATGCTGTTCATCTTCAAGGCCACTGCATTCAACTCTTCTACTCACAAGGCTCGAAGAAACAATACTCTGTAGGTTGCTTCTCTGCACAAGAAGAACTAACCTTGAAGATCTTTTCTTGCTGCTGTGAAGAAGATAGGACTGAGTTATCTAAGTTCAAGAAGAGTCTGACATAGAGATAACTTCTCTGGAGCCATTCACTACAAACAAACTCATTCTCTCTATAAGATCATTCCTGTCCTGAGTTATAAGCCTGAACTATAAAGGCTGAGTGTAGGATCCTTCTGTGGATCTGGGTGTAGGATCGTTCTGTGAATCTGAGGTAGGGCCAGTGTGCCTGCATTGTAGGAGATTTATTCTATGAGGTAGGATCATGTGGTGGATCTGAGTGTAGGGCTAACTTCCTAGACTGAGTATAGGACTTTGGATAGAGTCTGAGGTAGGTGATTTATGGATCACTAAGTTGTAGGAGTATCATTTGCTCTGAGTGGTAGGGCCTTAGGCCTAAGGTAGGACTTGGAGGAGTCTGAGAGATCCTTAGATCTGTGTTGTAAGCTCTTGGGGCCGAGATTGGAGAAGTTGGCCTTGTCTAACACACTGTTAGAAAGGTTGGAGGGATAGTGGATGTACCCATAACTTGGGGAACCACTATAAATTTTTGTGTGCTGATTGTGTATTCTTGAAAGCTAACATAACATTAAGTCACCACATACCAAAGTAAGAGGATAGTCTAAAAAGACACAAAAACCTATTCACCCCCTCCCCCCTCTAGGTGTTTAGCTACTCTTGAAACTAAAGACTTTCAAGTGGTATCAGAGGGATGTTGTTCAAAAAGAACTTAATAGTCTGAACAGATTTCCAAGAGTAGCTTAAGATTATACTTATGGGTTCAGGAGAGAACTATAAGGACTTGGGGTCTATAAAGCTTCCAATCTATAGAAAGGAGACTTTTGGTATTTAGAAGGAGAGAGTCAGGTTGTTCATGGAAGCTTCTAACCCTAGGATCTTCATCACAGTTCAGGAAGGACCCTTCATCCCCATGAAGATTTCTGTCCTAGATGCCAATGTCCAAACCCCAAATAAGTACACTGAGATGACCAAGGATGAGGTTATCCTGGAAACTATGGAAAAGTGGGCACAAAATAATATTGTGAGTGCCATCGATGACTCCACATTCCAGAATCTTATCCACTGCAGGACATCCAAGGAAATGTGGGACACCCTGATTATCTGTATGGAGGGTACTGAAGAAGTTAGGGATGATAGGAAATAGCTACTCAATTAGGAATATGAAGCTTTCAGGCAAAGTAGTAGAGATAGCATAGCTGATTGCTATGAAAAAATTTTCATAGTGATCAATGAGCCGAGGACCTATGGGACGGTATTTAGTAATTATGAGATGAATGATAAGTTCCTAAGATTTCTAACCAAAGACTGGGACGCAAAGATCTGTGCAATCATAGAAGTGTCTAAGCTTACTGAAACTCCTCCTCACAATTTGTTTGGAAAGCTACTTTCATATGAAATACAGCTATCTGACAAGAAGGAGGAGGAGACCACCAACATGTCCCATGCTAGGTAGATTATAGTGGCCTTCATGGCTGAGAGCTCTAAGAAGAGCAAGGAAAGGATTGTCGTACCCCCAAGGAGGCCAGCTATTCCAGAAAGTTCTGAGTCCAGCTCATATGACAGTAACATGCCAGATGGGGAGTTTGTTGTCTTCTCTAGGCAATTCCAAAAGATGATGAAGAGGAGTCAATGGAAGAACAATCCTTCCTCGTCCTCACATTACAAGAAGGATCAAAACAAATCTGGGTAGAAGTTCTCTAAAGGAGACAGGTATGATTCTTAACCTAGTAAACAAATTTCTTCTAAAATTATTTGTTATTATTGTAGCAGGCTTGGGCATGTCATTGCTGATTGCCCTATCAAGAGAAAAGAGACAGGTGAGAAAAAACATCACCACCACAAGGGCAAGAAGGAAAAGTCCTTCATTGCTAAGAATGAGAAAAGATGGAGTCAAACTGACTCGACATCTTCCGACACTGAAGAATAAGATGAAGGCTATATAGCGCTGTTTGCTGCTGCTGAAGAAGATGAGGACTATCCAGTTGCAAGTATAGGTATTGTTGGAACACCCTATTACTGATTTGGGCAAGGATCACTATGTCTTTTAGGAAATCTGTTTTGACCTCCTTGTATAGATCTAAAGGTCAATTAGAATTGAGTCTAAGGGTTAGTATTTAGGTTTGAAAGCTGCCCTCAAGACCAGATATTTCAGTTCAGGAGACCAAGTCATTTCGTCGAGCTCAGTACGACGAATCATCGAACTCCATTCGACGATCGCTGAGCTCACTTCGACGAATCGTCGAACTCCATTCGACGATCTCTGAGCTCAACTTCAACAAGTCGTCAAACTCCATTCGACGATCTTCGAGATCAGATCGACGTTCTTGTCTCCAGTTTGTTTCTCTATCTCTGAGCTCAGTTCGATGATAGTTGAGCTCAGATCGACGATCTCTGTTACAGTCTAAGTCCAGTCTCTGAGCTTAGTTCAACGATAGTGGAGCTCAGTTCGACGTTTTTCTGGAGAGATCGACGTTTTTCAGATTCAAATTCAGACAGTTATGGAATTATTCTCAGCATTTATTTCAAGGATCTTGTAGCCGTTTTCAATTAATCTGGAGCAAGTTTCAAGGAATTTTCAAAGGAATTTTTTTATTGGATATTCCTCCAGAAGACAAATGCAGTTAAGGAGGTCATTTATGACAGGCTAACGACTATCTTAGACAGAGAAATATTCATTCAGATCCAAGGAATAAAAGAGATATTCATATTCTGCTGGAAAATAGAATAACATAGAAGAATAACATCATCAACAACAACTCTTACAACAATCACAACAACATAAAGAGAAAGTGTTGTAGATATTCACAGTCTTAGAACTCATACAGGAACACCATCACAAAAGGAGATCAACATACTAATACTTTCAGATCACTTTTGATTCCAGTGTTCAAAGGCCATCATCATTCAAGACTCCAGACACCACATATTTCAGTTGCTGCTGAAATCATCTTTTGCTGGAGATCAAATTTTCTGAAGGCCTATCACCCTACTGTAAAGCTTCACTTCCTGAACAACTCAAGATCTCAAGGGGGAGATTTGACAACATCCACTATCTTCTCTCTGATTGTTGACAGAGAAGATCATATCATCCCTCTCTCTCTCTCTGCTGTAAAGGGTTTATCAAACTCCCTTCAAAAGTTTGTGCTGGTTTCTGAGACCTTGTCAAAACTCAGTGTTGGCAAGATACCTGATCAAAAAATCTAGTTTGGTTTTTGAGCACCTTATCAAAAGCTCATTGGTGCCTAGGACACCTGATCAACTCATCCTGTAGTGGATTCCTACCTAGGGTGGTAGAAGAGTGGATGTACCCAAATTGATTGGGGAACCACTATAGCTCCTTGTGTCGTCTGGTTGCTTACTTTATTTTGTTTTCTGGCTGTGGTTTGTGATTGATTTTTGTTTAGATAGTTGCTGTGTTCATTTTATTTCATTTGCTTTCCTGTTCACTTAGGAATACAACAACTGTTGTAAAAAGTTTTTAGCAAGCACCATACTCTATTCACCCCCTCTAGAGTATATCAGATCTAACTTGCACTTTCAATTGGTATCAGAGTCAGGTTGGTTAAAAATACCACACCTTAGTGGTTGCACAGGCTAACACCTGAACCCAAAGATCCCTCTAGTTAGATCTGTTTATTCTGATTTTGTTATTAGAATTATTTCTTCACAAAACATGGCCCAAAACAAAGATTATGCTAGCACCAGACCTCCAGTGTGCAATCTATCCAAGTTTGCACTTTGGAAGGCAAGGATTACACTGTACATGAACTCTATTGATGAGGACATTTTCAATTCTGTTTTGACAGTGTGTCCAAGACCCCCAGAGAATACAAGTACAAGTGCTGTTCCACCTCCATCAGGAACAGATGCAGAGATGAAGAAATGGAAAGTTGCAGATGTAAAGGCTATGAACATTCTAGCCCAGACTATGTCTGATGAGATATTCCAAAAGGTAGCTGAATGCAACTCAGCAAAGGACATCTGGGATAAGCTATCTGAGATAGTCTCAGGATCTGCTGATGAGAGAAAAGATAGAAGATCTCATCTCATAACCCAGTATGAGAATTTCAAGAAAGGAGAAGCTGAGTCAGTAGCAGATATGTATAATAGACTCAGTCTCATAGTCAATGAGCTGAAAACTTTGGATAAGGAGATCTCATTGACTGAGCTCAATGATAAAATCCTAATGTGCTTCCCAAACACTTGAGACTCAAGGATCTGGCCAATCAAGGATGCCAGAAGTCTAAATGAGATCACAACTGAAGCTCTCTTGGGCAAGCTCAAGTATTATGAGCTGCTCATCAAGAATAGAGAAGAAGAGTAGAAGGCTGCCTCACCAGCTATAAGAAAGGAGAAATCAATAGCTTTCAAAGCCACTGAAGATCAGCCTGAAGACAAGATCCCCAATGAAGAGCTGCTAAGCCTTCTGGCCAAAAGGTTTTACAAAATGGCCTGGAAGGATTTCAGGAAAAGATCATACAGAGAGCATGACAAGCCAAGGTATGACAAATCAAATAACAAAGAAATTATTTTCTTTGGTTACAGGAAATCAGGCCACATTGTGTCTGACTGTCCAGAAAACAAAAACAAGAACAAAAAGGACAGGAAAGAAAGGAGAAAAGAAAAAGACTTCAAGAAGAGCAATGGCAAACCCTCCTCCAGCAAGAACAAACATACAAGGAAGGGATTTGTTGCTGAAACTTGGAGTGAGACAGAAGAAGAATCTGAAGCTTCATCCAGCTCAAGTGATGAAGAGGATGATGCTGAAGGAAAAGAATTCTACATGATGGCTATCAATGCCTCACAACATAATTCTGATGCAGAAGAATCAGAGTCAGAATCAGAGACTCAATCTGAAGAGGACCAGGTAATAAGTTCTTTTGATTTTAATTCCGAGGACTTTAAGTGTGAGTTTAAAGCACTATGTTTAGATTTATTAAAATCTGAGAAAGAAATCATTCTCTCAGAAATCAATTATCTGAATACAGTACTTTAAAATCAGATAACCTCAAACTCTCTGAGGAGTTGGAATGCTGTAGGGAGCAGATAACCTCACTGAAAAGTGAGCTATCAGAGGCTAAGAAGCATGAAGAATCCCTCAATGGGAGAAGTATCAAGCTAATGGACATCACAAGCACAGTGAACTCAAGATTCAATAGTACACTGGGCTTGGGTGCTTCATCCAGCCAACCTATAGTATTATCAACCCCAATTAAATTTATCTCTGATAAAGGCAAGGGAGTTGTAGAGGTAGATAAGAAGAATTCTGACTTACCCAAGAAAACAAGAGTTCAACAGAAATCGTCGAACGGAGCTAGACGATTGTCGAATGCAGATCAACGATCTCAGGCTAAATCGTCGAACTCAGGTCGACAATCTCTAAACCCTGAACTCTGCCACAGTCGATCTTCGGACGGAGCTCGACGATCTGACCCAAGATCGTCGAACTCAGCTCAGCAATCGTCGAGCAGAGATCAGAGTTTTGAAAACGTTTTCAAAGGTAAATCAAATTCCAAACCTAGGGGTCCTTCATCCCAAAGATTTAACCCTTATACTGAATGGATAATACCTCCAAGGAGATATCATCCTGAAGGTTATAAGAGTCAACCAGTGATGTCTTTTATTTCTAAATTCAAAGGTTATCAACCTAGGCCCAAGGTAAACTGGGTCAAAAATAAGTAAATTGTCTTATGTGCAGGTGAAGACCTATCCAACATCAAACCAGCAATAGTATCTAGATAGTGGATGCTCAAAGCACATGACAAGAAACAAGGACAACTTCACATCCTTCAAAGCCAAGCTTGAACCCAAAGTAATATTTGGTGATTCAAACTTTGGACTAACAAAAGGATATGGTGCAGTTTAGATTGGCACAGTCACATTCAAGAAAGTAGCCTATGTGGAAGGACTGAAGCACAACTTGATCAGTATCAGTCAACTATGTGATGAAGGCTATCAAGTGACTTTCAACAAATCCTTATGCAAGATCAAATCAGAGGACAACACAACTGTGTTGACAGGTAAAAGGAAAGGTAACATCTATTTAGTATACTTTCTTTCAACTAAAGTAGATATTTGCCTGTTTAACTCTATTAGTAGACCTAATGAACTGTAGCATAAGAGATTAGGACATATAAACCTTAGAACCATTGCTAAGCTATCCAAGGACAACCTTGTTAGAGGACTACTGAAAGAAAACTGTTGTCGACCTAAATCACCTAGAGGGGGGTGAATAGGTAGTTTGTGCGTCTTTTGCGGAATAAAAATTAATTACAGCGCAGCACAGAAATATCTACCAATATCACAGACGACACAAGATGTATAGTGGTTCCCCAACCTTGGGTACATCCACTTTCCCTCACCGATCTAGCAATCACTAGACTCGGCTACTCCACTATCTCGGATCAAAAATCGATCCTACCCTCGGAACAAAGTTCCTACAAACTCGATCCAAACAAAACGGATCTACACCTCGGAAGATAGCACTTCCTACAAACTCGGAGTGAAAAACTCCTACACTCGGAGAAGATTTCTCCTACAAGATTAATAAAGAGTTTACAAGAGTACAAACAGTAAATCACTCAGATCTGAAAGAAATGACCAGGATCTTCTTCTTTTCAACTTTGCAGCTTTTTCAGAAATCAGTGAAGAAGGTCTCGGCCTCGATCTGGATCTACTTCCTTTTACAGAAATCGAGAGAGGATGTGATCAGTGAAGTCGATCTCGATCTGTAAATTTTCTTCAAATTAATCCTCTGAAAGTGGAAGCTTTTGCCGGAGAAGAAGACAGCGGCGGCGGCTTCCGTTTCGCGAAAGTCGGAGAGGCGGCTGAAGAATCTTTCTCGAAAAAGAGATTACAAGAAAGCTTTGAGAAAAACTTAGGGTTTGTCATTTTTTGACAAGACCTTATATAAGAGAGTTTAACGGTCATAATCGGTCTTATTGATGTACACGTGGACCAATCATGTCGCGTGATTTGAAAAATCCCGTCAGAAAAATGACTTAGAAAATTTTCGGAATAATATGGCCAACTACACGAGTAAGTCAATAACTACTCGAGTAGTTTAATAGCTACTAGAGTATATGATGGGAAACATACTCGGGTAAGTATAAACAGACTACTCGATTATATTGAGATCAACTACTCGAGTATATAGACAGAACTACTCGAGTATACTGAGAGACCTACTCGAGTATATAGAGGATCTACTCGAGTACTGGAAGTGCTACTCGAGTATATTACATAACCTACTCGAGTACATGAAGTCCTACTCGAGTGGAATACTTAGAAAAATTCTGAAGAGGTCTGCTGGCAACTACTCGAGTATTTTAATTAAACTACTCGAGAGGAAGTAACCTACTCGAGTAGGTGAAGGATCTACTCGAGTAAAAGACTTGGAAAAATTCTGGAGTAGGAAAACTGCAAGGGACACAGGTGACACAGGAACTACTCGAGTAGGTAAAATGAACTACTCGAGTATGTTTCTATCTACTCGAGTATGTGAGTATACTTACTCGAGTATATGACTTGGAGAAACTTAGATGAGAAAACCCTTATGGCACTCGGGTATGAAGAATGATCTACTCGAGTATATATAAGCATGCTACTCGAGTATATGACTTGGTCTACTCGAGTAGGTGACTTAGCTACTCGAGTATATAACTTGGTCTACTCGAGTAGGTGACTTAGCTACTCGAGAAATACCACAGAAGAGTGCTGTGCGGTCAGAATCTTCATCATCCAGATCATCCTCTTCATCAACTATAGGTAAACGGAGAAGTTGAGAGACAGAGGTCTTGGTGAACTTGAGTTTCAACCCCTGTACTGTAGATTTGAGAACTTGGCCATTCCGTCGAACCTTGAGATTGGTGAAGAATTCAGCAACTGCGGGGAAGAGAACGTGACAGGGTTCTTGGAGTATGAAAGAGAGGCCGGCGGTGTCGAGGAGGATGAGGAGGTTGTGAAAATCATAGGAAAGTTCTGCAATACCGTCGGTGACGAGTTCGGAGCCCACGCCAATCTTGTGAGAAGTCGCCATGGATGCAACTGTCTGGAGGAAATTAGGGAAAGAGAGAAAGCTCTGCAACTTCGGCGGAGGCGAGTCGGCAGGGTAGGCGAAGATACAGGGTACTCGAGAGACAGAAAGATGTCGAGTAGGTTTGATGTTTTCGGAATTTCATATATATATATAACTCTTCAATTTCCGCTAATTAATTTAAATAAAGAGGCGGCATCTAGCCTTGGGTGGCGAATAGAACAAATTTTGAAAAACTGGAAGTCGAGAGAGAGACAGGCTACTCGAGTAGATAAAGGAGCTACTCGAGTAGGTTGACTGGAGCTACTCGAGTATGTAAGAAAAACTACCCGATTAGAAAGGGACTTACTCGAGTAGGTGAGAGACTTACTCGAGTAGGTATCGACTTACTCGAGTAGGTCAGAACCTTACTCGAGTAGATCTTGACTTACTCGAGTAGGTCAGAAACGCACTCGAGTAGATCTTTAGGTACTCGAGTAGGTCAGTACACATACTCGAGTAGGTTCTTTCATATACTCGAGTAGGTCTTTAGTTACTCGAGTATGTCTCATACTTCTCGAGTGGAATTTTGAAAAGGTTGAGAGAGAGTGGATTTTGTAACTAAACCTTTTTCAAATACTTGCTTCTTAGTCATTCAGCCTTCTTTAGTCCTCCTTGTTGAGCATCCCAAGCTCTGTCTTGGAGAACGAGAACTTGGTCTCGTCCAGTGGCTTTGTAAAGATATCTGCAACTTGCCTATCGGTAGGCACATATTGGAGATCTATGTCTCCATGCTCCACATGTTCCCGGATGAAGTGGTACCTTAGCTCAATGTGCTTTGTCCGGCTGTGAGAGACTGGGTTATTGGCTATTGCAATTGTGCTGGAGGAGTCACAGTACAAGGGTATATCCTTGAACTGCAGGTTGTAGTCCTCGAACTGATTCTTTATCCATTGCAATTGTGCGCAACAACTGCCTACAGAGATGTACTCTGACTCGGCCGTTGAGATTGCGACACAGTTCTGCTTCTTGCTACTCCAGGAAATTAGCCTTCTTCCGAAGAATTGGCAAGTCCCTGAGGTGCTTTTCCGGTCGTCTTTGCTACCTGCAAAATCTGCATCTGAAAATCCAATTAGTTCGCTGTCATTACTTCTTGGGTACCATAAGCCAAGATTGGGTGTGCCTTTAAGATATCTCAGGATCCGCTTTGCAACAGCGTAATGAGATTCCTTAGAGTTCACCTGAAATCTAGCACATACACATGTTGAGAACATTATGTCAGGCCTACTGGCAGTAAGGTAGAGCAAGGATCCAATTATGCTTCTGTACTTGGTTTCATCAAAAGGTTTCCCTTTTTCATCTTTGTCCAGAGACATAGTTGAGCCCATTGGAGTCCTCATAGAGGTTGCGTTCTCCATTCCGAATTTCTTAATGAGCTCTTTGGTGAATTTGGTCTGTGAGATGAAAATTCCATCTTCAGATTGTTTCACTTGAAGCCCTAAGAAATACTTCAGCTCGCCCATACTGCTCATTTCAAACTTCCCTTGCATAAGTTTTGAGAACTTTTTGCAGAGGTGGTTATCTGTAGAGCCAAAGATAATGTCGTCGACATAGATTTGCACTAGCAAAATCTTGCCTTTTATTTCCCTAAGAAATAATGTCTTGTCTATCTTTCCCCTTGTGAACTTGTTCTCAAGTAGAAAGGTAGACAACGTTTCATACCAAGCTCGAGGAGCTTGTTTCAGACCATATATGGCCTTGTGCAGGAAATAGACATGATCGGGAAAGTTAGGATCAACGAAACCTGGAGGTTGTTACACATACACTTCCTCCTTTAAGTTACCATTTAGGAAGGCCGACTTCACGTCCATCTGATAGACGGTGAAGCCTTTGAAGGCAGCATATGCTAGGAACAACCTTATTGCCTCCAGCCTGTCCACAGGAGCATATGTCTGG
Organism: Platanthera guangdongensis; assembly: GCA_039583875.1. Lineage (NCBI taxonomy): Eukaryota > Viridiplantae > Streptophyta > Magnoliopsida > Asparagales > Orchidaceae > Platanthera > Platanthera guangdongensis. The sequence continues at coordinate 41,424,438 of CM077163.1, read as the reverse complement.
TCGAAGTCGATTCCTTCTTCTTGACGATAGCCTTTAGCGACGAGTCTGGCCTTGTTCTTTATGATAGTCCCGTCTTCATCCATCTTGTTCCTGAAGACCCATTTTGTTCCAATGATGTTCTTTCCCTTGGGTCTTGGAACCAGCATCCACACATTGCAGCGCTTGAACTGATTTAGTTCTTCCTCCATTGTCATTATCCACAATGCGTCTGAGTTTGCTTCCTCAAATTTCTTTGGTTCAACCTGTGAGAGAAAACTCAAATGAAGATTCTCATTAGTTGAACCTCTCCGAGTTCTGACACCATCCTGGGGATCTCCTATGATCTGGTCCATGGGGTGATCCTTCAGATGTCTGAGCTCTAGAGTCCTTGCATCTGGATTATCTTCAAGCACCGGAGTGATTTCTTCATCCTGGATGACTTCTTGATTTTGATCATCAGCCTCTCCAATAGGAGTGAGAGTGGTGATCTTAATGAACTTCTCGCCTTCTTCTTCGGACGGATCATCCAAGCTAGTTTCTTTCAGCTTTTCACCTGCATCTTCAATGAGCGCACTAGACGGATTGCTTTGCAACAAGCTCGTCTCATCAAATACAACATGTATCGATTCTTCCACCACCAGGGTTTTTCTATTGAAAATCCTGTATGCCTTACTATGGCTACTATATCCTACAAAAATACCTTCAAAGCCTTTTCGCTGAACTTGGTGGTATGATACTTCCCATTGTTAAGTACGAAGCATTTGCAGTCAAAGATTCTAAGGTAAGCGACTGTTGGTTTTCTATCTTTCAGAAGTTCGTAAGGAGTCTTATTATGGTCTTTGTTTATGAGTGCTCGATTTTGCACGTGGCATGCAGTGTTGACGGCCTCAGCCCAGAAGTACTCTGGTAGTGAAGCATCACTCAACATGGTCCTGCAAGCCTCTATGAGTGTTCTGTTCCGTCTCTCAGCCACTCCATTTTGTTGTGGAGTACGAGGAGAGGAAAACTCATGAAAGATACCTAAGCTTTCACAGAATTCTGTCATGGCCCCAGATTTGAACTCTGTTCCATTGTCACTTCTGATTTTGACTATGGAGTAGTTGTATTCATTCTGGACTTGCCTGACAAAATTGGTAAAGATATCGAAGGTATCTGACTTGTATTTCAGAAAGAACACCCACGCAAAGCGCGAGTAGTCATCAACAATTACCAATGTATATTCCTTGCCTCCCAAATTTCTAATCTGCAGTGGACCAAACAAGTCCATGTACAATAGATGGAGACATCTGTTAGAGTCTTTGCCAACAATGCTTTTAAAGGTAGCCCTTGTTTGCTTGCCTTTTACGCATGCATGACAAGGTCTGTCTTTGACGCATTTGACATTTGGGGCATCACGTACCAAGTTCATTGAAAATAGTTTATTAATTGTTTTGAAATTAATATGTGCTAGTCTCTTGTGTCATTGGTCACCAAGAGACGCACTATCTTTTGCCAAAAGACACACTGGTGTGGAGGAATCTATACAGATGAAATTTAAACAGAAAATATTCCTGCTTCGAGTGCCGGATAGAATAGTTTCCATATTGTCAACGGATTTTATCAAGCACTTATCAGCATGGAACTCAACTATGTATCCTTTGTCGCAGAGTTGGCTTATACTAATGAGATTGTGTTCCAATCCTTCAACATAGGCCACATCCGAGAAGGATACATTGCCGTTAGTAATCATACCATAGCCTCTAGTAATTCCATGGTCTGAACCTCCAAAGATGACCTTTGGTCCGTTCACGACTGGAGAAAAGTTCTGAATGAGGCTTCTCATCCCGGTCATATGCCGAGAGCATCCGCTGTCCAAGTACCAGATAGGCATTTTGTTGGCCTTTGGACATCCCTGCAATCACAGTCAATTTGCCTTAGGAACCCAAACACGTTTGGGTCCTTGGTCTCGGGTTAGAGTGCTCCCCCTACGAGTGTTGGCATTATGAGCGGTCTTTCTCATATTGCTGACACGAGGGGTTGCAGCGTTTCTGGAATTGAACCAGCAATCTATGGCGAAGTGACCAACCTTGCCACAGCACCAACAGTCAAATCTGTTGTACCTTTACCTCGAGATTTCCTGCTTGACCTTTTGGAGCTTTGGTCTAGCAGGGGTAGCATTCTTGGAGGAAGATGCCTCATGGTGATGGCAATCACATGGCTTCTTCTCCTTTATAGGCTTTTCTACAGCAGGATTTGTCTTTGGTGCGTTCTAGAAGTTATGCCCATGATTGAAAGGGCCATAGCTCTAAAGAACAACTTCCTCATAAGGTGTCTTAAAGACACTTTCGCCAAAGTTTCGGGGTCGAGCCCATCCTTGATAGCGGGACTTTGGCTCTACATGAGTAGTCCTAGCAAAGTGCCCGTATGATGAGTCAAAATCAAACTCGTTTGTTGGAAAGATGACCTTTCTGAATGTGGTTTGATTTTGAGGGGCTTTTCCCTTTTCTTCGGCTGAGGCCTTTTTGGCGGCCTTATTTTTCCGTTGATTCTTGTTTCTCCTAGAGGATTTACTAGGAGCTTCTTCATGGCCTAGTCCAGCTCCCTTGGCCTTTGCTGAGAATTCAGCAACGAATGGAAGAACCGTCTTGGGCTTAGAGAAACTCTCAACAAGTTTCCTTTCAGCCGCGAGTTCGGCTTCCAATCCTTTGATGATCTTCTCCTTCAGGTTAAGGTGCTCGAGAGCCTTGTTGTATTCTTCAATAGCATTATTGAAGTTTTCTTCGAGGGAGTCAGTCTTTGCGACTTTGTCTCTCAAGTTGCTCTCTTCGGCTTTTAGAGATTTGATCTTTTTAGCCTGAGTCTTCACGACTCGACGACATTTGTCGTAAGCCATGGTTAACTCCTTATACTGGGCCATCAATTCTGACTCATCGTCAGAGGAGCTACTCTCGCAATCATGTTCAGAGACTTCAGACTCTGAGAGAGGGGTGTGAGAGTTTACCTTCCCAGTGAACTGGGGCTCTTGTTCATCATCTGTTTGAGCCATTAGCCCAAAGTAAGCTTCTTCTTCTTCGCTTGACTCTGAGGAGTCGGAGTCGCTAAGAGTCTTGCTCCTTTTGGCTATGAGGCTCTTCTCTTTCCTCTTTCTGTTGTGTGAGGATTTCTTATCTTCCCTTCTGCCACCCTCCTTCTTCTTGTAGGGGCAGTCAGCAATGACGTGACCTGGCTTATTGCAACAGTAGCAAATGATGTCAGTTGAAACGTCTTTGTTCTGTTTAGTGTTATACCTGTCGTGGCTGCTTGAGCCTTTTCTTTGTCGATCGTCATTGCGCCACGATCTTCTGTGTGAGGCATCCTTGCCTTTCCATTGTTTCTTTTTATTAAGAAACTTCTTGAATTGCCTTGAGAGCAAGGAGAACTCTCCTTCAGATAGTTCAGAGCCTGAGGTGCTGGGCTCTGATGTTTCTTCTTCTTCATCAACTTCTGGAGCTGGAGCGGGGGAGGCAACCTTAGTCTTTCTGGAGGTGTCTGCCTTTAGTGCGACAAATTTCTCCTTTAGAGCAGACCTGCCCTTCTCTTCTTCAGCTTTTCTTGTATTGATTTGGAGTTCATAGGACATAAGCTTTCCAAAGAGATTTTGCGGGTCCGTTTCAGCTAGCTTCCCGAACTCCCTGATGGCACATACCTTGTTATCCCATTCCTTGGTTAGGGATCTCAAGAATTTGTCGTTCAGTTCTCCATTTGTGAAGACACGGCCATACACCCTTAGGCCATTTACAATCTTGAAGAAGTTCTCAAAGGTGTCGGCAATTGTTTCCTTGTTCCCTTGTCGGAACACTTCATATTTTTGATTGAGGAGGGATCTCCGATCATCCCTTACTTCTTCAGTCCCTTCCATCAAAGTGACTAAGGAGTGCCACATCTCCTTAGCTGATTGACAGTGAATCAAATTCTGCAGCATCGAGTCATCGACTGCACTTGCTATTATGTTTTTAGCTTTCTTGTCGAGAGAGACAAGTGCAATCTCATCTTTGTCGAGATCCATTAGCTTCTTGGGAACTCTCTTGGTAGGGTCGATAGTGGACATAGTCATGGGAACGTAAGGACTTTCTTCGACGATCATGAAGATCCTTGGATCCACAGCTTCCATGAAAAATTTTATCCTTTCTTTCCACATGGGAAAGTTGTTTTTGTTGCACAGAGGAAGCTTGGCGAAATCTTTGCCCTTGTCCATTTTATGGTAGAATTTTTCAGACAACAGATCTGGATCTGATCAAGGTGTTAGTCTTTTAACGATCAACCTGGCTCTGATACCAATTGAAAGAAAACTGTTGTCGACCTAAATCACCTAGAGGGGGTGAATAGGTGGTTTGTGCGTCTTTTGCGGAATAAAAATTAATTAGAGCATAGCACAGAAATATCTACCAATATCACAGACGACACAAGATGTATCGTGGTTCCCCAACCTTGGGTACATCCACTTTCCCTCACCGATCTAGCAATCACTAGACTCGGCTACTCCACTATCTCGGATAAAAAATCGATCCTACCCTCGGAACAAAGTTCCTACAAACTCGATCCAAACCAAACGGATCTACACCTCGGAAGATAGCACTTCCTACAAACTCGGAGTGAAAAACTCCTACACTCGGAGAAGATTTCTCCTACAAGATTAATAAAGAGTTTACAAGAGTACAAACAGTAAATCACTCAGATCTGAAAGAAATGACCAGGATCTTCTTCTTTTCAACTTTGCAGCTTTTTCAGAAATCGGTGAAGAAGGTCTCGGCCTCGATCTGGATCTACTTCCTTTTATAGAAATCGAGAGAGGATGTGATCAGTGAAGTCGATCTCGATCTGTAAATTTTCTTCAAATTAATCCTCTGAAAGTGGAAGCTTTTGCCGGAGAAGAAGACAGCGGCGGCGGCTTCCGTTTCGCGAAAGTCGGAGAGGCGGCTGAAGAATCTTTCTCGAAAAAGAGATTACAAGAAATCTTTGAGAAAAACTTAGGGTTTGTCATTTTCTGACAAGACCTTATATAGGAGAGACTAACGGTCATAATCGGTCTTAATGATGTACACGTGGACTAATCATGTCGCGTGATTTGACAAATCCCGTCAGAAAAATGACTTAGAAAATTTTCGGAATAATATGGCCAACTACACGAGTAAGTCAATAACTACTCGAGTAGTTTAATAGCTACTCGAGTATATGATGGGAAACATACTCGGGTAAGTATAAACAGACTACTCGAGTATATTGAGATCAATTACTCGAGTATATAGACAGAACTACTCGAGTATACTGAGAGACCTACTCGAGTATATAGAGGATCTACTCGAGTACTGGAAGAGCTACTCGAGTATATTACATAACCTACTCGAGTACATGAAGTCCTACTCGAGTGGAATACTTAGAAAAATTCTGAAGCGGTCTGCTGGCAACTACTCGAGTATTTTAATTAAACTACTCGAGAGGAAGTAACCTACTCGAGTAGGTGAAGGATCTACTCGAGTAAAAGACTTGGAAAAATTCTGGAGTAGGAAAACTACAAGGGACACGGGTGACACAGGAACTACTCGAGTAGGTAAAATGAACTACTCGAGTATGTTTCTATCTACTCGAGTATGTGAGTATACTTACTCGAGTATATGACTTGGAGAAACTTAGATGAGAAAACCCTTATGGCACTCGGGTATAAAGAGTGATCTACTCGAGTATATATAAGCATGCTACTCGAGTATATGACTTGGTCTACTCGAGTAGGTGACTTAGCTACTCGAGTATATAACTTGGTCTACTCGAGTAGGTGACTTAGCTACTCGAGTATATAACTATGTCTACTCGAGTACAAGATTCCTTTACTCGAGTAACTTATACCCAGACTACTCGAGTAGGTGAAAGCACTACTTGAGTAAAACACTTAAAATTTTTCTGATGTTGGAAAAATTGATTCTTCTAGAGTAGTCAACTTCCAATGTCTTTCCCATAGTCCAATAGCTTGAGTATGAAGTGTATCCCAATAGAGAGACCACACATGAGTCAACACCTTGGAATATGCAATGAGGGATTACATTGCACAGTTCCTGTGTTTGGTGACCCACTGTGGGCTGACATTGGCCTACACTTCTCAGTGAAACTCCTGCAAACATATAGCTCAAACCAAGCATCAAATACAACTTAATTCATCTTAGTTCCAGGGTGACTTCATCAAATCTGGGTTCATGTGGATTAAATACCCAACAACTACCTTCTGGCCCATACAAGAAGGAAGGACTCTGTAGGGCTTGTCAATTAGGCAAGCAAACCAAAAATAGTTTCAAGTCACTTAATAAGAGTGATTCACCTAGGATTTTGTATCTGTTACACACGGATCTTTTTGGACCCATTACAGTACAAAGCTTAGGAGGGAAATCTTACACTTTAGTGGTTGTAGATGACTTCTCTAGATTCACATGTGTGTTCTTTCTGAGGAAGAAGTCTGATAACTTTAAGTGTTTGACAGAGTTTCTCAAATGCATACAGAGTGAGTTCAATACTCACATTGCCCTGATCAGAAGTGATCATGGGACAGAGTTTGATTCCCTTCTTATGTAAGAGTTCTGTCAGAGTGAAGGGATCAGACACACTTTCTCAGCTCCTAGAACTCCTCAACAAAATGGGGTAGCTGAAAGGAAAAATAGAACCCTTATTGAATCTGCTACTACATTGTTGTCAGATGCTCACTTTCCTCTATCCTTTTGGGCAGAGGCAGTGAACACCTCCAACTATGTGTTGAATAGAAGTTTAATACATAAACTGAAGGGCAAGACTCCTTATGAATTACTCAAAGGGAAGAAACCTAAATTAGATTACTTTAAAATTTTTGGTTGTATTTGTTACATTCATAATAATGACAAGAAATACTTAGCAAAATTTCAAGCTAAAGCTGATGAAGGAGTGTTTCTGGGATACTCCATGATCAGTAAAGCTTATAGGGTATATAATAAATTAACTCTTAAAATTGAAGAATCTGTTCATATATCTTTTGATGAATCTAACATGTCTTTCAAGGAGAAGAATACTTCTACCATAGAACCTTTGCAGGTACACTCCCTTGCTGAAGACTTGGACAGGTTACAAATTATTCAAAAAGAGGAAAGCAGTGAAGATGAAGAAGACATTCAACATCTTGAAGAGAAACTTCTTGAAGAGAAGTTGTTGTACCACCAGAGGAAACAACAACACAGGTTGGTGAACAAACAACATCTCCTGTTGATTTAGTAACATCAAGAGACCATCCAATCTCCCAAGTGATTGGAGACATCTCAGCTGGTGTGCAAACCAGAAATCAGGTCAACCAAAACCTGATGCACACTTGCTTCCTTTCTCAAATTAAACCTCAATCCTTTCAAGATGTAGAGCAAGATCCACACTGGATCATTGCAATGCAAGAAGAGTTGCATCAATTTGAAAGGAACAAAGTTTGGGAACTAGTACCAAGGCCAAAGGATCACTCCATTGTTGGAACAAAATGGGTGTTCAGAAATAAATTGGATGATCAAGGAGTCATTGTAAGGAACAAGGCAATGCTAGTTGCTCAAGGGTACTCTCAAGAAGAAGGGATAGATTATGACCAGACCTTTGCACCAGTTGCAAGGTTAGAGGCCATAAGAATCTTCTTAGCATATGCAGCACACAAAGGATTCAAAGTATACCAGATGGATGTAAAGAGTGCCTTTCTCAATGGAGATATCAAAGAAGAAGTCTATGTCAGACAACCCCCAGGTTTTATCTCTTCAACTCATCCTGATTATGTTTTCAAATTGCATAAAACATTATATGGTCTAAAGCAAGCTCCAAGAGCATGGTATGAGACCCTAGCATGCTTTCTTCTGAAAAATGAGTTCATAAGGGGTAGAGTAGACCAAACTCTTTTTATTAGAACCCATAAGTCCCATACCATACTAGTACAAATCTATGTAGATGATATTATATTTGGCTCTACTGATTCAAATTTGTGCAGAAGGTTCTCCAACCTAATGCATTCTAAATTTGAAATGAGTAGCATGGGTGAGCTATCCTTCTTTCTAGGATTGCAAATCAAACAACATGCTGAAGGCATATTTATTTCTCAAACCAAGTATGCAAAAGAACTGGTTAAGAAATTTGGTATGTCTGAAACATCATGTATGAAAATACCTATGCCTACCAATGCTGTATTAGATGCTGATGAACATGGGAAACCTGTTGATCAGACAACATATAGAGAAATGATAGACTCTTTATTGTACCTTACAGCTAGTAGACCTGACATAATGTTTATTACATGCATATGTGCTAGATTCCAAGTAAGCCCTAGAGAGTCACACCTAACCTTAGTAAAAAGGATTCTTATGTATGTAAAAAGTTATCCAAATCTAGGTCTCTGGTATCCAAAAGACTCAGTATTTGACTTAACTGGATTTTCAGATGCTGATTATGCTGGATGCAGAATAGACAGGAAAAGCACCAGTGGAACTTGTCAGTTTCTTGGTGACAGACTTGTCTCCTGGTTTTGCAAGAAACACACATCTGTGTCAACTTCAACTGCTGAAGCTGAATATATGGCTGCAGGTAGTTGTTGTTCACAAATATTGTGGATTCAAAACCAACTCCTAGACTATGGCTACAACTTAGAAAAGTCTAAAATATTTTGTGATAATACCAGTGCTATTTCTATAGCACAAAATCCAGTCCTCCATAGTAGGACAAAACACATAGAAATTAGACATCACTTTCTAAGGGATAATGTTGAGAAAAATAAAATTGAACTTCAATATATCCCAACTGATTTGCAAAGGGGAGATATTTTCACCAAACCCTTGGATGAAAAGAAACATACATTCTTCCTGAATAAGTTAGGACTGTTAGATGAAGGAAGTCTAAAATAAGATCCAAGACTTTAAAATTATAAAAATGACCAAGACTAGGCAAATCAAAGTGTTTTTTTGGTGTATAGAGTGCTTCTGATCTCTGAACTGCGCTCGACGATTGTCCTCCAGATCGTCGAACGAAGATCGACGACTTCTGAAATCATCGACCTGAGTTCAGCGCTTCTCAGATAGTGCTAAACTATCTTTCTTCAGGTCAGCGATCGTCGTGCGGAGCTCGACGATTTTGTTTTCTGAACTATCATCGAACGGAGCTCGACGCTCTCCAATATCGTCGAACGGAGATCGACGCTATTGATGACCTTTCAGTTTCCTTTATAAGCCCAGATCATCGAACAGAGTTCAATGATCTTTCCTTTTCTGCGTCGAACCCTAATATAAAACTCATTTTTTTGGTCGTCGTTCTCCCTTTGCGCTTTCATACTCTCTGCAAATTTTCTCTTTCCCTCCAAACTTCTCTACACTTGGTCGTTTATTTGTTCATTTTTGCAGGAATCAATGGCAGTATCAGTCGCCATCTTGGCCGCAATGAAATTTGACGCTGGATTTGATATCGACATGGATTCTTTCAACAACAGTGATCAAATCTTCAAGGAGATTCTGGAACTATTCAAAGAACAACAGCTAGTTACCATCATGACCACAAGGATCAAATTAGCTGCAGATGAGATAAATGAATGGGTGTATACTGCCCATAACCTGGATCAGAATACAGTGGTTGGAAGCATCTCAGGAACCCAAGTATCTCTAACACCTGCTGCCTTGATAGAGGTTTTTCAATTAAAATCTGGAGCAGATTCTGTTGAACTTTCTGGAGAAGAGTTTTCTAATATGCTTGAAAGGATGGGACACTCAGAAGCAAACCCTAGCAAATTGCTGAAGAAAAATCTGTCTGTTGAGTACAGATTTCTAACTGATGTTGTTGGAAAGGTATTGTTGGCCAAACACTCAGCTCATGATACCATATCAAGGTATCAGCTCTGTCTGATGGGTGCCCTAGTGGACAAGAAGCAACTCAACTGGGGAGAAGTTTTCTTTGATTTGATTAAGAAAAAGATTAACAAGAACTTTGTTAATTTTGGAAGAATTTTAGGGCTGTTCCTTCACCACAGATGCCCTGTACTGCTTGTTTCCAGTGGGATGCACATTAATGCCTCCAAGAGGCTCACCTGTGCCCTATTTGGAAAATGAGACAGGCAGATTGTCAAGCCCAGCAAGCCCTCTGCAATTTCTACTTCAGGAACAAGGACTGCCTCAGTCTCTTCCCCTCAGGTTTCTGCCCCTGCAGAAGTCTTGCCTGCATCTTCTCCTCCTCCTCCACCTCTTGTTTCATCTACCACAGTCACATCCACACTCATAATCTCCACCCCATCTCCAACTTCAATTCCTTCTCCAACTCCACCACTCACTAAAGAACTCTTCCATCCCCTACATCACTACCCACACCTGGATATTGACTCATCCTCTCATATTCCATCTTTCACTCTTATAGATGATTCCTATATGGATGATTCTCCTTCATCCCCTCCTGAGCCACCATCCTCATCCACCTATTATCAACAACTACTTCAAGACATCATTGCTCAACCATCCTTCACACCATCCATTTCCATTCCACTCTCTTCCATCTCCACAATTCCTATTTCCCAACCATCATTTCCTCAATCCACAGGTTCTCCACCAACATCTCCTGCTGCTCCAACCTTCATTTCTACCTCATCCATCCCTACCTCTGCTCAAGTCTCTCTTGAGCAAGTAGATCTTCCAGCCCTTGCAGACAGGTTATATGAGCTGATAGCTCCAAGGCTATCCCTCTTGCTGGAGACCTCTTTGGCTCCCCTTCTCAAAATAGTTCAGGAACTGTCTGCCAGGCTTTCTTCCATTCCTCCTTCTCAGGAAATCCCTTCTTATGGGTGCCTTGATCCAGTTCTCACTGCATCTAGGCAGGGGGAGATGCCTCATGAAGTTGAAAGATTGCCTGCTGTTGTATCTTCAGTCCAAGCTCCAGCTGCATCTATTGCATTCATCACAGTGGACCTCAGGTCACTGTTATCAGCTTTTGATTCTGTGTACTTCAACTGCCTGCCAGTCCAGCAATCTGAAGATCTGACTAAGGCCATTGTGCCTATTTCCAGATGTGACCCCAGCTTGATAAGCTCTTATATACATTCCTTCAAGGCTGTTGACACTGCTTCTTCTGCTGCTCCTACTGCTGTTATTGATGTTTCTGTTAATTCTGATATTGATGTTTTTGATGACATACACATGACAGAGGCATTTGATTTTGAGCCTGCTGTTACTGCTACTGTTGCTCCTTCTGAAGTTGATTTTCCAGTTTTATATGTTACTACTGCTTCTATTACTGCTGCTGTATCTTCTGTTTCTGAAATTGCTGTTTCTGAATCTGTTGTCATAACTCCTCCTGCCAGTATTGCTTCTACTCCACTTCCTGTTGTTGCTGTTGTTACTATTGCTGTCTCTGCTGCTTCTTCTGCTCAGTCTCAACAACAAAAAGATTACCTCAAAAGGATTGATGCAGTGTATGATAATCCTCCAAGCTCAGACAGTGATCAGTTCAGGACTGACTCAGATGATTCCTATGGTATAATTTCAAGGAAAAGGAAAGCCAGAAGCAAGGCTATGAAGAGAGTTCCTCCAGAGAAAGTGAAAGATACAAATGACATTCCATACTACATACTGCATGATTGCCCTATCACAGAACTTTGGATGCAATACTCCAGGAATCAACTAAAGGTTATGAAAAAGAAAAGAAAGTATGACAGGATCTTCCCATTTTAATCCTCCTCCTCCTCCTCCCTTACCTGCTGCAGGTGCAGGTGGTAGTTCTGCTTTCCAATCCTCTGCCAGAAGCCAAACTTCATATCAACCTCAAGGTAGATCCCAGTACAGAGGTAATCAATCTAGAGGTTACCAGTCCAGAAGAGGACAGTATAGAGGAAATCAGAGAGAACTCAAAGTGTACTCCAAAGGATATTCCAGGCAACATCCTTATCCAAGGGAAGGACAAGGTCCATCTGACACAACTTCTGGTCCCTTCCCTTACAAGCTGAAAGAACTAGTCTCTTCCAGAGCTCCTCCAGATAATCCTTCAAATAGATATGAGCCTCTTGTTCCATTTGAGGACCCAGAAAATAACCCCACCTCATGGACAACAAGAATGAAAGAATTGGCTGCTTTGGACCAAATTAAGAAAGCTAGAGAACAAGGAAAAGATGTATCAAATATCACTACTTTATCAGATCAAAGAAAGAAAGAGCTTGAGAGATACTCCTCCAGTAAAGTTTTTGATTCAGAAAGCTATATGAAGCTGCATCCAGAAGCTGTAGTGCCCAGGCCAAAGCAACAAACCTCTCTAGGTGCAGCTGATGATAGAAGATCTAAGAAGGAAGCTCTCAATCCCAACAGAGAAATAGTTCTTATAAAGAGCAAGGAAAAAGAATGATTCTATAAGATGACAGCATATTTTGTTTTCTGAACTATCTGAGATAATGTCTGTGTTTCTGCAATGTCTTGTTTGTTATATTTCTGTTTTGTATGTTTTTATTTTTTTATTTTTCCAATATCTGTAAATAGTAATCCTAACCCAAATAGGGGAGATTGTTGGAACACCCTATTACTGATTTGGGCAAGGATCACTATGTCTTTTAGGAAATCTGTTTTGACCTCCTTGTATAGATCTAAAGGTCAATTAGAATTGAGTCTAAGGGTTAGTATTTAGGTTTGAAAGCTGCCCTCAAGACCAGATATTTCAGTTCAGGAGACCAAGTCATTTCGTCGAGCTCAGTACGACGAATCGTCGAACTCCATTCGACGATCGCTGAGCTCACTTCGACGAATCGTCGAACTCCATTCGACGATCTCTGAGCTCAACTTCAACAAGTCGTCGAACTCCATTCGATGATCTTCGAGCTCAGATCGACGTTCTTGTCTCCAGTTTGTTTCTCTATCTCTGAGCTCAGTTCGACGATAGTTGAGCTCAGATCGACGATCTCTGTTTCAGTCTAACTCCAGTCTCTGAGCTCAGTTCAACGATAGTGGAGCTCAGTTCGACGTTTTTCTGGAGAGATCGACGTTTTTCAGATTCAAATTCAGACAGTTATGGAATTATTCTCAACATTTATTTCAAGGATCGTGTAGCCGTTTTCAATTAATCTGGAGCAAGTTTCAAGAAATTTTCAAAGGAATGTTTTTATTGGACTTTCCTCCAGAAGACAAATGCAGTTAAGGAAGTCATTTATGACAGGCTAACGACTATCTTAGACAGAGAAATATTCATTCAGATCCAAGGAATAAAAGAGATATTCATATTCTGCTGGAAAATAGAATAACATAGAAGAATAACATCATCAACAACAACTCTTACAACAATCACAACAACAGAAAGAGAAAGAGTTGCAGATATTCACAGTCTTAGAACTCATACAGGAACACCATCACAAAAGGAGATCAACATACTAATACTTCCAGATCCCTTTTGATTCCAGTGTTCAAAGGCCATCATCATTCAAGACTCCAGACATCATACATTTCAGTTGCTGCTGAAATCATCTTTTGTTGGAGATCAAATTTTCTGAAGGCCTATCACCCTACTGCAAAGCTTCACTTCCTGAACAACTCAAGATCTCAGGGGGAGCTTTGACAACATCCACCATCTTCTCTCTGATTGTTGACAGAGAATATCATCTCATCCCTCTCTCTCTCTCTCTCTGCTGTAAAGGGTTTATCAAACTCCCTTCAAAAGTTTGTGCTGGTTTCTGAGACCTTGTCAAAACTCAGTGGTGGCAAGACACCTGATCAAAAAATCTGGTTTGGTTTTTGAGAACCTTATCAAAAGCTCATTGGTGCCCAGGACACCTAATCAACTCATCCTGCAGTGGATTCCTACCTAGGGTGGTAGAAGAGTGGATGTACCCAGATTGATTGGGGAACCAATATAGCTCCTTGTGTCATCTGGTTGCTTACTTTCTTTTGTTTTCTGGTTTTGGTTTGTGATTGCTTTTTGTTTAGATAGTTGTTGTGTTCATTTTATTTCATTTGCTTTCCTGTTCACTTAGGAATACAACAACTGTTGTAAAAAGTTTTTAACAAGCACCATACTCTATTCACCCCCCTCTAGAGTATATCAGATCTAACTTGCACTTTCAGGTATCAGGGCCCCTTTATCATACTCAGATAGGGACAATGAGGTGGATGAAGATGATAGTTGTTGTTATGGACTTATGACCATAACAGATGGTGATTCTAGCCAGGATCAGACTGATCAACATGAGGTACAATTTCATTCTCTCTCCACTTCTGAATCTGATTATAAAACAAGTCTCAATTCTGATGCACCTTCATCCTGTGATGATGATGGCTCCGATTCTGAGGAAGATGTCAATCAATTGATTGATAAGTATGAGTTAATCTTGGAAGCTCTGAAGAAGAGCAAGTTACTTATCAAAAGACAAGCAAAAGTGATTGTCTCCCTACAACTAGCTGCTTCCCTGTAGTCTGACTCATCATCATTTCTTGATTAGATGAGGAGAGAAGTCAGCCATTTGAAGGCTATCTCAATCATCCAAATTGGGACCATCAGCCATAAGAACAAAATCATTATGGATCTTGAAGATAAGCTCCTCAAAGATAGGAGGCTAGTTTCTCAATACTCCAAAACTAAATCTGTATTGCCACTCATTAATACCTTCACCACCCAAATTGATAAGAAGGGGCTAGGGTACATTGAGAGGAATACTTGAAGATGGAATGGGAGTAAGGGTAAGGCTCCAATTCGGCCTAATATCTCTTTTGAGGAAGTTTTGTTGCCATCCAACAAGTTTGACCAGGAAAGTATATATGGTCATTGGTTAAATGGTAGATCCTGTAGTGTGAAAAAAATGATCACAGCTATAGTGGAAGGAAGAGCATGGGCTTGAGTGCCTTTAAGGCTCCACATGAAGAAATCCAGATGGCCCATCATGGACCATTTGTGTTTGGTGTCCCAGCCCCCACACTTAATGAGAAGGCAATGGTCTATTCTCAGGATCCTCCAGCAACTACTCAGAGCAAAATTAAGTCAGTCAGCAGGCCTGACTTAGCCATCTCTTAAGACATCAACAGCTTGTCCAATGGAAAGAAGAATGATGTTGGAGGAACTCTGAGTAAGCCAACTACATCTACTGGCAAACTCATTTTTGAACATGAAAAAGACTGCTGCTCTTCTTTCTGAACAGTCAGTTGTTGACAGATTGCAATATACAATGGTTGTTCAAAAGAGGAGATACAACATCCATGAATGTTGGTGCTATGGTAAAGTGAGACACTTTGCTATAGATTATTGACACAATCCTACTTTGCCAAGGGTAAGGGCTAGTCTTCCTGTCAAAAGTGTTGCAGGTACACAAGTTCATTTTCAGACTACAAAGAACCAAGGACCCAAACTTTTTGGGGTCCTAAGATAAACTAAATTGTGATTGCAGGTTAGTCCAAGTACCCATGCACCAATATGCTACTTGGACAGTGGATGTTCTAGGCATATGACTGGAACAAGGTGCCATCTAAAGGAATACACTCCTATGAAGAATGGACCTAAGGTGATCTTTGGAGGCTCAGACAGAGGAGTCACCAAGGGTTATGGTATGATCACCAATGACATAGTCTCAATCACAAAAGTAGCTTATATGGAAGGGTTGCAACACAACCCGATAAGCATAAGCCAACTATATGATCTTGGCTATGATATTGTCTTCCATAAGGATGAGTGTTTGATCAAAATATCAAGTGACTAAGAGGTCATTTTGATAGGCACTAGGAGTGGGAATATTTACTGTTTAAACTTGTTATGTTTAAGATTTAACACTCCAGTGTGTCTAGTTGCTAATGAGAAAGTCTCTTACTATGTGCAATGGCACAAGATACTTGCCCACTTCAACTACAAGAACTTTTAGCAAGCTCTTCAAAAAAGAGCTAGTCAGAAATGGACCCAATATAAATTGCACCAAGGAGGGCATTTGCTCTGCATGTCAAAATGGTAAGCCGACCAAAGCATCCTTTAACAGCATTGGGGCCAAGGTTTCTGTGAGGTGTTTGTACCTCCTGCATATGGACTTGTTTGGTCCTATGCCAGTTCATAGCATAGGCAGGAAAGTCTACACACTAGTGATAGTTGATGACTACTCTAAATATGCTTGGGTTTTCTTTCTAAAGAAAAAGTCGGAAACCCTAGAAATCTTTATGACCTTAGTTAGGCAAGTTCAGAATGAAAAAGGAGGTTCTGTGGTCAAAATAAGAAGTGACCATGGTACTGAATTTCAATCTAAAGGCATAAAAAGTTCTGTGAAGAACTAGGGATTTGTCAGGATTTTTATTCTTCAAGAACACCCCAGCAAAATGGGATAGCTGAGAAGAAAAATAGGACTCTCATAGAGGCTGGCAGGACACTGCTCAGTGACACTTCTCTCCCAAAGTACTTCTGGGCTGAGTTAGTGAACACTGCTTGTCATGTCTTGAATAGAGCCTCTATCAACAAGTATCAGCAGAAGACTCCCTATGAGATTATGAAAGACAGAAAACCAAATCTAGCCCATCTCAAGGTCTTTGGTAGTTAGTGCTTTATGCTTAATAATGGGAGGCCTTACTTGACCAAGTTTGCTTCCAAATCCTATGAAGGGATATTTATTAAGTACAACAATCATATCAAAGCATATATATAGTCTACAACTTAAAAAAATCAAGTTGTAAAAGAGTCTGTTAATGTAGTCTTTGATGAGTCATCAATGATTAACAGTGAGTTGCCATGCTCCTCTAGATCTGTAGGTGTAGAGATGAAGTTGGATAGACTAACCATCAAGGTCACTTCTCCAACTACCCTAGAAGGAGGTGATGATGTGTACATTCCAGAAGAAGGACAAATTACACAGGATGTGGTTGAAGACTAGCAGAATCCTGCCACTGAAGTTTATGATGCTGAAGTAAGAATGCCTCCAACAATCTAGCATTTGAGGGATTATCCTAGAAATCAGATCATAGGAGATGCAATCCAAGGAGTTACAACCTGGAGCAGAAGCCTCAACTTTGCCATATACTCCAGCTTCATGTCTCAGGTTGAACCTAAAAGGTTTGAAGATGCCAACATAGATCAATTTTGGATTGGGGCTATGCAAGAGGAACTGAACCAGTTCAAGAGATGCAAGATCTGGAAGCTGCTTCCCAGACCACAAGGATATAACATCATTAGAACCAAGTGAATCTACAGGAATAAGCTTGACAAAAATGGTGTTCTAATCAAGAATAAATTCAGACTGGTTGTCAAGGGATACAAACAAGAAGAAGGTATTGACGTTGATCAGACCTTTGAACCCTCAAGTTTTGTTAATCCTAACTCTCCAGATTTTGTACTTAAGTTTAGAAAAGCTTTGGATGGGTTCAAGCAAGCCCCTATGGCATGGTATGAAACCCTGTCGAGCTTTCTCATTGAGAACAAATTCTCCAATATCTAGGCGAGATGGTGATTTCGCTAGGAAGAGACCGTCCTAGGGCTTGTGCTCTATGGCTAGTTGTGTCTTTAACCTCTCTAACCTTCTATGTGAAGATGGGAAATGGCTTCGTGAAGAGTAAAGGCCTCATGAGGGTGAATAAGGGTGGAGGAATTTCTGGAGGTGATTTTGGAGTATCGACTTGAGGAGGAAGATGAACCGATGCCGTTCATTCCTTTTTAAGATGCGTGCAGAATCTGTGTTCTGCGCGCAGTAATCTTCTTGGCCATTTTTTGATGTGATATGGCCAGATCTGGGCTTTCGACTAAACACGAAAGTTGAATCCCTTGAAAATACCTTTCCAACGAGTGGTTGCACGTCTTCATGCAAAGTCAGTAGCCACGAGAAAGTCCGAACGAACATGTCATCCAATAAATCCTACATGCAGAAATTGTGTTCTATACGCAGCGGACTTCAAGGCTGATTTCAAGTTTGATACTATTGAATCTGTGTTGTGGTCTGAACTTAAAAGTTGTATCCCATGGAAAGGCCTTTCCATCGAGGGGTTACACGTCTTCACCGGTTTCCTATAGCTTCGGGAATCTCCGGTTGAAATTGCTGTCTAGATTTATTCCGCACTTAAATTCTGGGTTTTTATATAATATGAATTTGGATTCAGTGGAATTGATGTTGTAAATTAACTCGAGATTTTGGTGAACTGTTTTATGTTAACCACGTGGGGAGGAGATCACTTCATCTTGGAGTATCCTGTCATGCAAAAAGGTGATCCTAGGGAACCTTGGAAAAGCATTAGACAATAAAGGAGAAAAAGTTTTTACATCAACAACCAACGTACCTCCAATGAAGATCAATGAAGAGAGAGATCCAAAAAACAAACTCACCCCCAACCCATTAGAAAATGCAGTAAAACTAAATAGACAGGCAGATAATTCAAGTGGTGGAGAAACATATGGTGTTAAATCAGAAACATTAAAGATAGGGGAAATACCCTAATCAGTGGGTAACTTCAAAAGATATGCGTTGTCTCATAATTTATTTAATATCCGAAAAGGTCTTGCTCGCCGTTTCGTCAACTTTTCTATAGTGCCCGAAGGCATCCGTTCAGGGAGGAGATGCACCAAAACTAAATTGCCAACCTTAAAGTGAGACGCTCTTTTATGTATGTTAGCATGAAATTGATAAGATGTATAATGTGTGGATAGCGCTTCACTAATGTGCTTATATGAATTTTGAATATAAGAGGCAAAATCTTGTGCGAATTGACTTGACCTATAATATGGCGGTAACAAAATCAAGTCAAAATGCACTGGTGTTTTATATCCGTGCACGATCTCATTCGGTGATGAACTTGCATGTAAGAAATCGGACGCAAAGTGAGTGATTAATTTTTTTAAATATGCTCCTAAGTATCTTACTAACGTGGGGAGTGAACCCATGTGCTACGTGACTCAACCCAAATACGGAGGATAAGGGAGTTAAGTCTGGTGGCACGGGAGCCTTTTAATCAAAGATGATTTTAATGGGCTCCGAATTCACAGTTTTAATTTTATATTTTAAATACTCATGCTGGCATGAAGATATGCCAAGGAGAACCGCTCATCATGAAAAATAGAGTTGGACGCTCCAGGATGTGAAAAGATGTGCGAGAAATACAACTCAAGGGACCTAACTAAAGTCACTAACGTGGGGAAATGAGGGTCATCAAAAGGCAGTGGGTAAATTCGTGCGACCGGGCGTGATATATAAATATGTATAGGGGACACTGCACCCAGAGGCACAATTGCCAAAGAATCAGAATCAGTCGTAGTAGAGGACGGAATCATAGTCGGACACCCAGAAAAATGAGCTATCGAAAGTGACACGTAGTCACGTCTATGAGGTGCAGTGAAAAGTCCAAATACTAGAGCGCTCAACATAGTGATATATATACGCTGATACACCGCCATTGTAGGAACTAATAAAGTGGACGTGTCACAAAAACTCAGACTAGGTCTACCAATTCCACGTCCCAAAAACTCAACTAATGTGGACAAATAAATAGGGGGAAGGGTCGGTAAAATCAAACCCGGGATAAAATACGAATCAGTAACAATTTCACGCAATCATGGCGACATCAAAGAACTCTCATCCTGGTGTGCAATAATAGTATTGTCCAAAATTACCCTTCCCTCAGATCGTAACTCATCCATAATAATAATAGGAATATCCTCACTTTCTGACTCCTCAGATAACTCAGATACAATCTCAGTGGGTGTAATCGTAGGCTCTAACACGATGTGGATTGTATCCTGGTGAGGGCACTCAATACTAGGGTGAACAGACACAACGCTAGTAGGGCACGTAATAGGAAACGAAATATTCTCACAGATCAGAATATCATCATCTCAAACATCATCTTCCAAATCACTAGGTATTCCTTTAATTTCAGACTCATCAGAATCATCGGGCAATAACATAGATGTCGGAATACTCTCACCAATGGGGACATCCTCAGAATCAAGAGATACTACATCTACATCAGAATCCTCATTGGTTTCAATCACAATCTTAGGAGGCTCAGCCGTCGAGGCTAACGTAGGCAACACCCTAGCAGCAACATTATTGGAGTCTAAGACATAAGACCTATTAGGAATGGTTTTCCTAAAAGTTGGTGGTGGTCCTAAGACGGTCTCTCCCTTCTGAAACGAGCAAGTATTATTCTTATGAACGTTGTGCTTCTCAATATCCAATGCAACATTAAAAGTGGTGTTTAGGTCGGTGTGACCATAACGCAGTAATTTACCCTGGATGTCAGGGTTTAACCCCTTACGAAACCTCGAGAGGGTGAGCTCTAACACCTCCATTACACCACACCTAACCATCATATCCTTAAGACGACTCATATACTCAGAGACCGACTTATTTCCTTGTTTAAGGGTAGCCAAATCATCTGACAACGGGGTTCGATGGTACATAGGGATGTATTGTTCTGTCAGCATGAACTTTAAGTCTGCCCAACCACTAAGTAATTTACTGTTCTCGGTTCTCAGACATCGTTCCTCATTCAACCAGAATATCTTAGCTCTACCTAACAACTTTATTCTCGGCACTCGCACCTTATCTGCGTCAGTCGAATTATACCCCTCAAAGTAGCACTCTATATCCTTAACCCAGTCTAGGAAAACTTGGGAACACCCAAAACCATCATAAGTAGATGTCTCAATTATAGTGGGAGGATAAGTGTGGGGATGGTTGGAATTCCTATGGTATGAAGGCAAGGCTGGGGTGTGCTTAGCTATGGTTTTATCATAACAATAGTCTAAAAGGGAAACGTGAACGTCATAGGCCATAATAGTGAGAACCGGAGAGAAAACTCGATCCGATTCTTGTGCACATGCAATGAAAAATGAACTTGACCCACTATACTCTAGGAAAGACGGATTTGTTCCCGCTTATCAACTAGGGTAATAAAATATTATTTTTGATTTTCTGGATGAAAAAAATATGAAGATTATTAAAAAAAATTGATTTTCTTGCTGAAAAATAAAAATTTAGGCCGCTATTTGCAGACTAAAAATTAAAATTTATAATGACTTAATAAAAAAAATGACATAATAAAAATAAAATATTTTTTGTTTTATTACTAATAAAATAATGGATAATTTCCAGAATTTTACTTTTTTGAATTTTGAGAAAAAAATTGAGAATTTTAAGTTGCTATTGGCAGACCAAAACTAAAAAATTTGATTTATTATTTTGACATAGAAACATGCAAGTGCTTGTCGGCAAGATAATAAAAGGGGGAGGGTGTCAATTAGGAAATTGACGTGAACCTCCCTCTGATACCAAATTGATGCAGACTCTCACGTCGTCACCGTAAAATCTACAGACTAAACACGATTGCCTCTCCACGATCAAATTCTACACTCGCACAAAACTAAAATGCGACATACACGTACTACAATTATATCAATTAGATGCTAACGTACGGGTAGCCAAACCGATTAGGATCGAATAAAGGCTATATGCCAATATTCTTTCAGGCTAAATGGACCCACCTGATCCGATCGAGCGATGGTTATACCAAAAGAGATCTACCAAAAATTACGATTAGGAAAACGGTAGATCTCTCCCAACAAAAAGAAAATGAAGGTTCGCCAAACCTCTCGAACTTAAATAAAATATGGATGAACAACAAAATCAATCGAAGAAAACCACAATGAAAATAATGCTATCAAGAATCAATGCCACAGTATTCCACCACAAAAATTAATCTAGAGGGAAACACGCAAATTAGTAAGGTTTTCGTTACCCAATCAGAATGGATGATTCTGATTCACTATTCTCTGGATCGTTCTTCAATGGCTCTGCCGAAGTCACATCGGATGGAGAGAAAACTCGTCCGCCTTCGTCACTTCACGCCGGAGTTGGAATCATAAGTAGAGATCTTGGTGCCTTGGCCGAGTTTCACCAAATAAAGATGAGGGTAGTCGGGATTTGTTATTGATGAGGGGCTACTCGGATTTTGGAAGTTATTAGGGTGGTCGGCTTTGATGGTGGAGAGGGAGGAGGATGGCCGAGTGTAGTAAGGGAGGGGAGAAGTGGGTGGCGGCTAGGGTGGTTGGCCGAACTAGATGACCAAGGAGTGGTCAGTTTTTTTCATTGGAGATGAAAGGAGATGGAGGGGTGTTGGAGAGGAGGCCGAGTAGAGAGAGAGGGGGGATAGTGGCCGGCGGCCAAAGAGAGGGGAGGAGGATTGGAGGAGCTGAATTCTCAAGAGGGAGAGAGGGGAAATAGGGGGAAAAAGATCTCAAGAAAGATTTAGTGATTCAAATTATTATCATTCATTCTCTAATCAAAATGAAAGCAATACATGGCTATATATAACATACACCACTCAATCTCCACCTTTGAAAATTAAAACACTCATGATGGTTATATGCACCCATCATGAAAGAAATAAAATAGTGATTGCATGAAATAAAATACTAGAGGGTTATAATCACCCATCATACAAGAATGAAACAACATTAATTAAATGCAATAAAATAAAATGTATGAAATAAAATTGCTTAAAATAACAATTGATAAAATAACAATAATTTGATAAAATATATAATTATAATTATTTAATTTATATTTATATATTTTATTTTATAGCGACGGCGGCGTTGACATCGTGGTAGAGTCCCATCCAAGAGCTTGCGGTAACGATCGTCCCAATCCACGAACTTTCTCAGATGGAGATCAATGGAGGCCGCATCAGCAACGTCTGCATCACAGATCCAGCTGCATCGTGTCAAAAAACGGCCACAAAGATCGCAGCGTGCAAAAAATAGATTTCTACACGCATCTTAAGGCGCGACGAACGACATCGGTTCGTCTTCCTCCTCCAACCAATATTCCTACGTCACATCCAGAATTCCTCCTACCTTGTTCACCCTCAAATGCCAACTTTCTTCAGGAAACCAAGTCTCTATCTTCTCATGGATGGAAGGAGTGGTTGAAGACATCTTACCTCTAGGGTACAAACCCTCGCATGGCCTTCCCCTAGGAACACTTCCTCTCACGAATCGAGACTCTTTTGACTTGATATCTCTCCTACGAATAACTAGAGATCTAGTATCAAGGGAGAGGGTAGGAAGCTCACCTCATTTCCGATGTTTCCAGCCATTGATCTCGTCACTCTCCTTGCGGCATCTTTCCCCTTGCTATTATTGTTCATTACGGGATTAGAGAGGGAAAGACTACTCCGACGATCTTGTCGCTCTTCTTCTTCTATTAGGGTCACACATTAACCGCTCGGCAAAGACAACTGATCGGCAACTGGTAAAACAAGACGGCTAGGGTTTTCCGCATGTTCCTTTTATAACGATGAATTAGGGTAACTGCCTTGCCATGTGTCGGCCGGACATTGGACCACCTAATATTGCTTTAAATGAGTCATTTTGAAAGGATGCGCCACATTTAAGTCGATTTCGTGCAATTCCAAAAAAAAAACTGTTCAGAAGCAAACATGGACGAAAATTCGCCACGGCAGAATTATAATCATCGAGCTCTGCTCGACGACTTTCGCCGAGCTCTGCTCCACGAATTTCGTCGAGCTCTGCTCGATGATTTAGCCAGTCATCCTTTACTCCTTTGATCTCTGAGTTCGACGAAATTACCTCAGCTATGGCCGAAAACATTCTAAGTTAAATGACGTCGAGAGCGATGAGTCCACTCAACGCTCTCAACGCCTTAACCGCCAGAAACTCCAAGTTATATGGCGTCGAGAGGGTTGAGTGTCGTTGAGTACACTCAATGCTCTCAACGCTAATCGCCAGAAAAATGCCAAGTTATATGGTGTCGATAGCGTTGAGTCCACTCAATGCTCTCCACGACTTAACACACAAAAATAAACTAAGTTAAATGGCATCGAGTGCGTTGAGTCCACTCAACGCTCTCGACGCTTAACCCGCCAGGATTTCAAAGTCAAATGGCGTTGAGTGCGTTGAGTCCACTCAACGCTCTTGACACCGATCCCGCCAAAATTTCTCTAAGTTAATTGGCGTTGAGTGTGTTGAGTCCACTCAACGCACTCAACACCTAACCTGCCAGAAGTTTCTAAGTTAATTCCTGATCTAGTCGTTGAGTCCGGTCAACTCAATCTACGCTACCTAAACATGAGTCAATTTTCTTGACTCAAGATACGCGTGAGGGGTCTGACATGAAATGGTATGTTACTAATCCTATAAACAAAATAAAAGATTTCATCCCTGAAATGAGGCTAAGGTTGTGGGGGAAATAAATCAAGGAAATATATTATGCATTATAAATGTTATCTTGGGGAAACAACTCCGGGTAGTGCTTTCGGATCAAGTCCACAGGCTCCCAACTAAATTCTTCCTTATCATGATTAGACCACAACTCCTTTACCAAAGGAACACTATTGCGTCGCAAATTCCTTGTCTCGGT
Organism: Platanthera guangdongensis; assembly: GCA_039583875.1. Lineage (NCBI taxonomy): Eukaryota > Viridiplantae > Streptophyta > Magnoliopsida > Asparagales > Orchidaceae > Platanthera > Platanthera guangdongensis. The sequence continues at coordinate 41,400,137 of CM077163.1, read as the reverse complement.
GTCCACTATCCGCACCTGCTCTAGTCATACTGATCTATTGATTACTATTGCTCCATCAGTGGTGGGGATATGTTGATTGGGCCACAACAGCGCCTTCCGGAGTGACGACACATGGAATATGTCATGAAGATTCTCCAGCTCTGGCGGTAACTCCAACCGATAGGCCAAAGGGACAATCCTTTCCTATATAGCGTAAGACCTAACGTACCTTGGGCTGAGCTTCTTCACACCATGTACCCGTGACACTCCATGCATCGGCCGGATCTTCAGGAACACTTTGTCACCCACTTGAAATTCAACCATTTGGTGTTTTGCATTATAATATTTAGCCTGCCGACTTTGAGCCTCAAGCATGCGATCACGTATTAGTCTAACAACGACATCAGTATCCTCGATGAACTCAGTTCCGAAAAACTTCGGGTCTTCATCTTGCACCCATGACAAGGGGGTTCTACACCTTCTTCCGTAAAGGGCTTCATGGGGTGCCATCCTAATACTGGCCTAGTGACTGTTATTGTATGAGAATTCTACCCGGTGTAAGAGCCTTTCCCACGGCTCTCCTCTATCCAACACACACAACCTCAATAGTTCTTCCAAAGTTATGCTGGTCCTCTCAGACTACCCATCCATTTGAGGATGAAAGGCTGTGCTGAAGGTAAGGAATGAACCTAAATACGCATGTACGACCTTCTATTCTTTAGAGGTAAAATGACCATCCCGGTCAGAAACAATTATCTTTGGCACGCCATGATACCGTACAAACTTCTCCACAAAGAGGCTTACCAAGACATCCACATGGGCCTCTTTGTTCATAGGAATAAACCAGGCTACCTTTGTCAGGCGGTCAACGATTACCCAAACTGAATCACTCCCTGAGCATGAGCGAGGCAACCCGTGGATGAAGTCCAAGGAGATATCCCCAAACTTCCACTCGGTGATGGGCAACGATTGTAATAATCCACCAGAGCTCTTTCATTCCGCCTTCACTCTTTGACAGGCCTCGAAGTGTGTAACAAAATATCTGACGTCTCTCTTCATTCTCGACCAACACATGGTCTTCTGCAGGTCGGCGTACATCTTAGCAATCCCAGGATGCACCGAATACTGAGAGTAATGTGCCTCTCTCAAGATATCTTCTCGAATTTTACCATCTTTGGGGATGTAAAGTCGGCCATGTAGATGAACGAGGTCGTCTTTTAGGTAATACTCATCAGTTGACCCATCTTCAATTGACTTGAACACTGGGACCAGAGCAGCATCCTTTCCTTTCTCTGCCCAGATTCGGTCCCGAATATCACAGACTATGTTCATCGCGGTTAAGTACTCTGTATACCCTTCCGAATGGTCTTTATATACCAAGGTAATATCCATCTCTTCGAGCATCCGAGCTCATTCCATACTCATCAATCGGGACTCAGGGCTCGATTCCGGTACTTTCCTGCTCAAAGCATCAGCTACGGAAATTGCTTTTCCGGGGTGGTAGTTCAAGGTAAACTCGTAATCACATAAAAATTCTAGTCATCGCCACTATCTCAGGTTCAGTTCCTTCTGAGTATTAACATACTTTAAATTCTTGTGGTCTGAAAAGATTTCGTAGTGGGCGTCGTATAGATAGTGTCTCCAAACCATTAAGGCGAACACCACTGCTCCCAATTCTAGATAATGTACTGGATAGTTGACCTCATGCTTCTTCAGCTGTCTCGAAGCATAAGCAATCACATGCTCGCGCTGCATCAGTACTGCTCCCATCACTTGATACGACGCGTTTGTGTAGACTTGAAATCCTTTATTCCCAGATGGAAGGGCTAGGATGGGTGCGATAGTAAGTCTAACCTTCAGTTCTTAGAACACAGCTTCACACTGGGGTGTCCACTCATATGGCACACCTCTATTTGTCAGAGTAGTAAGAGGAAGGGCAATCTTTGTAACAACCCCATCCGTTTACATAGTATATACTAGAAGGTCCGGCTGGGGCCCCACAGCATATACCACAAAACAAGCGGTGAAGTTATGGTATGATACCAGAGTAGCGCAGCGTACCCTAATACATTGCATTCTGGCGGAAGCCTAAACACTAAACTTGAACTCCACACCTGAATGTCCAACATATAAAAGCTCCTCATTTAGATATAACATAGGAAAAGTTTATAAATACAAACAGTTGGCCATATGGCCTTACAGTGCTTTCACAACAGTGGCCTCAACATTGGCACGCAGGCCGACCATATATAAATAAAACACCGCATTTATAAGTTTAGCCTTTGAGGGCTAGCAGCAGCAAATGCAGCAGGAACTTCAGCCCTTATGCGTCCCGCTCGGATCTCCAACACCTGCACAGGGACAGCCCACCCATCGGTGGCAAACAGGAAACGGTCAGCATTCAGCTGACCAAATTATAACGATCCCACCCCTCTTCCCGGGGCGGTGGTATTCCTTCCCTGCAGACATAGCATTTCACAAGCATATATATTTCATCAAATGTGCTCTCACGCACATACATTCCATCACAACCGTCAGCTATGCGGCCCGACGATCCGTGCACTCAGGGCACATTCTTGGTGTACCGGCAAACCAGGGTCCCACCACAGTATCAGGTTCACAACCCAATGGTAAAAAATTGAGCATTTCACTCTATGGCGTGCAGCCGGAGTTTTAGTCATAATGCACAGGGATTGGCCCATAGACCCCCATTGTGTCATGGCACGCAGGCCTACGACTCTCGCTATGCGCTCCAACAGACCGCACCTTCTAGTCTCGTGTCAGATGGACATAACGCAGGTCGGATCATCCACCCCCCGTTTCTCAAATCGCCTTGCCATCACCGAGCACAGCGTACTCATGGCTATATAAAGGCGCTGGTCGGTTTCACCGAACCTGTTTAGCATTCAAGCCTGCGCATTTTCCTGGGCGCACGAGTACTTACTCTTACACCCATTTCATCTCACACATCAGCGGGTCTTTCCTGGGCACACCAGTACTTCCTGCTACTCTCTTCACATGTATGACCCCACTATTTTCACAAATGTCAAGGGTATTTCCATGGCTTACCACGCCAGTACTTCCCGCTACTTCCCTTCACAGGTCCACCCATGAACATCAAGCATTACAAAGGGTATTTCCTGGACCTCCAATCCAGTACTTCCTGCTACTTCCTTTCCCAGGTACAACCTAATAGCACAAGCATCACAAGCATCATAAGGGTATTTTCCTGGACTACCACTCCAGTACTTCCTGCTACTGCCTTTCACAGGGTTAACCCATCGACTCCTAAACGACACGTTTATCACAGAGTCTTCTCCGGTGCGTATAAAACATAACCAATCCAGACCAACCTGTCCAGATGGGCTTCACACAGCATGCCTATTCCGTACTTCATTTCCGGATCTATATGCCAAATGATTTGGGATTCCATGAATCAACCCAAAAGACTCCCATAATTAGCCACCCTCTGGTTGGGGAATCCGGCATATGCCAAAAAGGAAGCCTTCACATGGCTAGGAAGAAAATTCGTTATCCTTGAAGACCGCTTCAGTGTCATGAGCTCCTAGTTGGCTAGAAAGAACAACAACAGCTTTTCCTTCGCAACGCTGGTCTCGGACCTCTCGTCGAAACTCCGCAGCACCATCGGTGGCCAACTCCTCTTCCTCCTCCTCCTCCTTCCTCTCCATTTATCTGTCTAATTTTGAAGAAAGAGAAGGCCAAATAACAAATGAGAATTCTCATCTCATTTCTGGCCTCAAGGACACAGGGAGGGCTCACAGCCATTGGATCCCAGCTGAAAAAATGAATGACCATGATTTTGCCACAAAATAATGTTTTTTGCCTGACACGGCCTGTGACATGCTGGTGTCCAGGGTCGTGTTCACTAAGCCATGTTCAACCGACTCATCCAATCCAGTACACGCCCATGTGACACGCCCGTGTCACGGGCCGTGTCACCTGATATGTCTTCAGACACACCCCTGTTTATTGTCGTGTTCTTCAGGCTGCACAACATCGAAATCAACCCGAGACTTACACGGCCTGTGACACGCCCGTGTCCCAGTCCGTGTGCTCATTACACGACACCAGACACGCCCCAGCTCGATTTTGTTGAGCTGAGTTCATCGACCCGCGAGGACACGCCCTGTGACACGCCAGTGTCACAGGCCGTGTACTAAGCACTCGACAATTGTCGACCGAATCAACTTCGTCGACCTGAAATTCGTCGACCCACAGAGGACCCGGACTCTAACACGCCCGTGTCAGAGGGCGTGTGCCCTCATTTTTCTCGTCGAACGATCGCAGGCTGCTCACCCAAGCAGGACACTCCCTGGGACACGCCCGTGTACCAGGCCGTGTCACCCCATTTTTTTTCCAAACCTGAGATTTGGGGTGTTATGTAACACCCCATATCCGTCGCATAGCATATAACAGTAGGTTCGGTCGGGGCCCGATGCCATATACCACAGAAAGACCGGGTGGTTACTCAATAGAAACCATCCAACCAATCCAACGTCCTACACAGAGTCATTCTAGCGGAAGCAGTTTTATTAGTTGCAATAAAAAGAACCCAGCAAAATAGCATGAATGTCGACTAAACAAACCCAAAGGAATGAAGTACAAATACACAAGTTCTGGCCTTAAGGCCTTACAACAGTTTGCTCAAATTAAATGTTTTCCAAACTTCATCACGCAGGCCGACCATACATGAATAAAAGAAAACATACAAAAATTAGGCCTTCGAGGGACGGTTCAACAACTTGGGCTTTAGCCTGCTATTTACCGTTCGGCTCTGCAGCACCTGCAAGCATAATCCACTGCAACAGTGGCAATCCAAAGCAACGGTCAGCCATGCTGATCAAATTATAACGATCTAGCTCCCAATTCGGGGCGGCGATGCTCCTTCCCTATAGTTTATTCGCATAACCAAGCAGTATATATACATTGCATCACAAGCGTTGGCACGCACGACCACACGCCTCGTGCACTCAGGGCACATTCTCGGTGAACCGGTCAATGTCACGTCAATTTAAGCCATAGACACTCCGGTCACACTACCGCCACTTTGACCACCAAACTATGAGCAATTTGTCTTCCCGGCACGGGTCACGTCAATTTAAGCCATAGACCGCCGAAGACCCTCATCTATGCCAACGACAAGTACCACGTACCCTTAGGTCTCTTTAACCGAATGACATAGAACGGGTACGGTTCCATCTAACCGTGCTCACATCGCAACGACAATTTAAGCCATATGCGCGGGTCAAACTTCTCCGGATTCCCGTTTTCGTTACACACTTCACATAACCCAGTTATGTTCAAGTTGGCTTCCCGGCCACCATGTTGGCAGAACCACGCGTCTGCCCAGTTTTCCGGGTGCACCTTGGAGTTAATCCCCAAGGCTCCCTGTTGCAATCTACCTCGTAGAAAACCCGAAAAACAAACATTCGCACGGAGTCTTCTCCGGCCATTAAGCAATGCAACATCACCGATCCAGACCAACTTGTCCGGGTAGGCTTCACACAACATGCCTATCTCTGTTCTCGAATACGGACTCTAAACAACGGGGACTTTACATATCTACCCGAAGGAACGCCTCAAACTCACCGCAAACTCGCGAGAGCGGGCTTCCTATGCAAAAGAAGGGGAGCTTCACATGCTCAAGTAGAGGATCGTTACCCTAGCATTCTTCCTTGGCGCCATGGAAATGTAAGCGGATGAAAAGCACCGCACTCTCCTTGCCTCCTTAGATCCGAAGTCGGTTCGCGATTTGGAGCTTCGAAGCTCCGCCGGTGACCGGATCTAGGCTTCTTCTTCCTCTTTTGCTCTCCCCTCTCTCTAGACTTAGAAAGAGAACCACTCAAGAGAAATGAGGGTTTCAAAGGCCCAATCCCGGGTATATCCCATTAGGAACACCACCAACCGTCGGATCCAAAAATAAGGAAACGAATGGCTACGATTCGTAGCTAAAAAGTAAAACCTGGGCCGAACACGGCCTGTGACACGCCCGTGTCCAGGGCCGTGTCCTTCATTCGCCGTCAAAATCAACGCATTACAAAACTTACACGGGTCCCGACACGCCCGTGTTTAACCTGATACGCCCGTGTTCCCACTGGCACGGCCGTGTGGTTGTCCGTATACCCCCATCGACACAGCCCCGAAAACAACCCGAGACTCACACGGGTCTTGGACACGCCTGTGTCCAATTTGACATGCCCGTGTCAAACCCGAACACGCCTGGGCTCCAGGATGTGTTCACTGTCTCGACACTTCGTCGAGCGAAGTTCGTCGACCACATGACACGGCCTTGGACAAGCCTGTGTCCTAGGCCGTGTTCCCTGTCTCGACACATCGTCGAGCGAAAAATGTCGACTCCCTAGGCCGATCGTTGACATGGGCTCGACACACCCTGAGACACGCCCGCGTGCCCCATCTCGACACATCGTCAAGCGAAAATGTCGACTCCCTGGGCCGATCATCGACACGGGCTCGACACGCCCTCAGACACGCCCATGTCTCAGGCCGTGTGCCCCTTGCCAAATACTACATTTGGCCCAAAACGCCTCCCGTCGCTCTTTTGAGTTTCGGGGCGTTACAACTTTCCCCCTCTTAAAAGAATTTCGTCCTCTAAATTAAATAAAGGAAAGAAACATAAAACTTAAATGGTACCTGAGTGAAACAACTCCGGGTACTCCTCAAGCATAGTCTGCTCTCGCTCCCAAGAGAGCTCCTCTCGACCGCAATTGTCCCAACGGACCTTGACCATCCTGATCTCTTTATTGCGTAGCCGCTTGACTTCCGAGTCTTCAATGCGCACGGGCTTGACCTTCGTCGTCAACCCACTATCAACCGGCACTTGATCGACCGCGATCACTTGGTAGGCTCTTGCACCGCCTTCCGTAGCACCGATATATGGAATACATCATGCAGACAACTAAGCCCCACAGATAGCTTCAACTGGTACGCTGCTTCACCAATCCGCTCCAGAACCTCAAACGGTCCAAGGTACCTCGGGCTTAGCCTCTTCAAGCAACGAATCCGCGAGACACCCTTGAACGACTTGATCATCAAGTACACCCAATCGCCAACAACGAACTCCACGTTCCTGTGCTTGGCATTATAGTACTTAGCCTTGCGGTCCTGAGCGATTAGCAACCTCTCTCGAATGGTTCTCACCAAAGAAGTAGCATCCTCCACCTCTTGACGCTTGTACAACTTTAACTCACCCGTTTCCAACCAGGAAAACGGCGTACGACATCTTCTACCATATAGGGCCTCGAAGGGCGCCATCTGAATACTCGTCTGGTAGCTATTATTGTATGCAAATTCCACCAAGTATAGGTGGTCTTCCCATTGCTTTCCAAAGTCCAGGAAACACATGTGAAGCATGTCTTCCATTGTCCTATTGACCCTCTAAGTCTGCACATCTGTTTGCGGATGAAAGGCTGTGCTAAAACTCTACTTTGTTCAAAACATTTGCTGCACCAGCCTCCAATCATTGGACGTGAACCGCCCATCTCGGTCACTCACGATGCTGCAGGGCACACCATGAAGCCGTACAATATTGTCTACATACAACTTTACCAATTTCTCAACCGGATCATCCTTCCTATGCGGAATGAAATGCGACACCTTTGTTAGACGACTTACGACCACCAAAATGGCATCATTCCCCTTTTGCGACCTTGGCAACCCGTGCACAAAGTCCATAGTGATGTCATCGAACTTCCAGTCCGGAATAGGCATGGACTTCAAGAATCCCCGCAGTTTTTGGCACTCCGCCTTCACCAAGGCGCAAGTTTGGCACTTTGCCACGTACAGCGCCACATCCTTCTTCAGTCCTGGCCACCAGAATAATTTCTTAACATCGCGGTACATCTTCGTGCTCCCCGGGTGAATTGAGTACTTGGTATGATGCGCCTCGTACAACAATTCCACCCGTAAATCGCCCACGCTTGGGACGCACGGACGACTGTCTTTCCAAAGTAATCCATCCTCCACAACGAATTAGGAATTTGACCCATCCAGAGCCTCTATCATGAGTTTCTTCATGTGGACATCCATATCCAACGCCTGCCGAATTCTATCAGCCAGGTCATATTGGACTTAAGTCCAATTCAGTACTGCTTCAGCACTTTATTGCTTATCAACGCAAAAGATCTCAAACGCCTCTAACTCCCGAACCAACCGCTCGTCATGAGCCGACAGCCAATTGGCTTGAGCTGGGGCCCGACGACTCAACGCGTCCGCAACCGCATTACCTTTACCAGACACGTAGTGGATCTTAAATGTATAGTCCCCCAGGAAATCCATCCATCTACGCTGCCGCATGTTCAGATCTTTCAGATCAATCAAATACTTCAGGCTCTTGTGATCGGTGTAGATATCAATCTTCACACTGTACAAATATTGTCTCCACAGCTTCAAGGCAAAAATCACGACCGCTAACTCCAAGTCATGGACCAGATAGTTCCTCTCGTGCACCTTCAGCTGTCTCGAGCCATATGCTATAATGCTTCCATGCTGTAACAACACACAAACCAAACCACTGCCCGAAGCATCGCTATAAATCTCATAACCTTCGGTCCCACTCGGCGAACTCAACACAGACGCCGTGGTCAACCGACATTTCAACTCCTCAAAAGCTCGTGCGCATTCTGGCGTCCAAACGAACTTCTGCTCCTTACTCGTCAAAGTAGTGAGAGGTAACGCTATCCGCGAGAAGTTCTCTACGAAGCGCCTATAATAGCCGGCAAGCCCCAGGAAGCTCCGGACTTCCGCTACCGTAGAAAGCTCAGGCCACTCTCGTATCACAACAATCTTCGTCGGATCCACTGCAATACCTTCCCCCTCACAATATGACCGAGGAACGCCACTGAGGACAAACAAAACTCGCACTTCGAGAACTTGGCGTACAATTGATTCCTCCTTAGCGTCTCCAAAACCAAATGAAGATGCATGAAGTGATCTTCCTCACTCTGCGACTACACCAAAATATCGTCGATGAAGATGATCACAAAATGGTCCAAGTACTCCCTGAAGGTCCTGTTCATCAAATCCATGAACACTGACGGCGCATTCGTCAGCCCAAACGGCATGACCGTAAACTCGTAATGCCCGTATCTTGTACTGAACGTTGTCTTAGGGATATCAGTCTCCCTTATCCTCAGCTGATAGTAACCAGACTTGAGATCCAACTTAGAGTACACTGTCGACCCGACTAACTGATCAAAAAGATCATCGATCCTTGAGATTGGGTACTTGTTCTTTTCCGTTAGCTTGTTCAACTCCCGATAATCAATACAGAGTCTCAAGCTCCCATCCTTCTTCTTAACAAAGAGGACCGGTGCGCTCCAAGGCAATGAACTTGGACGCACATACCCTTGCTCCAACAACTCTTGAAGTTGCACCTTCAGCTCCGCCATTTCCTTAGGCGCTAGCCGATAAGGAGATCGTGACATAGGCTTTGCACCTGACACTAGCTCAATAGTGAAATCTATCTCCCATTGAGGCGGGGCTCCAGGAAGATCTGCGGGGAACACATCAGGGTATTCAGCTACCACTGAAATACTATCCAACATAGGCTTTGGCTTTGCTACCTCCACTAGTGTAAAGAACAGCTCTGCACCAGCACGAACCGCCTTCACCACCTGAAGAGCAGACATCAACGTCTTGCTCGACCCTTTCAAGCCCGTAAAAGTCGTCTCACGACTTGCTCCCAACTTGACTTCCTTGCGACTGCAATCAATATAGGCTTGCTGCTCCGAGAGCCAGTCCATGCCAAATATAACGTCGAACTCCACCAACGGTAGTAACGACGCTTGCAGATCAAACTCTTGATTCCCAATGCGAATCTTAACACCGCAAATTTTTTCCGCGCTCATCGAACACCCATTCGGTAACAAAACATCCAACTTGTCCTTCGCCATCGAAGAAGGTACTCCAATGCGTGATATGAATCCTTCGGACAAGAAGGAGTGTGAAGCTCCCATATCAAAGAGTGCTCTCACCGGAAACTCACAAATCAAAACAAATCCTAAACAAGCAGTGGTATGGTAACATACGCATAACAAGTATTTAAAGAAATTTAGCTTGCTACAAATTAAACCGTACCTGTCACCACATCCGCTTGTTTGATGGCCTCCTGTTGGCCAAGATTATAAACCCTTGGTTGAGCCGGAGCATAATGAGACGCGGTTGACTCCACCGCCTTGCCCTTCTCTTCATAAGTTGCTCCCGGCTTTCTCTCGGACTTGGGACGTCCGCGCCAACAATCACGGGCAAAGTGCCCCGGCTTCCCACAAGTGAAACATGCACTCGTGGTCCGACCCGTAGTCGCCCCAGAAGCACCGGAAGAAGGAGATGGACCCGAAGTCCTAGCCTTCTTAAAGAATTTACGGTACCCAGACTTTGAGGTAGTCGGCACCTTGAACTCAGACTTCTTGTCACCAACGCTTTTCTTTGCTTGAACCTTCTTCATGTCCTTCTCCAAGGACCGGGCGGTGTTGACCAGGGTCAAGAAGCCCTGCGTCATAAGCCCCGAGAGTAGTAGCCTCAAATCATCTCTCAACCCTTCATAGAATCGATTCATCTTGCGCTCCTCATCCGCGATGGTGGAGCTAGCATACCGACTCAATCGAGTAAACTCGTGGAGATATTCATCCACGCTACTCTCTCCTTGAACCAACTTCAGGAACTCGTTCTCCAAAGCTATCCTCTTCGTCGAAGGGAGGTACCTAGCCAAGAATAGTCTCGATAACTCCTCCATCGAGACATCTGTAAGTTGCATACCTCTCAATAGATGCATCTCCAAGCCTTCCCACCACAATCTTGCTTCACCTTCCAGAAGGAACGTTGCAATAGTGGTCATTTGCCATTCTTTCGTCTCCGTTGCTGTCAAGACTATCTTCACACGGGAGAGCCAGCCTTCAGCTTGAGATGGGGTTCCCAACCCCGAGAATACCGGAGGATTAAAGCTCATGACATGTTTGAGCTGTCTCTCGGTTGCCCTCCTCGGCACCACCGGTTCCTCTAGTACCTGTTCCACCTTTCTCTGCTCAGCCACTTGCAGTGGTACCTGCTCCATCGCAGGAGCGGGCTGCTGCACCTGCCTTATAGGCTGCGCATTGATCATTGCAAACACTACTTCAGCCACCAGTCGAATGGTTTCGGCCGATGGAGGTGTCGCAGGAGCATCATTTTGTGCACTGCTAGCCTCAAAAACTAGACGTTCCGACATCCCAACACCGCTTCTGGTCACCTATAGTGGTACAAAACACCGTTAAGCGACCAAACAAAATTGCAAACAGCAATTATAGGAACACACAGGTTCCCCAAACACGTGTATTTTCATTCCTAAGTGGACATTCATGGGTTCTTTTGTTGTTATAACGATGACATACACACATTTGCTCACCAGCCCTTAAAAAGAATTCGTCCACGAATTCATTTTAAGCCTGATCGAAACCTGGCTCTGATACCAAATTGTAACACCCCCTATCCGTCGCATAGCATATAGTAGTAGGTCCGGCCGGGGCCCGACGTCATATACCACAGACAGACCGCGTGGTTACTCAATGGAAATAATCCAACCAATCCAATGTCCTACACAGAGTCATTCTAGCGGAATCAGTTTTATTAGTTGCAATAAAAAGAACCCAGCAAAATAGCATGAATGTCCACTAAACAAAGCCAAAGGAATGAAGTACAAATACACAAGTTCTGGCCTTAAGGCCTTACAACAGTTTGCTCAAATTAAATGTTTTCCAAACTTCAGCACGCAGGCTGGCCATACATGAATAAAAGAAAACATCCAAAAATTAGGCCTTCGAGGGCCGGTTTAGCAACTTGGGATTTAGCCCGCTATTTACCGCTCGGCTCCGCAGCACCTGCAAGCACAATCCACCGCAACGGTGGAAAACCAAAGCAACGGTCAATCATGCTGACCAAATTATAACGACCCCGCCACCAATTCGGGGCGGCGATGCTCCTTCCCTGCAGTTTATTCGCATAACCAAGCCGTATATATACATTACATCACAGGCGTTGGCACACACGGCCACACGCCCCGTGTACTCAGGGCACATTCTCGGTGAACCGGTCAATGTCACGTCAATTTAAGCCATAGACACTCTGGTCACACCACCGCTACTTTGACCGCCAAAATATGAGCAATTTGTCTTCCCGGCATGGGTCACGTCAATTTAATCCATAGACCACCGAAGAACCTCATCTATGTCAACGGCAAGTACCACGTACCCTTAGGTCTCTTTAACCGAACGACATAGAATGGGTACAATTCCATCTAACCTGTGCTCACATCGCAACGACAATTTAAGCCATATGCGCGGGTCAAACTTCTCCCGAGTCCCGTTTCTGTTACACACTTTACATAACCCAGTTATGTTCAAGTTGGCTCCCCGGCCACCATGTTGGCAGAACCACGCGTCTGCCCAGTTTTCCGGGTGCACCTTGGAGTTAATCCCCAAGGCTCGCTGTTGCAATCTACCTCGTAGTAAACCCGAAAAACAAACATTCGCACGGAGTCTTCTCCGGCCATTAAGCAATGCAACATCACCGATCCAGACCAACTTGTCCGGGTAGGCTTCACACAACATGCCTATGTCCATTCTCGAATACGGACTCTAAACAACGAGAACTTTACATATCTACCCGAAGGAACGCCTCAAACTCACCACAAACTCGCGAGAGCGGGCTTCCTATGCAAAAGAACGAGAGCTTCACATGTTCAAGTAGAGGATTGTTACCCTAGCGTTCTTCCTTGGCGCCATGGAAATGTAATGGATGAAAAGCACCGCACTCTCCTTGCCTCCGTATATCCGAAGTTGGTTCGCAATTTAGAGCTCCGAAGCTCCACCGGTGACCGGATCTAGGCTTCTTCTTCCTCCTTTGCTCTCCCCTCTCTCTAGATTTAGAAAGAGAACCACTCAAGAGAAATGAGGGTTTCAAAGGCCCAATCCAGGGTATATCCTATAAGGAACAACCCCCAACCGTCGGATCCCAAAATAAGGAAACGAATGGCTACGATTCATAGCTGAAAAGTAAAACCTAGGCCGAACACGGCCTGTGACACACCCGTGTCCAGGGCCGTGTCCTTCATTTGCCGTCAAAATCAATGCATTATGAAACTTACACGGGTCCCGACACGCCCGTGTTTAACCTGACACGCTCGTGTTCCCACTGACACAGCCGTGTACCCACATCGACACAGCCCCGAAAACAACCCGAGACTCACACGGGTCTTGGACACGCCCGTGTCCAATTTGACACGCCCGTGTCAAACCCGAACACGCCTGGGCTCCAGGCCGTGTTCACTGTCTCTACACTTCGTTGAGCGAAGTTCGTCAACCACACGACACGGCCTTGGACACGCCCGTGTCCTAGGTCGTGTTCCCTGTCTCGACACATCGTCGAGTGAAAAATGTCGACTCCCTAGGCCGATCGTCAACACGGGCTTGATACGCTCTGAGACACGCCCGTGTCCCAGGCCGTGTGCCCCGTCTCGACACATCGTCGAGTGAAATTGTCGACTCCTTGGGCCGATCGTCGACACGGGCTCGACACGCCCTGAGACACGCCCGTGTCTCAGGCCGTGTCCCCCCTGCCAAATACTAGATTTTGCCCAAAACGCCTCTCGTCGCTCTTTTGAGTTTCGAGGCGTTATATTTTACAACCCTCCCCTCCTTACAAAAATTTCGTCCCCGAAATTTGCACACCGTAAGGATCTCAAAACAAGCTATTTTATTCCATAGTCATTGAATACAACTTGTCACGCAACTTTTCACACACTGCATATAGTTACACAAAGAGCTCGGGAAATTCAGCTCGCATGCTCTACTCTCGCTCCCATGTGAGTTATTCACGGCCGCAATTATCCCACCGGACTTTGACCATCCCGACCGTCTTGTTCTACAACTATTTATCGGCACGATCTTCGATCTGAATGGGTCTAACCTTCGTCGTTAGCCCATACTCCACCGACACACGATCATCCTTGATCACTTAAGCTGGATCTTTTACGGCCTTCCGCAGCACCGAGATGTGAAACACATCATGTAATCCACTCAAGTCGGCCGAAAGAGCTAGCCGATATGCAGCTTCCCCAACTCGCTCTACCACTTCAAATGGACCAAGGTAGCGTGGACTCTAACTTTTTCAGACGTCGAATAATGGATACGCCCTTGAAGGGTTTGATCTTCAAGTACACCAAATCACCCACCGCGAACTCCACGTTCCGGTGCTTGGCGTTGTAGAATTTCATTTGTCGATCTTGAGCTATTAATAGCCGTTCCCAAATAGTGCGTATTGTCGAGTTCGCTTCATCAACTTCAGTATGCCTATAAACTCCGACTTCGCCTGCTTCCACCCAAGCTAAAGGAGTACGACACTTCCAACCATACAAAGCTTCATACGGTGCCATACCGATACTCGCTTGGAGCTGTTATTGTAGGCAAATTACACCATGTAGAGATGATCTTCCCATCTCTTTCCAAAGTCCAGGGCACACATCCGGAGCATATCTTCCATCGTCCTGTTAGTCCTTTCAGTTTGGCCATCTGTTTGGGGATGAAAGGCCATACTGAATGTCAACTTCGTGCACAATAGCTGATGAACTAGCCTCCAGTCATTTGATGTGAATCACCCATCTCGATCACTTACGATGCTCTGTGGAACATCGTGTAGCCGCATAATCTGGTCAACATACAATTTTGCCAAACTTTCCACCGAATCATCTCGTCTGTTCGGCAGGAAGTGTGCCACTTTCGTCAGCCGATCGACAATCACCCAAATCGAGTCATTTCCGTGCTGAGTTCTCGGCAACCCGTGCACAAAATCCATGAAAATATCGTCGAACTTCCATTCTGGAATCGGCAACGACTTCAAATAACCGCCCGACTTCTAGCATTCCGCCTTCACCATAACACAGGTTTGGCATTTGGCCACATAATGAGCAACATCTTTCTTCAGCCCTGGCCACCAGAACAGCTTTTTCATATCTCTGAACATCTTTGTGCTCCCTGGGTGGATTTAGTACTTCGTATAATGCACTTCATACATCAGTTCTTCCCTCAATTTAACCAAATTCGGGATGCACAAACGGTCCTCCTTCCGCAGAAGACTGCCATCCCATGAGAACTTGCCCTCTGGCCCATCTTTAGCATAGCGTAGGAGATCTTCATCTAGCCCCGTTGCCCATCGAATCCGGTCTGCAAGGTCACACTGCACCTCCGTCCAGTTCAAACAGGCATTGGCGGTGGAATTCTTGTCAACACAAGAAATCTCCAATGCTTCTAGCTCCTGGATGAGACATTCATCATGCCTCTGCAACCAACTCGCCCTTGTCGGAGCTCTCCGACTCAAGGCATCCGCGAATACATTTCCCTTTTCGGGCATATAGTGAATCTCAAAGGTGTAGTCCCCAAGGAACTCCAACCACCTTCGTTGTCGCATATTCAAGTCCTTCTGCTCCAATAGGTACTTTAGGCTCTTGTGATCTGTATAGATCTCCACCTTCACGCCATAAAGATAGTGTCACCACAGCTTTAGTGCAAAGATCACCACCGCCAATTCTAAGTCATGGACGGGATAGTTTTGCTCTTGCACCTTCAGCTGGTGTGAGCCATAAGCAATCATCTTCCCATTTTGTAGAAGAACGCAGCCTAAGCCGCTCCCTGAGGCATCACTATAGATTATAAATCCGTCGGTCCCACATGACGATGACAACACAGGCGCCGTGGTCAACCGAACCTTTAGCTCTTCAAAAGCTCGCGCGCACTCTGGCGACCAAACGAACTTCTGCTCCTTTCTCGTCAGTGTGGTTAGCGGCAAAGCGATCCGCGAGAAATTTTCAACAAATCTTCGATAGTAGCCCGCCAGTCCAAGGAAGCTCCTGACCTTGGCTTCTGAAGACAACATCGGCCACTCCTGTATGGCCCTTATCGTTGCTGGATCCACTGCTATGCCCTCTCCACTCAACACATGGCCCAAAAAAGCCACCGACGATAGCCAAATTCGCACTTCGAGAACTTGGCGTAGAGCAGCTTCTGCCTCAAGGTATTCAACACCAACTGCAAGTGGGTTTTCATGCTCGGCTTTCGATCGAGAGTAGACCAAAATATCATTAATGAACACTATCACGAACATGTACAGGTACTCTCGGAACGTGCGGTGCATCAAATCCATAAATACTGATGGCGCATTGCACAGTCCAAACGACATCACCGTGAACTCATAATGCCTATAACGAGTTCCAAATGCGGTTTTGGGAATGTAACCTTCCCAGATTCTCAACTGGTAATAACCAGACTTCAGGTCCAACTTCGAGTAGACAGTCGATCCCACTAGCTGATCGAACAACTCATCAATCCGCGGAATCAGATACTTGCTCTTCTCTGTTAGCGTATTCAGTTGACGGTAATCAATACATAACCGCAAACCACCATCTTTCTTTTTTTACAAAAAACACAGGGACGCTCCTAGGTGACATTCTTGGGCATATATAACCCTGCTCCAGCAACCCTTCCAGTTGGACTTTCAACTCCGCCATTTCCTTTGGCGCAATGCGATATGGCGAGCGGGCCACCGGTTTTGCACCTGGCACCAACTCGATCGTGAAGTCAATCTCTCGCTGGGGTGGTAGCCTAGGGAGATTCTTGGGAAACACATCTGCAAACTCCGATACGATCGGAACATCACAAACACTGGCCTTGGGCTCAATAGCTTGAATTAGAGTGAAGTATAACTCCACTCCCTTCCGAACAGCTTTGACAACTTGGAGTGCAGACATCAACGTCCCGCCCACTCCTCGCATCCCCGCGAACTTAGTCTCCTGCTCGGTATTCTGGCCCAACGTGATCTCTTTAGTATTATAATCAATCAAGGCATGCTGCTCCGCGAGCCAATCCATCCTAAATATCACGTCAAATTCCGATATCGGTAATACAGATGCAGTCTAACAGAAGTCCCGACTTCCTATCTGAACCGCCACATCACAAGCTCGATCCGCGAGCATCAAACAACCATTCGGCAACACCACCCTGACGCCATCTGTCTTTACACGACTAGGTATCCCAAGCCTCTCTATGAAATCTTGAGATAGAAAAGAATGCGACGCACCTGTATCAAACAGTGCTTGCGCCAGCGTGTTCTGAATCATCACAAACCCTGTGACAATCATGTCACACAATCCGCACACACATATGCAATAAACAAAGCATGTAAGTAATACCATACTCAATAAATAAACTCGTGCCTATGACGATGTCACTTTGCTTGATGGCCTCCTGCAAGCCAAGATTGTAGACCCGAGGCTGCGCCTGCGAGGCAGAAGACTCCATGACTGCCTTTCCTTTCTCCGCATACGACACTCCAGCCTTCTTTTCATTCTTTGGAGGCACCCGACAATCACGGGCTATATTCCCCACCCGTCCACAATTAAATCACGTACGAGTATCCGACCTTGAGGTGGCCCCCGACGTTGCTCCCGATGCAACCGAAGAAGGAGCTTGTCCAGCTGCCTTGGACTTCTTGCCCCATCTCCTCTAAGAAAATGACTTTGCCGGTCGGGGCACCTTGAATTCCGGCTGTGCCACAGCCAAGGCCCGCATCCCATGCACCCTCTTCATATCGTTTTCCAACACGCACACAGTGTAGACGAACACCTGGAAGCCTTGGTTCACATAACTAGAAAGCAGGAACCTCAACTCGTTCTGCAGTCCTTCGTAGAACCTATTTGTCTTCCTCTGCTCATCAGCAAATATCGAACCCGCATACTGCCCCAAGCATGTAAACTCGTGCAGGTAAGTTTCAACACTGCCATCACCTTGCGTTAGCCTTTTTAATTTGTTCTACATGGCAATACGTCGTTGACACTTGTGTTAACGGTCTACCTGCCAAGTGATGTAGCTCCATCTCGTCCCACCATAAACGCGCTTCTCCTTCCAACAAGAAGGTGGCTAAGGTGACCTTCTGATGTTCGTCCGATCCAATCGCCATCATTATCCGCTTGACGCGCGACAACCAATCTTCTGCATACGCGGGAGATCCCACTCCCGAGAACGTAGGCGGATGAAAGCTCATAAATTACTTCAACTGCTTCTCAGCTGCTCGAGGTTCTACAGCCGCAACAGGTTCTGGACTCGCCGCCACCTTTTCTGGCCTCACTGTCGGCTATGCCTACCCAATCGGCTGAGACTGTATCATAGCAAACAAAGCCTCAACAACTAATCACACAGTTTCCGCAGATGGTGGAGGTGTAGGCACCTCGGCTAGTGCCGTACTTTCATCAGAACGCTGGGGCTCCGACTGCACAGCTCCACTTCGTGTCACCTATAGGTGAACAAGACACACACATTAGCAACCGTACAAAAGCAATCGCAACAAGATAGGAATGCGCAGGTTCCTCAAGCACATGTATTTCACTCGTACGGTGGACATTCAGGAGTTCAAGCGTGTAACTTGGTTCGCAAAGACACGTGCTCGCCACCCCACAAAATAAGTCAACCACGACTTCAAAGGGAAAGACCAAGACAGCTGATACAAAAAATATAACAACCCCATCCATTTACATAGTATATACTAGAATGTACAGCCGGAGCCCCACAGCATATACCACAAAATAGGCGGTGAAGTTACGGTATGAGACCAGAGTAGCGCAGCGTACCCTAACACATCGCATTCTAGCGGAAGCCTAAACACTAAACTTGAACTCCACACCTGAATGTCCAACATATAAAAGCTCCTCATTTATATATAATATAGGAATGTTTTACAAATACAAATAGTTGGCCTTATGGCCTTACTGGGCTTTCACAACAGTGGCCTCAACATTGGCATGCAGGCCGGCCACGTATAAATAAAACACAACATTTATAAGTTTAGCCTTTGAGGGCTAGCAGCAGGAGCAAATGTAGCAGGAACTTCATCCCTTATGCGTCCCGCTCGGCTCTCCAACACCTGCACAGGGACAGCCCACCCATCGGTGGCAAAAAGGCAACGGTAAGCATTCAGCTGACCAAATTATAACGACCCCACCCCTCCTACCAGGGCGGTGGTATTCCTTCCCTGCAGGCATAACATTTCACAAGCATATATATTTCATGCAATGTGCTCTCACGCACATACATTCCATCACAACCGTCAGCCACGCAGCCCGACGATCCGTGCACTCAGGGCACATTCTTGGTGTACCTACGAACCAGGGTCCTACCACCGTATCAGGGTCACAGCCCAACGGTAAAACATTGAGCATTTCACTCCATGACGTGCAGCCGGAGCTTTAGTCGTAATTCTCTGGGATTGGCCCGTAGCCCCCCATTGTGTCATGGCACACATGCCTACGACTCTCGCTATGTGCTCCAACAGACCGCACCTTCTGGTCTCGTGTCGGACGGACATAACGCAGGTCGGATCATCCACCCCCCGTTGCTCAAATCGCCTTGCCATCACCGAGCACAGCGTACTCGTGGCTATATAAAGGCGCGGGTCGGTTTCACCGAACCTATTTGGCATTCAAGCCTGGGTGCTTTCCTGGGCGCACCAGTACTTACTCTTACACCCATTTCATCTCACACATCAGCGGTTCTTTCCTGGACACACAAGTACTTCCTGCTACTCTCTTCACATGTATGACCCCACTATTATCATAAATGTCAAGGGTATTTCCATGGCTTACCATGCCAGTACTTCCTGCTACTTCCCTTCACAGGTCCACCCATGAACTTCAAGCATTACAAAGGGTATTTCATGAACCTCCAATCAAGTACTTCCTGCTACTTCCTTTCCCAGGTACAACCCAATAGTACAGGCATCACAAGCATCACAAGGGTATTTTCCTGAACTACCACTCCAGTACTTCCTGCTACTGCCTTTCACAGGGTTAACTCATTGACTACTAAACGACACGTTTATCACGGAGTCTTCTCCGGTGCATATGCAACATCACCAATCCAGACCAACCTGTCCAGATGGGCTTCACACAGCATGCCTATTCCGTACTTCATTTCTAGATCTATTTGACAAATGATTTGGGATTCCATGAATCAACCCAAAAGACTCCCATAATCAGCCACCCTCTGGTGGGGGAATCATGCATATGCCAAAAAGGAAGCCTTCACATGGCTAGGAAGAAAATTCGTTACCCTTGAAGACCGCTTCAGTGCTATGAGCTCCTAGTTGGCTAGAAAGAACCACAACAGCTTTTCCTTCGCAATGCTGGTCTCGGACCTCTCGTCGGAACTCCGCAGCACCACCGGTGGCCAACTCCTCTTACTCCTCCTCCTCTTTCCTCTCCCTTTCCCTCTCTAACTTTTAAGAAAGAGAAGGCCAAATAACAAATGAGAATTCTCATCTCATTTTCGGCCTTAAGGACATAGGGATGGGTCTCAGCCATTGGATCCCAGCTGAGAAAAGGAACGACTATGATTTTGCCACAAAATCATGTTTTTTGCCTGACACGGCGTGTGACACGCCCGTGTACAGGGCCGTGTTCCCTAAGCGGTGCTCAACCGACTCATCCAAACCAGTACATGCCCATGTGACATGCCCATATGACATGCCCGTGTCACGGGCTGTGTTACTTGACACGCCTTCAGACACGCCCGTGTCTGTTGCCGTGTTCTTCAGGCTACACAACATCGAAATCAACCCAAGACTTACAAGGCCTGTGACATGCCCGTGTCCCAGGCCGTGTGCTCATTACACGGCACCAGACACGCCCCAGCTCGATTTCGTCGAGCTAAGTTCGTCGACCCGCGAGGACACGCCATGTGACACGCCCGTGTCACATGTCGTATACTAAGCACTCGATAATCGTCAACAGAATCAACTTCGTCGACCTGAAATTCGTCGACCCATAGAGGACATGGCCTCTGACACGCCCGTGTCAGAGGGTGTGTGCCCTCATTTTGCTCGTCGAACGAATTTTCGTTGAACTCTTGCCGGCTGCTCACCCAAGCAGGACACGCCCTGGGACACGCCCGTGTCCCAGGCCGTGTCACCCCATTTTTTTTCCAATCCTGAGATTTGGGGTGTTACAATCTTTGAAAATCCTTTTACAAACTTGCGATAAAACCTGACAAGTCGAAGGAAACTCTGTACATCGGCCGCTGACAATAAGGGAGACCATTCCTTCACGGCACGCACTTTGGCCGGATTCACAAGTCCAACCCCACTGATCACATGGCCTAAGAAGACAACTTCTTGGAGCCAGAATTTGCACTTGCTGAACTTGGCAAACAAGGCATGCTCTTTTAGGTTCTTCAGCACCAATGTCAGATGTTCAACATGCTCTTCCTCTGTCTTTGAGTACACCAAAATGTCATCGATGAAGACGATGACGACGATGTCTAGATAAGGCTCAAACACTTTGTTCATCGGGCTCATGAAGGCTGAAGGGGCATTTATGAGCCCAAACGGCATCACAGTGAACTCGTACAAGACATACCTTGAGCTAAAAGTTGTTTTCTGAATGTCCTCATATAGTAACCTCAATTGGTAATACCCTGAGCGCAAATCCAACTTGGAGAACCAATGCGCTCCTACTAATTGATCGAACAACTCGTCGATCCGGGGTACAAGATAGGTGTTCCGCACTGTCAGTCAGTTGAGCTCCTGATAGTCTATACATAATCATAATGTCCCGTCCTTCTTCTTAACAAACATAACAGGGGCTCCCCAAGGAGATGAGCTGGGGCGAACAAATCCTGATTCCACCAGTTCTTGAAACTGAACTCTAACCTCTGCGAGTTCCTTCAGGGCCATTCGATAAGGGGTCCTGGAGATGGGCTTGGCACCTGGTACTACCTTAATTTGAAAATCGACCTCTCTATGCGTGGGTAATCCTGGCAATTTCTCAGGAAATATCTTGGGAAAATCCCGCACCACTCGCACATCCTTCATATCTATTGTCATCTCTTTCAGTTCGAAACATATTATGTAGACTTCATCCCACCCTCATGTGAGCTTTCAAGGCTTGAATCGATGATAATAACAAAAGTGGTGCGAATCTTATACCTTGAAAAATGACATCAGTTTTCCCATGTCTCAAGTAAATTCTCTTCTCCGCACAGTCATTTCTTGCGTAATGCCAATCCAACCACGCCATGCCTAGAATGAGATCAAATTTTGGCATACTCAAAACTGTGGCAGGGGTATCAAAGGCCTTTCCCCCAAGGAGTATCTTCAATTCGCACTTGGCGGTTGCGGTTATCTGAGAGCCATCTAGGAGGAGTACTCTCCGAGCAATACCAGTGAAGTATTACACTCCTTATAGGTCTTTAACAAAGTCTGCCGACACAAACGAGCATGTGGCACCGATATCGAATAGTGTATAGGCCGATTTCTCACTAACCATTATGCCCAAGTATCAAAATTGTAAAGGCTCATGCCAGATTCCTAGAACAAACTTATGCAGACTAAGGACAAATACTTATAACGTGTGAATTTCTTCCTCATAGTCCTCGTCCTGAAGCTGGGTCCTGCTTCTATTACTCCTTCAGCGGGTCTCTTAACGCTTGTTTGAACATCCAAAAGATCTGCTTCCAACCACTTTACGATATCTATTATCTCAGCCAAACTCGAGTCTGCTATAAACAAAAGTGGTTGTCCTAGAGAATATGTCATGTCTACTATCTCCGCTATAGTCAAAATCCGCTATAAACAAAAGTGCTTGCCCTAGGGGGTCTCGTAAGACTTTATACAACAGTTTTACGTACCTAAGATCATCCAAACTTTAGGAGGTCGACATATAAAGGTACAAAGCTAAGGTCAGGTTGGCTAATCATAGGGTCAAAATTCGACATACTTAGTGTGAATTACATATGGCACACCACTGCTTCTGCTAATTGAGTTTGTCCCCAAACTGACTAATCGAATGGGGGTGGCACCATTGTTGAATGACTTCTTTAGTTCAGGATCATAGCAAGCTGATACCATTTGTAAGACCCCCTACCGGAACACAAAACACGGCACGAGGAGAGTCTTATGCCCAGAACAGCCGCCTTGCGGTAGCGTTAGCACATGGGCTAAACTACAAGACATCTATTCTGCCGGCTATAATAAATATCAAACATTGTCAACCCAACCAAGAATATAAAACAGAAGTCCATACATAAGCAAAATAGTCCAAAAAGTACATCAAGGGAAAGAACCTACAACAAGCTTCTATAATATCAGAGTATGTGTACAAAAGAGTCTCTCTAACTCACATCGGTCACTGACAGTAGCGATGCCACTGTCCCTTTAGGCCCCGTCATCCTGGACTGCCTGTCCTGCTGCATAACCTGCTGCTGCTCTGTCTGTGGGGTTCCCTCCTAAAAGGAAGACATAGCAACTGTTAGTCATAAGGACTAAGTGGTTTCACATACGCTCCCCCGGCAACTCCTCGGCACCGGGCGGAGAAAAACGATAGGTACTATATATATATATATATATATATATATATATATATATATATATATATATATATATATATATATAAAAGAGTAGTAGTAGTAGTACAAACAGGTGGTAAAAGAGTGAGCAATATCAAATATATCAGCACCATAATGAAAGAGTAAACAATATACTCCAATAGTTCTATCATGTACAACAGTATATGAAAAATGTAAAGGTACAACAGAAAGTAACTCAACTTATATGAATGCACATACAGACATATAAGTTCAGGATCGGCTCAGCAGTAAAGTAACTCATCATATAAGAGTGCCCATACAAACTTATACGATGAGGATCTTGTGTATGCAATGTAATGTAATTACATGAATGCAATGCAATGGCTCACCCATGATCACACACATGCAACTGCTATGTTGACACAGACTTGTAGTTCCCACTTTTCGAGCAGGTAGCTAACCTCTCAGGCGTAAACCGTCGTGGCCCGGAAGGTGCCTCTGTGAACAAATCACTAAAGGACCAAGGCCAACCGTCTACTAGCACGGAGGGTGCCTCAGGAAGTGAGCACCGATGGCCAAGGCCCAACCTTGCAAGTCTAGCTGTCAACTCCCATCGGTGTGATGATTGACGAGCCCGTAGACCTTCCACACTATCATTAACCCGGGATTATGACACTGTGTGTCGACTCACACTGCATGCAATGTCACATCATCGTTTCATGGAAGGTGCCGTCTTTGGGAAAACCACCAGAGGACCAAGGCCAACCGTCCACAAATGTCTCTTTTAATCATTATTAACCCAGTGCGGTGAAATACCCACACTTACACCCTTTCACAATCTCATGCCCCAAGGCGCTTAAGGGTTCATCATCAACATAACCGTACTTCACATATTCATCAACCATTTGGCCAACATAATTACAAATAGGCTATGGTCACATAACTCTAACATCACTAGTTACAATTCTTTTCCATCAATTCTTTTGCCAAGTTCAACCATTCATGCACACATGGATCCATTAACTAAATGCCAACAACCATTTGTTCATAATAGTCACTACCAATTATGTACAACATCTTCTAGCCAAACTCATCATTATTCAATGTATTACCATGGTTAAGTACGTCCTTATTGATTCACATATTTAAACCATTCCTACCATCTTAACTCATCAACCCATTCGTTCACTACACCATGTGTTCGTTATGGATCTATCCAACAAATGCCTTCAAAGATACTTTATCAAAAATACATATAGCCTAAATTTACCAAAACATTAGCGTTATTGTATCACAGTCTAAAACTCAAAGCCAATTCAACATTATTCGTGCAGGAAAGATTATTGTACAACAACTTCGAACGGGGATTCCCGAGGCTACAGGAATCCGGTGAAGCGTGTAACCACTCGTTGGAAAGGTATTTCTAAGGTCTATGACTTTCGTGTTAAGTCGAAAGCCCAGATCCAGCTGCATCATGTCCGAAAACGACCACGAAGATCGATGCGCGCAGAAAACATATTTCTGCGCGCATCTTAAAGCGAGACGAATGACATCAGTTCGTCTTCTTCCTCCAACCAATATTATCACGTTACATCCAGAATTCCTCCTCCCTTGTTCACCCTCAAAGGCCAACTTTCTTCACGAAACCAAGTCCCTATCTTCTCATGGAAGGAAGGAGTGGTCGAAGACATCTTACCTCTAGGGTACAAACCCTAGCATGGCCTTCTCCTAGGAATACTTACTCTCACGAATCAATACACTTTTGAGTTGATATCAGAAAGAATTAGTACATAACCACCTAGAGGGGGGTGAATAAGTGTAATTCCTTTTTCTTTTTAAGGCAGCAAATCTATTCAGTTATTTAATAAGAAACTGCAAATTCTACAGCTAACATAGCACAGATTCACAGAATTACCACAACACAGATTGCACACAGATTTTTATAGTGGTTCCCCAAGGTCTGGGTACATCCACTTTCCCCCTTCGCCTATCTAGCAGTGTGCTAGATTCGGCCTAACTTCTTCTCTTCACCTCAGATCCTCAGATCTTACAGTAGCTCAGAACCCCGACAGGGCTCCTACAACTCGGAGTGAGTCCACACTCCTACATCTCAGGCAAACTGCCATACCTCAGCCTTCAACAAAGCCTACAACTCAGAGATCACAATCTCCTACAACTCAGGCTCACAGCCCTACCTCAACCTTCAACAAGGCCTACCACTCAGAGAAAATATTCTCCTACACTCAACCTTTATAAACACATGCTTAGAACTCAGATCTATAAAGATCCTACAGAAATTTGATTTAACAAAGTAATTAACCACCACCTAGATAGAGAGAGAAGGGATGGATGGCATCTTGATCAGTTCTTGGAAGAAACTGATAGCAGAGAACAACCTCTCTTAGCTTTCTTCAAAGCTTCTTGAATCTGAACTCAGTAGCGTTGAATCTCCTGTGAAGTTGATCTTCAATCATCTTCTGACTTGAGATTCAGATCTCAATCTGAATCTTTCTTGGTAGCCTGTTTCAACAACTGCACTTCAGTAGATGGAGCTCTCTCTCTCCAACTTCTTCTTAGATCTTCTGATGAAAATCTTCTGTATTATTACTTCTATCAGTTCTCTTTCTTCTCTATTAGTTCTTATATCCCCATCTGTTGAAGGAGAATGCCTTTATATAGACTTTCTCCATGGTCACCGGCTGATCCGGTTTCTAACAAACTTCTGACAGCTTTGACAGTTGCAGTAGACCGGTTAGAAATGACAGCTGTCAAGTCATCCAGTCACTTCTTGAAATACTGTCTCTATCTGAAAGTGTCGAGACTGAACTTCATCATGTGTCGACACAAGTAGACTAAGTGTCGACACAAGTGGACTAAGTGTCGACACAAGCCTTGGTGGTGTCGACACATCTCCTTTGTTGTTGTTAATACTTCTCGAGACAGCCTTCTGTAGAATGTGTCGACACTGATTTTGTGTGTCGACATAAACACTTCTTCTCTTTAACTTTGTTGAAGCTCTGCTGTGTGTCGACACAAGTCCTGTGTGTCGACACAGTTGATGTCGACAAAGTCTTCTGTGTGTCGACATTGACTCTTGGTGTCGACACAATTGATGTCGACTAAGTATTCCTGTGTGTCGACACTGCCTCTTGGTGTCGACACAGTTGATGTCGACAATGCTTCACTGTGTGTCGACACTGCCTCTGCATGTCGATACAGCTGATGTCAACTAAACTTCTATGTAAGTCGACACTGCCTCTGTATGTCGACTTAGCTTCTTCAGGTGTCGACACAGTCTTTCCAAGTGTCGACACAATTAGCTCCAAGTGTCGACACAGCTTTTCTCCAGTGTCGACACAAGCCTTCATAAGTGTCGACACAGCTTCTCCTGGTGTTGACACATGGACTTCGAATTTTTTTTGCATTCCTGCATTTACTTAACCTGCACATATAAACTCAGAACAACATCAAATACAAATTTATGTATATCATTGAGTAGGGTGAGGCTTCTTCAAATCTGGTACACATTTTCCAATGTACCCAACAATCTCCCCCTATTTGGAGAAGTCATAACCCTTAGTCAATGATATACACCATTCATAACAAATACACATTATGATGTATAAAAATATTATATGACAGGGTAACTACTAAACAAAAAATATATAAACAATCATCACAGAATAATAATGCTAACAGAATAAGCATTAATCATGTTTTGCTTCAACTTCAAAAGATTCTTTCATAATAGTTTTACATAGATTTTAAACACTAAAGTTTACAATGTGATAGAATCAAGTAAATCTATTCTAAGGATGCTCTGGCTCCTTGATGATAATTCCTTTGCCTGATTTGATCTTGGCTTGTACAGGAGCATCAGTGTCATCAGCTGGCTTCTTGCCCTTTATATCTTTCTTCTTTTTCTCTTCAGCCCTTATTCTTTGTCTTTCAAAATAATGAAAAGGCTTAGGGAAATATTTGCTAGGCTCTTGAGCATTAAGAGATAGTTTCCCAGCCTTAGCCTTTCTTCTATATTGAACTATGGCTTCTTGCCTGGCTTCATGCATTTGCCATTCTTGCTCAGAGTACCATTTACCCCTCTCTTGAGTCTTGTCCTTTACAGCTTTCCAAGCAGTCAGTATAATGTTCCTAGAAGTAGGGCTCCACTGCTCAAAATCAGGCTTTAACTCAGCTTGTTCTCTGAATCTTTTCTTAAATAATAGAGTTTCTTGCTCTTTGTTCAAAACTTCTTCTGGCACTGGCATGTCTACTTTCTCAAGAATAATATTTTTATTACCCTATGGAGGACTGTACATCGACTGTACTTCTTGATTTATCATCTCAAAATCAGCTGGAGGATAAATTACTTGAGCAACTCCAGCTTGTTCACCTCCAAAATAAGCAGGGTGATTCCAGACTCAGCCATATTGTCATCATCACAGAGGGGTGGATATCCAATTGTGGCTCTGATGCTATTAGATATCCATTTAGCATGATCAGATCCAACTTTGACTAATACTCTCTCCCCCTTTATGACTTCTCTGGCAACATGATCTCTAAGGTCATCCTTTTGAAATCTGATTTGTTCATCCAGAAAATTTACACCATCTTTATAAAAAGACTTCAACTTCAGCAGCTGTGTAGAAATAGTATTTTGAGAATCTTTAATAGCTGTTTGGATAGCAGCTAGTCCTTCCTGTAATTGCTTATCAAACTCTGCCTTGGCTTTAGCCTTTTCCGCAGTCTGGGCAGTAGGAAGATTCTTCATTTCTGTAACAATCACGTTATGTGATTCTGTCAGATTATCATTCATTCTAATCTGATTCTCTAGAACATAGCCTTGCTTAAGAGCTATATCATCAACTTGTGTCTTGATTTTCTCTTGATGGGTGGCTAGGAAAACCACAACATTTCCTCCTTTGTGAAAGCAATCAGTCATCTCCTTCTTATGCTGATTAACTTCAAATCTTATTGATTTAATATCTGTAGATAAGGAGAGTTGTAGATCTTTGTGGGTCTCATCCATATATTTCTCCATTGCAATCCTTTGCTCATCTAGCTTTACTTGCAGTGAGATTAATAAGGAGCTGTAATCAGCTGTTGGGGCAGATTGTGGAGCAGCAGTTTGTATTATCTTCTTGTAGCTTTGACTTCTCCTTTTTGAAGACCATTAGCTTTCTCTTCTTGTCCTGTATTTCTGCTTCATCTTCAGAAGCTGAGGTACTGTCTATATTAACTCTTTCTTTAGTACTAGGAGGCAGTTCCTGTTCAGTCCTTCATAGCTCCCCCTGAGTCTCTTGCTCCTCCTCAACTCTTGCTTTCTCCCCCTGAGTTCCTACTTGCTCCCCCTCAAGGTCAACTTGCTCTCCCTCAAAAGCAGTTTTCTCCCCCTCAAAACTAGCTTTCTCCCCCTCAAATTCAGGTTGTACTATATCTGGAAACAACTCTTCAAGGGTAAATTCTTGTTGAGTAGGGACTGGAGATTCTCTTATCTCTGTAGCATCAGCAACTGCTGATGTATCTTCCATGATTACATCTTGAACTTGACTGTGTAGTTGTGTTGGCTGGTCAACATTAATCAAACATTCAGTTAGAATTTAATCCTTATCATTAAGAATTGATTGATTAATCTCATGTATTACCTCAAGTATTGTTACTGTAGCCATTTCACTGTCCAAGTGAGTTGGCACTTCCTCATGTTGAGGTTCCCCCTGAAGTGGATCCAAGTGGATGGGGCTAGCAGATGGTTGCTCCCCCTGCCTCTATGTTCCTTCATTTCTTACTTTTATTACTGGTGACTGTCCAGTATTTTCAGCCTCTTCCTCATTAGAACTGGAAGCTGCTTGCTCCTCTGAACTACTGGAAGGTTCAGGAGCCATTTTTGCTTTCTTCTGCTTCCTCTATGGTGGAGCTTCCTTCTCTATGCATGTCCTTAGTTAGGACCCTATCCCATCTAGATATGATCCTGATGTCCATTCTCCTCATATGATTAATCTTGGATCCAGCAGCCTGTGTCATTACTTCTGGAATTATTCCAGACAAGTAGAGACTCATAATCCTTCCCAGATTTGGTTTCTTAATGCTTTCCTTAATCTTCTCAAATATTACTGCTGACCAATCAGTGTTTAGTCTATAGATAATTCTGTTCATTAAACTGAACATACGGGATGATATCCTATCATGCCCCCTGGCTTACAGAGAATCACTTTTCCTACAACTTCAGACAAAAATTTCCCTTGTATATTCATGCCTTTCCTGTTCAAAGCTGAGCCAATCTTTATGGTGAAATCTAGTCCACACCATTGAAGTGCTTCCCTTAGCTTGGATGCAGGTACATCTTCTTCCTCTTGTGTTCTTAGCAGGTGAAGAACTTTCCTTAAACTCTTCTGGGTGATTTTCACCTTTACTCCATGGACTGTGGATCTAATTTTGAGTCCAGTTTGATCTAGGATAGCAGCACCAAAGAATTCTAGTGTTTCCTTCTTCCAAATCTTAGTTGGTTCAGAAACTAGAAACTCCAACCCATTCTCAGCAATTATGGTTACAACAGCTTTAATTTCCGGTTCTGCATGGTCAAAGGAGTTGCGTACCAGCTCATATCCTTCATTGACATTGTCTTCAAGCTTGGGCGCCATTAGTGTTGAGAGAAATCTTAAATTTAGATGAGAGAATTTGTCGACACAAAGTTTTGGTCTCGAAACTATGAAGAGCGTGTCGACAGACAATGTTGTTGACTTATTTATACCTTTCTAAAAATGAAGGTGAAAAGTCACGTCATAATCCTCTTAATGTGTCGACACTGTTGAAAAGTGTCGACACAGACTTCTAATGTCTCGACATATGTGTTGACTTCTATGTGTCGACACTTATACATTTGCGCTCGACGATTAGTCGATACTCCACTCGACGAAATTTGTGTTTATCCTAAGTGTCGACACCATCTCTGGATGTGTCGACACCACTCCTGGATGTGTCGACACTATTTCTCTGAAGTGTCGACACCAATTTTCTAGATGTGTCGACATCATTTCCCTGGAATGTCGACACCACTTCTATGTGTCGACACAGATAACTCTTTGTGTTGACATAATTTTACTTAGTCAATTTTGTTAAACTAATCTATGTTCAACATTCTTAATTCAATTTTAAACTTATGGAATTTAGTTTCATCTAGAGGCTTAGTAAATATATCTGCAATTTGATAATCTGTTTTGACAAATTCTAGTGAGATGTTCTCTTTCTCTACATGTTCTCTAAGAAAATGATATCTAATTTCTATATGCTTAGTCCTACTATGTGAAATAGGATTATTAGCAATAGAAATAGCACTTATAGAATCACAAAGCAAAGGTGTTCTACTTACCTGAATACCATAGTCTTCTAGTTGGTGCTGTATCCACAGTAGTTGTGCACAGCAGCTTCCTGCAGCAACATACTCAGACTCAGCTGTGGAAATTGCCACACTAGTCTGCTTCTTACTGCTCCAAGACACCAATCTTCCTCCTTGAAATTGACAGGTGCCTGTAGTGCTTTTTCTATCTTCTTTGCAACCTGCAAAGTCTGCATCTGAATAGTCTCTCAGTAGAAAATCTCCATTCCTACGGTACCAAAGGCTTAGATTAGGTGTGCCCTTAAGATATGTCAAAATCCTTTTGACTGCAGTAAGATGAGATTCTTTAGGGAATGATTGGTACCTAGCACAGACACATATAGCATTCATGATATCTGATCTACTAGCAGTCAGATATAGGAGGGCGCCAACTATCCCTCTATATAAAGTTTCATCTACAGGTTTCCCTGCATCATCTTTGCTTAGAGACACACTTGTCCCCATAGGAGTTCTCATGGTAGTGGATGATTCCAAACCATACTTCTTACTTAACTCCAGGGTGAACTTAGACTGGTATATGGATAAGCCATCTTCAGTCTGTCTTACTTGGAGACCCAAGAAGAACTTAAGTTCTCCCATACTGCTCATTTCAAATTTCCCTTGCATAAGTTTTGCAAACTTTCTACAAAAGGTTACTTTCAGTAGACTCAAATATTATGTCATCAACATATATTTGGACTAGGATAATCTTTCCTTTTGATTCCCTAAGGAATAGAGTCTTGTCTATTTTCCCCCTTGAGAATTTGTTCTCAATGAGGAAATTAGACAGGGTTTCATACCAAGCCCTTGGAGCTTGTTTCAACCCATACAAGGCTTTCCGAAGTCTGTAGACATAAGAAGGATAGAGTGGATCAACAAAACCTGAGGGCTACTTCACATATACTTCCTCTTTTAAGTCTCCATTTAAGAATGCAGACTTCACATCCATCTGGAACACTTTGAAACCTTGATATGCTGCATAGGCTAGGAATAGTCTGATAGCTTTCAACCTAGCCACTAGAGCAAAGGTTTGATCAAAGTCAATACCCACTTCCTGCCTGTATCCTTTTGCAACAAGTCTTGCTTTGTTCTTCACAATGATCCCACTCTCATCCAGTTTGTTCCTAAAGATCCACTTTGTTCCAATGATGTTGTGGTCTTTTGGTTTAGGAACTAACTTTCAGACCTTGCACCTTCTGAACTGATTCAGCTCCTCTTGCATTGCATCAATCCAATGTGGGTCTAGAACAGCTTCTTCAAATTTCTTGGGTTCTACTTGTGATAAGAAGCTAGAGCAAAGAATTGTGTTCAGATTCCTGCTCCTTATTTGTACTCCTTATCTTGGATCACCAATTATCTGATTTGCTGGATGATCCTTTAAGTGTCTATTAGCTGGAGGTAGTCTATCTTCAGGTTGAACACCTCCAGCCTCTTTATTATGCTGCACCTCTTGGTTTTCATCAGCATCTGGAGAGTCTTGTACTCCCCCTGGACAGCAGCCACCATTTTCCACTTCCTGATTTGCAGTTGAATCTTCTGTAATGGTAAGCTTGTCCATTCTCTCAGTTATACCTGTAGAACTGCAAGAACTACTTGACAACTCACTGTTAATAAGTCTTGTTTCATCAAAGACTACATGTACAGACTCTTCTACAACTTGAGTAATCAAGTTGTAGACCCTATAAGCCTTACTATTGTTGTTGTACCCAACAAATATCCCTTCTTGGGATTTGACAGCAAACTTAGTTAGATATGACTTGCCATTGTTAAGGACATAACACTTGCAACCAAAGATCCTAAAATAGGATAAGTTTGGTTTTCTGCCCTTCATAATCTCATAGGGAGTCTTTTTGTGGCTCTTGGTGATAGTAGCCCTATTGATCATATGACATGCAGTGTTTACTGCCTCAGCCCAGAAATATTCTGGGAGAGAAGTGTCACTCAATAGAGTTCTACCAGTCTCCATCAGTGTTCTATTCTTCCTTTCAGCAATACCATTTTGCTGTGGTGTTCTAGGTGAGGAGAATTCTTGAAAAATCCCAAATTCTTCGCACAGTCTTGTCATACTCTCAGATTGAAATTCAGTGTCATGGTCACTTCTGATTTTCACCACTGTACTGTCCAACTAATTCTGAATTTGTTTGACAAAACCATATAAAACACTTGGGGTTTCAGATTTTTTTCTCAGAAAGAACACCCATGAATATCTAGAATAGTCATCTACCACCACAAAAGTGTAGACCTTCCTACCTAGACTATGAACTGGCATAGGACCAAATAGATCCATATGCAAGAGGTATAGACACCTCACTGAATCCTTATTTTCAAGACTATGAAAGGAGGATTTGGTCTGCTTGCCTTTTTGACAAGCTGAGCATATCACATCCTTTATACACTTAACTTGAGGACCATTCCTCGCTAACTCTTTGCTAAAAAGTTGGCCAATAGTCTTGTAGTTAAGATGAGCCAGCCTCTTGTGCCATTTAACACAATGAGAGGCTCTCTCATCAGCTACAAGACAAATAGGAGAAACATTGTTCTCACATTCAAAGTTAAGACAGTACACATTTCTTTTTCTATATTCTGTCAATATGACCTTTTGATCACTTGACCTTTTGATATGACATCCATTCTTACTAAATGAAATGTCATATCCTAAATCACTCAACTGACTTATGCTTATAAGGTTGTGTTTCAAACCCTTCACATAGGCCACTTGAGAGATAGTAATCTGGTTATTAGAAATGTTACCAAATCTTTTGATGATTCCTTTTTCAGAACCACCAAAGGTTACTTTAGGCCCATTCTTGATAGGTGAGTAGTCCTTCAGCAACCCCCTTGTTCCAGACATGTGCCTGGAACATCCACTGTCCAAGTACCATATAGGGGCATGACAACTTGGACTCACCTGCAATAAAGAATTACTTAACCTTAGAACCCAAATGAGTTTTTGGTCCTTGGTTCATGTTAGCCTGAAATTTAACAAATCTGCCTGCAGCTTTTCTAACAGGCAGACCACTACTCTCCTTGACACTAGAATTGTGCCAACACTCTAAGGCAAAGTGGCCTACCTTGCCACAACACCAGCACTCAAACTTGTTATACCTTTATTTAGGTACAACCTTAGCTGAATTGTTTATATCAGGTTTCTTGTTTTGTGCTGGGGCTTTGCCTCTAGAATTGAACTTAGCAGTCCATGCAGTTTTCTTAAACCCTATTCCTGCCTTACCCTTTTGTGACACAAAGTCATCTATTAAGGCTAATACAGATTTTGGCTTAGAAAAACTGGCTACAATCTCCTTTTCTTTCTGAAGACAATACTTCAGACTTTTAATCTGATCATTTTTAAATGTGATAGTACCCATCTGAATAACAATAATGTTTTTCAGTCTGGCTATATCATTCAACTTCTGATCCGACAACTTCTCTGACTCAGATGCAGCCATCTTAAGATCTGCAATTTCCTTAGCCTGAATTTTGGCCAGGTTTTTGCTTTTCTTTAGTGCCTGCAACAAGTCCCCATATTTATCTATCAGCTGATGAATATCACCTTCAGACTCAGGCTCATCCACATCACTTGATGCAGATGTTGCTGACTCTGACCCAGTACTACAATCTGAATTTCTAGAAGAACATTGTACCTTACTAGGACCAGGCTGATCCTAACACTTGTCTTCTTCTGACATAGCCATCAATCCCTTGCACTGATGGTCTTCTTGTTCATAGATAGAGTTCAGTACTTGCAAAAACTCATCTTCTTCATCTGCTGCATACAGACCAATGTATGCATCAGCTTCAGATTCTGACTCTGAAGATGATTGGTCTGTCAAGCACTTCTCCTTCTTAGCAACAAAGGATTTCTCCTTCTTGCTCTGGTGTTGAATCTTCTTTTTATCTGCAGACTCTTTTCTTTTATCTGGACACTCAGCCACAACATGTCCCGGCCTATTACAGCAGTATCAAACTATATTTGATGTTGTAGATTTGCTTGGCTTAGACCTGCTCCTGTCCTTCCTGGATGACTTCCTATTTTGATAATAATCATCCTTAGGCTGAGATGTGGAAGGTTTAGACTTCCACTGCTTCTTCTTCAGGAATCTCTGAAACTGCCTTGTGAAGGCAGCAAAGTATTCATCTGAGTCACTGCTGTCTGAACTTTGGTTGTTTGAATTATCAGAAGCAATTTCAGCAACTATCTTAGGAGGTGATGGAGACATCCTCCTATTCTTCCTAGTGGCTTCAACCTTGAAGGCCATAGACTTTTCTCTATGCTCCCCTTTTGCACTTTTCTCTTCCTCTTTCCTAGCCATCAACTGCATCTCATATGACAGTAATTTTCCAAACAAAGTTAGAGGTGAGATATCTGCAAGTTTGGCCACTTCCCTAATGGCACAAATCTTAGTGTCCCAATCCTTTGTCAAGGATCTTAGGAATTTATCATTCAGTTCATATGTACTGAAGATTCTTTCATAGGACATCAGCTCATTTACTATTCTATAGAACTTTTTGTAACACTCAGTTATACTGTCAAACTTTCCTTGTCTGAAACTCTCATATTCCTGGTTCAGCATAGACTTTCTATCTTGTCTGACTTCTTCAGAACCCTCCATGTAGACTATCAAAGTATCCCACATTTCCTTGGAGGTCTTGTAGTGAATCAAATTTTGAAAAGTTGCATCATCTATGACACTTACTATGATATTCTGGGCTCTTTTATCCATAGTTTCCAGGATGATCTCATCCTTAGTCATCTCTGAAAAATCCTTGGGAATTCTTTGGTTTGCATCTAGAACTGAAATCTTCATAGGAATATAAGGACCTTCCTTCACTGTAATGTAGATCCTTGGATCAGAAGCCTCCATAAACAGTCTGACCCTTTTTTCCATATTCCAAATATCTTCTTTCTGCATATGTGTAATTTCATAGAACCTAGTTCCTTATGATTTTCACCTGAACCCATTTTCTTGATGTTGAATCTGCCTTAAGGATCTAACTCAGACTGTTAAGTCCTTCTTTGAGTAACCTCTCTCTGATACCACTTGAAAGAATTAGTGCCTAACCACCTAGAGGGGGGGGGGGTGAATAAGTGTAATTCCTTTTTCTTTTTAAGGCAGCAAATCTATTCAGTTATTTAATAAGAAACTGCAAATTCTACAGCTAACATAGCACAGATTCACAGAATTACCACAACACAGATTGCACATAAATTTTTATAGTGGTTCCCCAAGGTCTGGGTACATCCACTTTCCCCCTTTGTCTATCTAGCAGTGTGCTAGATTCGGCCTAACTTCTTCTCTTCACCTCAGATCCTCAGATCTTACAGTAGCTCAGAACCCCAATAGGGCTCCTACAACTCAGACTAAGTCCACACTCCTACAGCTCAGGCAAACTGCCCTACCTCAGCCTTCAACAAGGCCTACAACTCAGAGATCACAATCTCCTACAACTCAGGCTCACAACCCTACCTCAACCTTCAACAAGGCCTACCACTCAGAGAAAATATTCTCCTACACTGAGACTTTATAAACACAGGCTTACAACTCAGATCTATAAAGATCCTACAGAAATTTGATTTAACAAAGTAATTAACCACCACCTAGATATGGAGAGAAGGGATGGATGGCTTCTTGATCAGTTCTTGGAAGAAACTGATAGCAGAGAACAACCTCTCTTAGCTTTCTTCAAAGCTTCTTGAATCTGAACTCAGTAGGGTTTAATCTCCTGTGAAGTTGATCTTCAATCAGCTTCCGACTTGAGATTCAGATCTCAATCTGAATCTTTCTTGACAGCCTAGTTCAGCAACTACACTTCAGTAGATGGAGCTCTCTCTCTCCAACTTCTTCTTAGATCTTCTGACGAAAATCTTCTGTATTATTACTTCTATCAGTTATCTTTCTTCTCTATTAGTTCTTCTATCCCCATCTGTTGAAGGAGAATGCCTTTATATAGACTTTCTCCATGGTCACCGGCTGATACGGTTTCTAACAAACTTCTGATAGCTTTGACAGTTGCAGTAGACCGGTTAGAAATGGCAGCTGTGAAGTCATCCAGTCACTTCTTGAAATACTGTCTCTGTCTGAAAGTGTCGAGACTGAACTTCATCATGTGTTGACACAAGTAGACTAAGTGTCAACACAAGTGGACTAAGTGTCGACACAAGTCTTGGTGGTGTCGACACATCTCCTTTGTTGTTGTTAATACTTCTCGACACAGCCTTCTGTAGAATGTGTCGACACTGATTCTGTGTGTCGACATAAACACTTCTTCTCTTTAACTTTGTTGAAGCACTGCTGTGTGTTGACACAAGTCCTATGTGTCGATACAGTTGATGTCGACAAAGTCTTCTGTATGTCGACACTGCCTCTTGGTGTCGACATAATTGATGTCGACTAAGTATTCCTGTGTGTCGACACTGCCTCTTGGTGTCGACACAGTTGATGTCGACAATGCTTCACTGTGTGTCAACACTGCCTCTGCATGTCGACACAGCTGATGTCGACTAAACTTCTCTGTGAGTCGACACTGCCTCTGTATGTCGACTTAGCTTCTTCAGGTGTCGACACAGTCTTTCCAAGTGTCGACACAATTAGCTCCAAGTGTCGACACAACTTTTCTCTAGTGTCGACACAAGCCTTCTTAAGTGTCGACACAACTTCTCCTGGTATTGACACATGGACTTAGAAATTTTTCTGCATTCCTGCATTTACTTAACCTGCACATATAAACTCAAAACAACATCAAATACACCTTGATGTATATCATTGAGTAGGGTGAGGCTTCTTCAAATCTGGTACACATTTTCCAATGTACCCAACAATATCTCTTCTACGAATAACAAGATATCTAGCACCAAGGGAGAGGGTAGGAAGCTCACCTCATTTCCGACATTTCTAGTCATGGATCTCGTCACTCTCATTGGCGTCATCTTTCCCCTTTCTAGTATTGTTCTTTAAGGGAAGAGAGAGGGAAAGACAACTCCGGCGATCTTGTCGCTCTTTCTCTTCTGTCAGGGTCGCACAGTAACCGCTCAGTAAAGATAACTGATCGGAAACTGGTAAAACAAGACGGCTATGGTTTTCCGCATGTTCCTTTTATAACGAGGAATAAGGGTAACTGCCTTGCCATGTGTCGGCCTAACGTTGGACCGCCTAATATTGCTTTAAATGAGTAATTTTGAAAGGCGGCCCATATAAGTCGATTTGGCGCAATTCCCGAAAAATCCAGTTCAACAACAAACAGGGCCAAAAATTCGCCAAGGCAGAATTATGGCGTTCGACGAATTCTGCTCGACGTCTTTCATCAAGCTCTGTTGGATGACTTTCCTAGAGCTCTGCTCGATGATTTAGCCAGTCATCCTTTACTGCTTTGATCTCTGAGTTCGACAAATTACCTCAGCTATGGCCAGAAACATTCTAAGCTAAATGGCGCTCTCGACTCAACACTCTCAATGCCTTAACCGCCAGAAACTCCAAGTTATATGGCATCGAGAGTATTGAGTCAACTCAACGCTCTCAATGCTTTAATCGCCAGAAACATGCCAAGTTATATGGCGTCGAGAGCGGACTCAACGCTCTCAATGCCTTAACCGCCAGAAACATGCCATGTTATATGGAGTTGAGAGAGTTGAGTACACTCAACGCTCTCAACTCCTTAACCCGTGAAAATAAACTAAGTTAAATAGTGTCGAGTGCGTTGAGTCCACTCGATGCTCTCGACGCCTAACCCGCCAGGATTTCAAAGTCAAATGGCATCAAGTGTGTTGAGTCCACTCAACGCTCTCGACGCCTAACCCGCCAAATTTTCTCTAAGTTAATTGGCATTGAGTGTGTTGAGTCCACTTAACGCACTCAATGCCTAACCTGCCAGAATTTTCTAAGTTAATTCCTGATCTATTCGTTAAGTCTGGTCGACTCACTCGACGCTTCCCGAACTTGAGTAAATTTTCTTAACTCAAGACATGGGCGGTCTGGCATGAAATGGGACGTTACATAGGTAGACCTTGGGCAGTTGGGCGTGGTACTCGGTGCTCATTCTCGAGGCTACTTACATTCCAAGTGGATGGTTGGGCTTGGTCCTGTGGTGATACGCTCCCATAGGCTCCTTTCGTGCCACGACATAGGCCATTGTGCTTGGTCCTCGGTGCACATCTACCCGAGGCTCCTTCTAGGTTGTAGTACGCATGTGAACTCTGCTGTTATGTTCTTAGAGTTGAGTCTTACGGAGTCCTAGGCTTAATAGTGTGGATGCCAGCCTAGTAGTGGAGACGCCTGCTCTACTATCACCGTCTGGCCACACCAGTTGATGCCTGAGAGGTTAGCTACCTGCTCGAAAAGTGGGAACTACAAGTTTGTGTCGACATAGCAATTGCATGTGGGTGATCATGGGAGAGTCATTGCATTGTATTCATATCATTACATTCCATTGTATACACAGATCCTTATCGTATAAGTTTGTATGAGCACTCTTATACAATGAGTTACTTTATTGTTGAGCTGATCCTTAACTTATATGTCTGTATGGACATTCATATAAGTTGAGTTACTTCCTGTTGTATTTTCATATTATATACTTCTGATGATGGTAGAACTGCTAGGGTAGATTATTTATTCATTTGTTGTACTTACTCTGATAATCACTATTATTGATTAACTCTATACCACCTGCTCGTACTATTGTGTATATGTATATTTTACCTTGTCCTTTTCTCCGCCCGGTGTCCAAGAGCCGCCCAAGAGAGGATGTGATAGCCACTTAGTTTTTATGAATAACGATTTCTACGTCTTCCTTTTTAGGAGGGAACCCCGAAGATAGAGAAGTAGTAGGTTATGCAGGTGGACATCCAATCCATGGCCACAGGGCCTGATGTGACGGTA
This sequence comes from Platanthera guangdongensis, assembly GCA_039583875.1. Taxonomy (NCBI): domain Eukaryota; kingdom Viridiplantae; phylum Streptophyta; class Magnoliopsida; order Asparagales; family Orchidaceae; genus Platanthera; species Platanthera guangdongensis. The sequence goes on along the minus strand of CM077163.1, from coordinate 41,360,502 downwards.
CCGTCAGTGACTGATGTTAGTGTTTAGTAGAGAGACTATTTTGTAGCCCCTTTGGGCATGTACTCTGATATTTAGAATCCTTGGTTGCTTCTTATTTCTATTGTACTCGTGGACTTATATACTAGTGTGTATTTTGACTTCTGTTTTTATAATCTTTATTTTGGATTGGCATGGATAATATGATTAGTCGGTAGAATAGGCGTCCTGTTGTACAGGTTAGCTTGTGTGCTAACGCTACCGCAAGGCAGCTATGCTGGGCATAAGACTCTCCTCGTGCCATGTTTTGTGTCCTCGGGGTGGGGGTGGGGGTGGGGGGGGGGGGGGGGGGCTCACACATAGTCCTCACCCCGCATATCCTAGACCATAAGGGATCCCTCAAGCATCTCCCGAAAGGAGCCATGCTTCCCTCTGCCTTCTTCTTCAGCTTCGACCTCCACTTGTACGTCACAGGAGTATCACCAACATCCTTGGGCTCAGAATCCCAAGCCCTGTCTCCTCTGAGGGTAGTCACCTATTCAACCTTGGCTTCCTCCACCTCCTTGACTCCAGTGGTGTCATCACAGCTAGAAGGAACTCAGTCGACCTGAGGGCCTGCAAGGAAACATGAAACCAAGCTCACCGAGTTCCCTTCGCTATATCGAGCTTGTGGGTTGATGATTCTTTTCAACCTCCGAAGGGCCTCATCACGGCTAACCACCTCTGCTGCTCCTTCTGAACTAGCTCCATTCCCGGGCAAACCCGGAACAATGCTCCCCATGCTTCCTGAACAAGAAGCCACCGCACTGGAACCATAAGCACCTAGAGTACGCTCCCCCTGCTTCCTAAACTAGAAGCCTCCGCTCTTGAACTACAACAGCCTGGAACATCGCTACCCTTGCTTCCTAAACAAGAAGCCTCCGTACTAGAACCAAAGGCACCTAGAGCAATGCTCCCCCTTCTTCCTGAATTAGACGCCTTTGCCCTGGAGCTAGAATAACCTGGACCTCCTGGTGACAGATACAACTCCATCTAAACCTTAGCAGCAGCCTCCTCAATCCCACCGCCTGTCCTGCTCTCCTTTAGCTCCACACATGAGCTACCCCAATACAACTTCAGCTCATCAAAGACAGCATCTCTCTACATGATGAACCTCTTTGTCGCAGGATCCATACACCTTCATCTCCTTTTCTGCTCATCCAACCCAACAAAGACTAGCCTCATCTTGAGAGCATCCGGAGCATGTACGTAGTAGGTAGAACCAAACACCCATTGGTGCTTCACACTGAGTTTCACCCTAAACATCAGCTCAAAAAGGGTCTTTATGATGATCGAACTCAAAGGCATCTGATTGATGACATGATCCGTGCAGACCATCCCTTCCGACCAAAAGGCCTGCAGAATGCCTTTGCACTAAAGCCAACACTTGCAGGTCTCCGTCAAAAGAAGGATCATCCGATCTGCAACACCATCTTGTTGTGAAGTATGTCCATGAGAGAGCTCCCTTCAGATCCCATGCTTCCTGTAAAAGTTCGAGAACATGGTTGAGCCAAACTCACCTCTGTTGCCCGTTCTCAAATTCTTGATCTGCATGCCAAGCTGGCCCTACACAAGCTTCTTGAACAACATAAATAAGAGGAACATGCTCGACTTCTCCTTCATGAAGTATACCCAAGTATACCTCGTATAGACATCAAACAATATCAGCATGTACCTGCTGCCTCCAAGACTGGCAGTGATAGTAGGTCCCACCAGATCACCATGGACAACCTCCAAAGGTGATTTGAATCTGGACTGTGCCTTATCAAATGTAAAGCGATAAGCTTCACCATGTTGACATCCCGTGAAAGCTTGACCGTCTTCGTTGGATGACAATCTAGGAAAACCTCTCACAAGGCTCCTCAATGCCATTGATTTTACTTTGTCCATCCCCACATGCCCCAGTCTTTCATGCCAGATAGTTGCAATATCATCGACCTTCAACCGATCAGCATCAGAACTTGTTGACAACCCAACCAAGTTCTTCGCCTAACTCCCAATATGAGCAACATTCACCGTGTGCAAGACAACCTTACACTCCTTCCTGAGGTGACCAGGCAGCTTGCATCTAAAGCACCTTGGTCCTTCCTTCCTCTTCCCATCACGCCTAGGAGAAACACTCCTCTCTTCCGGATATGAAGTATAAGGACCAACCACAGTAGCCAACTTCACCTCCTTGTTGAACAACCCATCAAGGGAAGTCCAAATCTCCGCAACTGACAGACATCTGTTGATGTAGTCCGAGAGCTCTGATGAGATTACCTGCTTCAGAATACCTTCCACTTTCGTGATTGTGTTCTTCCAAGCACTCACCGCTTCAGCATTGCTAGCAGTAACCTCTTGCCTTTCTGCTCCGCAAACCACCTCCCCAAGATCCTCGCAAAGAAGATAGCTTTCCATACATGACTTCCACTTATCAAAGTTAGTCCATGTAAGAAGCTCCATTCCAAGATCACTTGCCAAATCACTGATGGAGACGGAGACCCCCAACATGATGAAGAAGGCGACGACATGCTTACCGAAGATCTTCCTCCGTCTCCAGTCAAAGACTTGCGGCGGCGTGGTGACCGTTTGGTGCGACGCTATAATCTTCTCCCTCAGCACAAGACTACCTCATAATTTTTACTTAAATTTAATTGTTATTTTGTGAGCATTTATATTTCATTTATTATTAAACAAACTATTGTGTGTTTATTTTTCCATTTGGGCTGCATGTAGCCGAACTTGGATGTAAGCCTATATAAGGCCTTGTTATTGTTTATTTTCATTAAGTTGAATGATAAGAGAAATTGAAAACACTAATCCTCCTTTTTGAGAATTCCCTCCTCCTCTCTTCAAATTCGGCCAAGCATTTTCTCCTCTCCAAGCCGCCGGCCTTCCTTCCCCCCTCTCTCAAGTGCTCGGCCTCTCCTCCTAGACGCCACCCTCCTCTCTCTTTTCAGCCCTCTCGGCCACCTTGTCTCCACCATCTAGCCGCCTCCCCCTTTAACCTGAGCCACCCCATCTCAAGGAAACCGACCACCACCAACAACACCAAACTTGACCACCATCAACACATATATCCAATCAGCCCTCATACATTTTGGGTAGAACTCGGCCAAGGACCAAAGATCCCTCCATGTGAATCCAACTCTGGCGTGAAGTGAAGAAGGCAGAAGTCTTTTCTCTCCATTCGGCATGACTCTGGCAGAGCCGTTGAAGAGCGATCCAAAACAGTGAATCGAAATCATCCATTCTGATTGGGTAACGAAATCTTTCTACATTATGTGTTTTCCCTCTAGATTAATTTTTTGTGGTGGATTACTTTAGCGTTATCTTTGAAACGTTGGATTTATTGTAGTTTCTTCGATTGATTTTGTTGTTCATCCTTGTTTAATTTAAGTTCGAGAGGTTTGGATAACCTTCGTTTTCATTTTGTTAGGGGAGATCTACCATTTTCGAATCGTAAATTTTGGTACATCTCTTTTGATGCAACCATCGGTCGATCGCACCGGGTTGGTGCTTTTAGCTGGAAAGAATATTGGCATATAGCCTTTGTTTGATCCTAATCGGTTTGGCTACCCGTACGTGTAACGCCCCGAAAATTGTATTGGAATCCGTCGCATAAAAAGGGGTTTTTGGTGCCTGTATAGGGGTACACGGCATAGGACACGGGCGTGTCCAAAGCCGTGTCTGGCTGGTGATGTTTTTGGCCGTTTTCATCCCGAGAAGAACACGGCCAGGAACACGGCTAGATGACACGGGCGTGTCATCGGACACGGGCGTGTGCCTACCCGTATCAGTACCCGTGTGCAGTTGGGTCGTGTCGGTTGGCGGGTTATGCGTGACATGCCCCCGGACACGGGCGTGTCTAGACACCCGACACGGGCGTGTCTGGTTGGACACGGGCGTGTTTGAGCCCGTGTGTCTTTTCTGTGTTCGACGATCGTGCCTGGATCGAGGCACACCGCCTGGGACACGGCCGTGTGCCAAGCCGTGTTCGGCCCAGGTCTGGAGATTTTTGAACGGATCTGAGCCGTTCGTTTTCTTTCATTAAGATCCAATGGCCCAGATGATTTTCTGCTCTGTTAAGGCCGAGAATAGGTGAGTTAATCCCTCATTTCTCTCCAAGGCTTTCTCTTTCCAAGGTGTTAGAGAGAAGAGGAAGAAGAAGGAGGTTTCCGGCCGCCGGTGGAGCATCGGAGCACCCTTTCAAAATCTGAGAGCGGATCCGTGGAGGAAAGTTCGTTGCGAAGAGTTCTGTCAGTGTAGTTTTTCCATGGCGCCAAAACGGACTACAAGGGTAATGATTCTCAACTTGAGCATGTAAAGCTCTTTCTTTCTGCATAGGGAACCCCACTCCCGCGAGTGTGCGGTGAGTGCGTGGTGTTCCTTGGGGTTGATGTGAATAGTCCCCCTTGTGTTGCATATAGAGTCCGGAATCGTAAGTACGGGCATAGGCATTGTGTGTGAAGCCTACCCGGACGTGTATTGTCTGGATCGGTGATGTTGCATTTGATATGATTTGCCGGAGAAGACTCCGTGCTTTCGGTTTTTTCGAGTTTCTACGCGGTAGATTGCAGCAGGGATCCTTGGAGGTTAGCTTCAAGGCGCACCCGGAAAACTGAGAGGAAATGTGTTCTACTAACTTGGCGGTCTGGGAACCGGCCTTGATCATAACTAGGTTATGAGATTGTTTGGAATGTTTTGAGATCCGAGAGAAGCTTGGCCCGCGCGTAGGACTTAAATTGTATATGCTGCGTGAGCAACGGGCAAGTGAAATTGGACCTAGGCTATGTGGTTTGGTGCGAGAGACCCGAAGACGGGGACTGGTCGTTGGCATAGTCAGGAGCCTTAGGTAGTGGTCAGAAAGGCTAAATGCTCACATGTTGTTACCATCCTGGGGGTGGTGGTGAAGACGCTGTAATGACAGGATTCACCGTTAATGTGCCCTGAGTGCACGGGGTTTTTTGCCGTGCGAGCCTACACCTGTGGCGAAATATATAGTTGCACTTTATTGTTTAGTTGGGTTAATGTTATGCAGGGAAAGAGCACCGCCGTCCCGACCTAGGGGAGGGTTCGTTATAATTTGGTCGGCTTTTGGCTGACCGTTGCTTTGTTTGCCACCGTGCGGTGGAATGTGCTTGTAGGTGCTACGGAGCCGGGTGCCAAATAGCGGGCTGGAGCCCATGTTGCTGTGCTGGCCCTAAAAGACCATAGAATAGTTGTTTTTACTTTTACCATGTGTGGCCGGCCTGCGAGCCGATGTATGTAAGACATGTTTTTATTAAGTGAACATCTGTAAGGCCATAAGGCAATGTACCCTTTCAGTGTATTTTGGGTTTCATTCCTGTAGTGTGTTGTGGACATTCATGTTTATTGGATTTAAGTTTTGGGTTCTTTCAACTTTAAAAGCTTCCGCTAGAATGCTCTGTGTAGGACTTGTAGTCTTAATTGGATAGTTTGAATATTCTTATGTAACCCTTCCGACTGTCTGTGGTATATGGCGTCGGGTTCCAGCTGGACCTTCTGTTATATGCCATGCGACGGATGAGGGTGTTACAATTTGGTATCAGTCTTCTAGTTACGGTCAGGCTTGAATGAATTCGTGGGCGAATTCCTTTAACTGGTGGTGAGCACTTCTGTGCGTCATCGTTATAACATCAAAAAGAACCCATGAATATCCACTTAGGAATGAAAAATACACTTGTTTTGAGGAACCTGCGTGTTCCTATAGTTGCTTTTTGCAATTTTGTTTAGTCACTTATTGGTATTTTGTACAACTATAGGTGACCGGGAGAGGCGCAGAGCCGACAGAACATCTGGTTTTTGAGGATTATAGTGCACCCAGCGTCATGCTTGAGACCCCTCAATCGTTTGAAACCATAAGAAGAATCGTTGAAGTGGTGCTCGCTGTGACTAGTGCACAACAGGGAAGCAATGTGCAACCCTTTGTCCCTGTGATGACTTCAATGTCGTGTGGTGTGTTGGATCAAAGGACTTTAAGAAGGCCAGCATGCCAGCAGTTGAACATGTCCTTAGTGCAGGGTATGCACTCAGTCGATGAGTATTTGCAGGCGTTCCTTTTCATAACCCGCTACCCAAGCTTTGAATTGGAGAACAAACAGTCTATAGTTGATAGATTCTATAATGGGCTGCGTGGTGAGCTGCGAATCCTACTGGTAGGACCAAAACTATTGGGATTCCGAGCCTTGGTGGAGTCGGCTAGATCGTTGGAAGTAGATTTGGGGAGGATTCACCCGATGCTAGTGTATAGGGTATCAAACTCTACAAATACTAGGAGGACTGCATCCCGCAGAATGTCCAAAGAGGGGGCTAAGGCTGGGACTAGCAAAGTTATGTACAACTGTCGAGCTTGTGGCAAGAAAGGGCACTTTGCCCGAGAATGTTTGGATGGTGCTCAGAAGATTAAGGAAGCTATGTCAGGAGCAGGTGAGGACTCTAGTACTAAGAAACCACAGTTCAAAGGGACAAGTTCAAAATCGGATGTCCGCAGATGGAACAAGAAGCTGAAGACTTCGAACTCAACCCCTCCGTCTAGTGTGTTGGGGGCAACCACAAGTCGAGTCCCAGGAGCTTGCTATATCTGCGGAATAGTGGGGCATTTTGCCTGTAGCTGTTGGAACGGACGCTTTATGTCCGAGATTAAGCCTAATGTGTACAGGCTGGGTCAGCAAGAGGCCAGAAAGCACGCGGTCGTTGTGACAGGTAAGGTTTAAAATTCTAGCATTTAGCTTTAGACACTTGTTGCCTTTGTGCATGTTAGCCTAGAACCACTTGTGCTAAGCTTTGTTCTGAATTTCGTTTATCTGGCGGGAGCACCGTTCGTTAAAGGGGGCTTCGCGTCTCTATTTGCCCAAAGGAATTGAATTGCATGTCGGAGTACATCTTCCGATGACAAAAGACATAATGGATGTGTTGTTGACTAGTAGTGCTCAATGCGCGCAGATAGAATCTGTTGCGTTTAGGTCTGGATTGTGAGTCAATGGTTTGATTTGCAAGCGTTGTTACTACCGCTAGGAGAGTTCAATGTGATCCTTAGTATGGTCTGGCTCTCGGAGCAGCAGGCATACGTTGATCGAAGTTGCTAGTGGGTCAGTTGAGAGCTAGTCATGAGGCTACTTTTGCGGGCATGAAGGGGTCGGGTAAGATCTTGATGTCGGCCCTTCAGGTCATCAAGGCAGCTCGATCTGGGGCAGAGTTGTTTGTCACATTAGTGCAGACTTTGACGCCTAAGCCTAGTTTGGACAGCATCCCAGTTGTGTCTGAGTATCCCGATGTGTTCCCAAATGATCTCCTAGGAGCCCCTCCTCAGCGGGAGATTGATTTTACCATTGAGCTGGTACCTGGCGCCAAACCGGTGTCACGCTCTCCATATTGGATAGCACCAAGAGAGATGGCGGAGTTGAAAGTGCAATTGCAAGAGTTGCTAGAGCAAGGTTATGTGCGTCCAAGTTCGTCGCCTTGGAGCGCACCAGTTCACTTTGTTAAGAAGAAAGATGGGAGCTTGCAACTTTGTATCGACTACCGGGAATTGAACAAGCTTACGGAAAAGGATAGGTATCCGATTCCGAGGATTGACGATCTATTTGACTAGTTGGTTGGGTCAACGGTGTATTCGAAGTTAGGTCTGAAGTCCGGCTACTAGCAATTGAGGATAAGGGAGAGCGACATCCCAAAGACAACATTCAGTACGCGGTTTGGGCATTACGAGTTCACAGTCATGCCATTTGGGTTGACGAATGCGCCATCCGTGTTTATGGATCTGATGAACAGGACGTTCAGAGAGTACCTGGATCGTTTCGTGATAGTACTTATCGATGATATCCTGGTGTATTCGTAGTGCGATGAGAATCACTACAATCATCTACACATGGTGTTGGAGACATTGAGGAGGAATCAGTTGTATGCTAAGTTCTCCAAGTGTGAATTTTGGTTATCCTCGATAGCATTCCTTGGTCATGTTGTCAGTGGAGAAGGGATAGCGGTGGATCCGGCGAAGATAGTGGTGATATGAGAGTGGCCTACTTTGACTACAGTGGCAGAGGTCCGGAGTTTTCTGGGGCTTGCTGGCTACTACAGGCGCTTCGTAGAGAACTTCTCGCGGATAGCGCTACCACTCACGACGTTGACTAGGAAGGATCAGAAGTTCGTGTGGTCTCCGGAGTGCGAACAGGCTTTTGGGGAATTGAAGAGGCGGTTGACTACAACGCCTATTTTATGTTCACCAAGTGGAACCGAAGGGTTCGAGATCTATAGTGATGCTTCGGGTAATGGTTTGGGCTGTGTTCTGTTATAGCAAGGGAGAGTGATAGCCTATGGTTCACGACAACTGAAGGTTCATGAGAGGAATTATCCGGTCCACGACTTAGAGTTAGCGACCGTGATATTTGCTCTAAATCTTTGGAGGCACTACCTGTACGGTGTAAAGGTCGATATTTACACCGATCATAAGATCTTGAAGTACCTGTTTGACCAAAAGGATCTGAACATGAGGCAACGGAGGTGGATGAAGTTGTTAGGGGACTACACCTTCAAGATTCATTATATGCCTGGGAAGGGAAATGCAGTGGCGGATGCGTTGAGTCTCAGGACTCCAGTGCAGGCCAACTGGTTATCGGTACATGATGAGAGATTTGTCCATGAGTTGGAGGCTTTGGAGATATCTTGCGTCGACAAGCAGTCTAGTGCTGAGGCGAAACTATTTTGGATAGAGGTGCGGTGTGACCTAGCGGATAGAGTTCGGCGGGCTTTGGTTCAGGATAATAGCATGAAACAGATCTTGGAAGAATCTTTGGATGGGTCAAATTCCCAGTTTGTTGTTGAGGATGGGTTGCTAAGAAAGGACGGTCGCTTATGCATTCCTAGTGCGGATAATCTTCGGGAGGAGTTGATGTATGAGGCTCATCATACCAAGTACTCAGTCCACCCGGGAAGCACGAAGATGTATAGATACATGAAGAAATTATTCTGGTGGACGGGTTTGAAGAAGGATGTAGCACTTTATGTGGCCAAGTGTCGTACTTGTGCATTGGTGAAGGCGGAATGCCAGAAGCCCGGAGGTTTCTTGAAGCCCCTACCTATCCCAGAATGGAAATTTGACGACATATCTATGGATTTTGTTCATGGCTTGCCGAAGTCGTAGAAGGGAAATGTAACACCCCGGATTTGTGATTGCGTACGCATGATGGACGTTACGTTGGCTTTGAACGTTGTTCGAGCATGGTTTTTTCCCGCGAGCTTGCGAGTGGCTATTTTGGTTGTCGAGTTGTACGATTCCCCAGCAAACCGGAGTCTAAATTGGGGACTCGGTGAGGCCTCTTAGGGAATGTTTGCACTTTTTCGCGCCCGGGAAATGTTGCTGAAAGTGAGTTGCTGGTACAGGAAACAAAAAGGGTAAAAAGTTCTTAAGGAAAAAATGTTCTAGGACGACACAGAAATATTTTTCATAACAGGGAAAAATAGTCTTTTTTGTGCGTGACACGCCCCCCCCCCCCCGACACGGGCGTGTCGGGGCGTGACCCTGGGCGTGACCTCCTTGACTCGACGATTTTCGAGTGTCGAGTTGAGCTCGACGAATGGGGTACACGCCCCGTGACACGGGCGTGTCACGGGCCGTGTCCCGCAGTGTCGAGTGTCGAGTGTCGAGTGTCGAGTGTTGAGTATCGAGTGTCGGGTGTCGAGAGAGGGGACACGGCCTGTGACACGGGTGTGTCACAGGGCGTGTCCTGCTGTGTCGAGTGTCGACACTTTGTGTCGATGAGGTGTCGAGACACGGGCTACACGCCCTAGGTCACGGGCGTGACCGACCCGTCACGGGCGTGTACCCGGCCGTGTACCGTGTGGATAAACTTGGATTTGCCGACTTTCTGCGCCGCTTATGGTACACGCCCTGCGTCACGGGCGTGACACAGGGCGTGACCGGCCCGAAAATCGAGTTTTTCCAGTTTTTTTGTGCCGTTCATTTCCTTGATTCTGCATCTAATGGTCCAGCTCTGTTCTGGAGGAAATAAGGCCGAAACAGAGAATTGTTCTTCTCATTTCACCTTCTCTTCATCTTCTTCTTCATTCTCAAAAAGGAACTCTAGGGAGCAAGGTTCAAGCAAGGCAAGGAAAGAGAGGAGCAGCCGTCGCGGCATCGTCTCGGTTCAGGTGTAGGTTGTAGCCGGTTGAGCGGCTAGGTTGGTTGGTGGCGTTTCTTGGGAGCTAGCCGAGCATACTTAGCGAGGTAGTTCTTTTCTTTGTTGTAAAGACATACATGTGCCCCAATGGGTTTGTGTCAGCCTGTTGGCGCCCATTGGTGGGTTTTCTTTACTTGTGATGTATGAATAATAGACTGCTATGTGACTCATTTGGATGATGTCTTCTTGCTCTTGGGAAGGATTTATGGTAGGTTGTATTAGGTATTTTTAAGCTACACAAAACCTATTATTGTATATCATGCATACATGTTTTGATCAACTAAGACGTATTTTCCAAATGACGTAAACAAAGAGGATTTCATATAGTAGTATCACTAGACTGCATATAGGAGCTCATCATAAATAAACAAAGTATTTCCGCCGCGTACAAATCAGTTTTTGATATCTAAGGCCGAGGGATACGGTCATTCAATCTAAAGGGTTTCTTACATTTCACTGTTGAATTTCAACTCAGAAGGTAAGCGTCAAGAGTTGCCTGAGCGTGTGCAGTTATCCCCTGCACGACGTGGCATCATAACCCGTAGTTCCTCTTACTCTGATACGATTTACTCGTTGAGGAAATGCGGGTTGTGACAGGAAGCGACGCCATATGGGTGGTCGTAGATAGGTTGACAAAGGTGTCGCACTTTATTCCGAACAGGAAGGAAGATCCGGTGGAGAAGTTAGCCAAACACTACGTGGATAATATTGTATGATTGCATGGTGTGCCCCGCAGTATTGTTAGTGATTGAGATGGACGCTTCACGTCGAATGACTGGAGGTTGGTGCATAGTCTGTTGGGTATTAAGCTAAAGTTCAGTACAGCCTTTCACCCGCATACGGATGGCCAAACCGAGAGGGTCAACCGAACGATGGAAGACATGCTTCGCATGTGCGTCCTAGATTTTGGAAAGCAGTGGGAAGATCACCTGTACATGGTGGAGTTTGCGTACAACAACAGCTTTCAGGCAAGTATTGGAATGGCGCCTTTCGAGGCCTTGTAGGGGAGGAAGTGTCGTACGCCGTTGTCTTGGTTGGAGGCAGGCGAATCGAAGTTGTATAAATGTCAAGCGGTGGAAGACGCCATTTCAATGATACGGACAATTCAGGAAAGATTGAAGATCGCTCAGGACAAGCAGGCAAAGTATTATAACGCCAAACATAGGAATGTGGAGTTCAATGTTGGAGACTGGGTGTACTTAAAAATTAAGCCGTTCAAGGGTGTATCGCAGGTTCGATGCTTGAAGAAGCTGAGTCCGAGATACCTTGGACCATTCGAAATCCTGGAGCATGTTGGTGGGGCGGTGTATAGATTGAAGCTGTCGGCGGAATTGAGTGGGCTGCATGACGTGTTCCACATATCGGTATTGCGTAAGGCAGTGCAAGATCCTTCACAGATCGTTGCGGATAATCAAGTACAGTTGATTATGAGTTGACCACAAGGGTCAAGCCAGTATGTATTGAAGATGTTGCAGTCAAACGACTCCGCAACAAGGAGGTCCGAATGGTTAAAGTCCGTTGGGACAATTGCGGACGTGAGGAGCTTTCTTGGGAGCGAGAGCAAGCTATGTTGGAGAAATACCCCGAGTTATTCCACTCAGGTATCATTTAGATTTGTGTACCTTTACTTAATTTCGGGATGAAATTCCTTAAGTGGGGGAGATTTGTAACGCCCCGAAAATTGTATTGCAGTCTGTCGTGTAAAAAGGGGTTTTTGGTGCCTGTATAGGGGTACACGGCCTAGGACACGGGCGTGTCCAAGGCCGTGTCTGGATGGTGATTTTTTTGGCCGTTTTCATCCCGAGAAGAACATGGCCAGGAACACGGCTAGATGACACGGTCATGTCATCGGACACGGGCGTGTGACTACCCGTGTGCAGTTGGGTCGTGTCGGTTGGCGTGGCGGTTATATGTGACACGCCCCCGGACACGGGCGTGTCGCGAGACCGGACACGGGCGTGTCAGGTTGGACACGGGCGTGTCTGAGCCCGTGTGTCTTTTCTGTGTTCGACGATTGTGCCTGGATCGAGGCACATGGCCTGGGACATGGCCGTGTGCCAAGCCGTGTTCGGCCCAGGTCTGGAGATGTTTTAACGGATCTGAGCCGTTCTTTTTCTTTAATTAAGATCCAACGGCCCAGATGATTTCCTGCTCTGTTAAGGCCGGGAATAGGGGAGTTAATCCCTCATTTCTCTCCAAGGCTTTCTCTTTCCAAGGTGTTAGAGAAGAGGAAGAAGAAGGAGGTTTCCGGCTGCCGGCGGAGCATTGGAGCACCGTTTCGAAATCTAGAGCGGATCCGTGGAGGAAAGTTCGTTGAGAAGAGTTCTGTCCCTGTAGTTTTTCCATGGCGCCAAAACGGACTACAAGGGTAACGATTCTCAACTTGAGCATGTGAAGCTCTTTCTTTCTGCATAGGGAACCCCGCTCCCGCGAGTGTGCGGTGAGTGTGTGGTGTTCCTTGGGGTTGATGTGAATAGTCTCCCTTGTGTTGCATATAGAGTCCGAAATCGTAAGTGCGGGCATAGGCATTGTGTGTGAAGCCTACCCGGACGTGTATTGTCTGGATCGGTGATGTTGCATTTGATATGATTTGCCGGAGAAGTCTCCGTGCTTTGGGTTTTTTCGGGTTTCTACGCGGTAGATTGCAACAGGGATCCTTGGAGGTTAGCTTCAAGGCCCACCCGGAAAACTGAGCGGAAACGTGTTCTGCTAACTTGGCGGTCTGGGAACCGGCCTTAATCATAACTGGGTTGTGAGATTGTTTGGAAAGTTTTGGGATCTGAGAGAAGCTTGGCGCGCGCGTAGGACGTAAATTGTATATGCGGCGTGAGCAACGGGCAAGTGGAATTGGACCTAGGCTATGTGGTTTGGTGCGAGAGACCCAAAGATGGGGACTGGCCGTTGGCATAGTCGGGAGCCTTAGACAGTGGTCAGAAAGGCTAAATGCTCACATGTTGTTGCCATCCTGGGGGTGGTGATGAAGACGCTGTAATGACAGGATTCACCGTTAATATGCCCTAAGTGCGCGTGGTGTTTGGCCGTGCGAGCCTACACCTGTGGAGAAATATATAGTTGCACTTTATTGTTTAGTTGGGCTAATGTTATGCAGGGAAAGAGCACCGCCGTCCCGACCTAGGGGCGGGGTCATTATAATTTGGTCGGCTTTTGGCTGACCGTTGCTTTGTTTGCCACCGTGCGGTGGAATGTGCTTGCAGGTGCTGCGGAGCTGGGTGCCAAATAGTGGGCTGGAGACCATGTTGCTGTGCTGGCCCTAGAAGACCGTAGAATAGTTGTTTTTACTTTTATCATGTGTGGCCGGCCTGCGAGCCGATGTATGTAAGACATGTTTTTATTAAGTGAACATCTGTAAGGCCATAAGGCCATGTACCCTTTCAGTGTATTTTGAGTTTCATTCCTGTAGTGTGTTGTGGACATTCATGTTTATTGGATTTAAGTTTTGGGTTCTTTCAACTTTAAAAGCTTCCGCTAGAATGCTCTGTGTAGGACGTGTAGTCTTAATTGGATAGTTTGAATATTCTTATGTAACCCTTCCGACTGTCTGTGGTATATGGCGTCGGGTTGCAGCTGGACCTTCTGTTATATGTCATGCGACGGATGGGGGTGTTACAGTACGTTAGCATTTATTTGATAACATAGTGAAACGTGTGTGCCACGTTGAATTTTCTGTGTGAATGTAAATTGGGTCATAGAGAGAAAAATCGTAGTTGTTCATTAGCTACCGGTGTAAACGTGTGAGCCTGCAACAATTTGGTATCAGAGGGAGGTTCACGTCAATTTCTTAACTGGCACCCTCCCCCTATTCCTTAGGACGTTGACACACACTTGCCTTGTCGTTTATTTGCTAAAATTACAAAAAACAATTCTTGTCTGCCAATTGCGACCAAAATTTTTTATTTTTCAGCAAAATATATCAAATTTTTTTTTAATAATCTCTTATTTATTTTTATTAAGAAAATCAAAAAAAAAATATTTTCTACCCTAGCTATTAAGCGGGAACAATTCAATCTATTATGTTTTTCCTGGGTCAGAACCACTGTTTGATTTCATGCGCACTAAATTAGGCACAAAATATTCCCCTTCTTCCTCCCACATGGCGGACGAGCGAGATGCGGGTCACGTTCCCGCAGTGACTGAAGAACTCCGCCAGGAGTTGACCTATAAGTTGACGGATAATAGGGAGATGCTTCATGAGTTACGATTAAATCAAGCGGCTCCCCGTAATCAAGCCGCCAACCCACGTGAGGAAGGGAGTTATAATCATAACAACAATAATAATAATGAACATATCCCACGTACACTGTATGGCTATTACATTACTAGAGCCATCCGGGTCAAACCCCCATCGTATGATGGATTGGGTGAATCCCAAGATTTCCTAGACTGGTTATGAAAATTGAATGCTACTTTGAGTGACACAATTTGACTGATGTGGATAAGGTGTGAGTGACGAGGATGAATCTGTTAGGTAGAGCTAAAATATTCTGGTTAAATGAGGAGCAACACCTGAGAACTGTGGACGGCGAATTAAATCTTGGTTGGGAAGGCATGAAGGCCATGCTGACAGACCAATACGTCCCTGCGTACCATCGAAAATAGATGTTTGATGATTTGGCTATCCTTAAGCAATGCAATAGGTCGGTCTCTGAGTATATGAGCATTCTTAAGGATATGATGGTCAGATGTGGTGTGAGGGAGATGCCATATATAACCCTCTCTAGGTTTCATAAGGGGTTATACCCCGACATTCAAGGAAAACTACTACGCTATTGTCACACCGACCTAAACACCACCTTCAATGTCACAATAGATATTGAGAAGCACAACATCCATAACATTAAGACTCGCTCATTTCAGAAGGGAAAGTCCATCTTAAGACCACCCCCACCTCCACCTATAAGGATAAGGGTAAGTTTCGGACCACTGAATCGAACTCCGTGGTTGTGACTGCTAGGAATATTAGAAACCCAACGGGTGAGAGAATTCTTGTAGGAAGGGTCAACAAAACAAATGCTACCTATTTTTCTTGCGGGATTCAAGGCTATTATGCTAGTGAGTGTCCTACTAAGACCAATCCCCTAGCACTTTTAGATTCCTCATGTGAGTCAGACGAGCTTATATATGAGGCAGGAGAAGATAGCGAGTCGGAAGGAGTGTCGAGCGATATAGAGGATGATGCTCATATGATGGTCATGCAGTGTATTCTAGCTACTCCACCTGCGTTAGATGACTGGAATCGGACGAATATTTTTTTTGTTAAATTTTAAGAGTGGAGAGAAGTGATGTAAGTTGATCATTGATAGCGGTAGTTGCATGAACATGATATCTGAAAATGCGGTGTCCCGAATGTTATTAGCTACTGAGCCATACCCACACCCTTATAAGGTGGCATGGGTAAATAAGACATCCCTTCCGGTTTTTAAGCGTTGTTTGGTACCCCTTAACATCAAGGCTTAATCTGAAAAGGTTTGGTGTGATGTCATCCCCATGGATACATGTCATGTTCTAATAGGACGCCCAAGGCTTTATGACAATGATGTTACTCATTTAGGGCGAGCCAACACATATGAGTTTAAGTTTAATGGCAAGACCATTATCTTAAAACCTACTCCGCCTAAGGATCCGTCGGTCTCCTCTAAAGACCTGATGGTGCCTGTAGAGAAGAAAACGTTAAGCTTGATAGGTAAGAAGGATTTTGAGCGTGAGTCCTTTATAGACGGTGTCATGTATGCGCTTGTATGTTTGCAAGTCAAGGAAGATAGCTCCTCTTTTTAGAATTTACCACTCACTGAAGAGCCTTTTAGAGGAATTTAAGGATGTCTACCCAGATGATTTACCGCCCGAGTTACCCCACATGCGTGAAATTCAACACGAGATTGATTTCGTTCCGGGTTTGTTGGGTATTGTATCCACAACGTACCTGATTTGAAGAAGCCCCTGTACAAGCTAAGGTAAATAGACAATGTATTTGATAAAATATTTTAAGTTGTGCTTGCAGTTATTCCACGCTAAGTGCACACCAATGTCAGGGTGCAGTAGGTCAATATATACGGGTCTGCACGACGTAATCCCTCGTTGAGCAGATCAGTGTGTTGGCCTACGTGTACTCTCTCTATTGGAGTGTACTTATTTTCAAGTACAGGGCTGTGATATTGCAAGAGCAGACAAGGAGCAAGGATGGGTCAAAGAGCAGTCCATGGGCGGATAGACGAAAAATCGTCTAAGTGTTAATCAACGAGAATCACCAAGTGATTCTCGCCGATTTGGTGAGAATCATCAAGTGATTCTCGCCGATTCGGTGAGAATCACTAGTGATTCTCGCCTAATCGTCGAGAATCAGCTAGCTGATTCTCGCCGTCTCCTTCCGGCGAAAATAGTGCGTGCAACTAAGTCAACTTCGACGAGAATCATCTTTGATTCTCGCCGAATCGTCGAGAATCACCTTTGATTCTCGACGATTCGACGAGACTCACCTTCGATTCTCGCCGATTTTGACTTCGGCGAATTCTGGATCCCGCTGAACCGGACTCAGCCGCTGGCGCTATTTTGAACCGGGGTTAGGGTTTCTTCAGGTGGGACCCATAACGGTTATAATGGAGTATTTCCACCGTATAAATATACGCGTATTTTGAACAGAAAAACACACAGAAAGAAAAACACGAGCCGCCGACCGTGACCTAGATCGTGATACCTGCTCCGCCGCCGTCGCCGCTCGTGCAAGTTGTTCGCCGACCTTGATCGAGATTTCTTCCAGATCTTCCGGCAACAGAAGCTTAGCCACGCGTAGAGTCTCACGTGTCTAACCAGAGATCCCTTGTCTCTTGATTTGTTGATCGGGAAAACCTTCCCCGTCCGAATCGATCGAGACGATCGATCCTAGTGTGACCGTTGGAAGACCTAGCTGGCTTCGCTACGAAGTTTGAATCTCCAAAGTACAGCAGCCACACACCGTTGTCGCCGCGGATCCCGAGAACCAAGCTGACGCCCTTCTTGCCGCCGCCGGTTTCGGGGAGATTCTCTACAAGTGAGATCTAGGGTTGTGGACTCTTCGTGACTTCTAGAACACGTCATCAAACGAAGAGGGACACCTTAGTCTCCGAAAGTAGTTTGTATTTCTTGTACATTCTAGTTTATTTTTGTTGTAAAGGAACGTTGGTTCCGAATTGTAAGGGTTGGGTGCAACCCGTGTTGTGGGAGTGTTGTCTCCTACGTGAGGAAGGATTCCTTCCGATAGTGCAAGGATTGTATTTCAATCCTGTTGGTGAAGTGACCGAGTCGTCCCTTGTTGGGAGATAGGTCGAAGAGGGAAAGTGGATGTACCCAAATCGGGGAACCACTATAAATAGCTTGTGTACTCTGTTTGCTGTGCTATTTTATTTTCGTGTGCAGGTACAATTTTAATTCTGCAAAAACGCTGCACGTCACCTATTCCCCCCCCCCCCCATAGGTGAAGGTAGTTGACACTAGGTGGACTTTCAAGTGGTATCAGAGGGAGGTTCCTCATCAAAAAGGTTAATGATTGGCCCGCGAACAGACTCTTACTGTGGTTGGTTCGGTGAGTCGATCGCCGCGGGCTTGCTAGGGCAGGCAAGTGCACCTATCGCAAGTAGTACTCGATATTCGGGAGAATACCGAGGTCGTATTATTCCCGGGAACGGGTTGATTACCCCTACTCCTCCGAAAACACTATTATTTTACCGAAATAGAAGTTGAGGGTTTTAAGTAAAATAAGAACGAAAATAGATTTTAAGAAAGTAGTCGATGAAGAGATAACTCCCGGTATCGAATTGCGTTAGGATTAAAAATAGATTTGAATAACTAGATATCTAAAGTTTCAATTTAATTAATGCGGAAACTTGGCCGTGGAGGTTCAAAATAATGAGCTCACCTATCTCTAGGAATATCGCTCACCTAGACATTAAGGCTATTCGACCGGGCTCTCGTCCGACGAAGGATTCCCCTTAATGCCCGCAGTATGCTAAGAACCCCGCTATTGGGTGGGGAACCCAATCCGGTAGAGTTAGCGCGCCTCCTCTCTCGAGGGTTAGTGCGGAACTCTATCTACCCAGGGGTGATCTGTCCATATGCACGGCCTCTCGGCTAGCTAGCGTATGGATAACGGAAATAGAGCCCACACATCGATATGTGGGTCTACGCGTCGTTAACCCGGGGTAAACCTTAAGTTTTTAATTAAATTGAAAAATTAGACATTTGGTTATTTAAAACATTTTAGATCCCAAAGCTCTTCGATACCGAGGGCTAAAAGCAATTAGCCACTCATCGGAATGGGGATAGCTTATATGATTGGTTGTGCGAGCGTCCTAAACTATTCGCTGAAAGGTTATAAAGAAAATAAGAAGAAAAGCAAAATAACCTAATTTTAGAAAAGTTATTACAAATAAACACACCCGCACTCATTCAAACATATAAAAGGAAGAAATAAAACTAATTTACACATAAGAGAAAATTGAATAATTGACATTTGCAGGTCCCACTCAAACGAGTGGGGGCGGGAAATGAAAGCTGAAAAGTGCATAAATGAACTTTGCAAGTCCCACTCAAACGAGTGGGGGCGGAAAATTAAAGCTGAAAATTGCAAGTCCTACTCAAACGAGTAGGACTGAAATGAAAGCGAGTCCTACTCAAACGAGTAGGAGAAAATAAATGCGATTACAGGGCTTTCTTAAATATTTACATCAAAATAATGTCCGACCATTAAACTCCTAGCGAGTAGGCGGAAAATCAAATCCAGCCATTTAACTCAAGTGAGTAGGCGGAAAAACAAAAATAACACACGCACTCTACTTGAATAGAACTACTCACGCACTCGACATAAATAAACACACACACACACACTTGCATAATTTAACTTAGGAGCTGAAAAATATCTCATACACGCACACACTCGTGCTAAAATAATTGCAAAAATCAAAGTTATCGAAAAATTAAAATGACTGCATTTCTACCGCTGGAATGCAGTAGAAATGCATAAAAAGGCAAAATAAGAATTGTTTGAGCAAAAAGTTTTCAAATTAAAGTGAGAAAGGCAAGTGCCCGAAAAATTAAAACGGTTACATTTTTACCGTTAGATTTTGATAGAAATGCTAAAAAAGTGAAAATAAAAATTGTTCGAGCGAAAATATTTTTTGTAACTACTTAAAATGAAAGTTGATGAAAAATAAAAATAACAATTTATACATTACTATAGCCTTGTAAAATGGTTTAAAAAGAGGGAGTAAGCTAAAAAGAAGCAGTAGTTTTATAGTTAAGACAAAGTAAAAGCTAAGTTAAGAGGAATGAAAACTACCCGTTTTTTAATGTTTTACAAGTTCATAAAAG
Organism: Platanthera guangdongensis; assembly: GCA_039583875.1. Taxonomy (NCBI): domain Eukaryota; kingdom Viridiplantae; phylum Streptophyta; class Magnoliopsida; order Asparagales; family Orchidaceae; genus Platanthera; species Platanthera guangdongensis. The sequence goes on along the minus strand of CM077163.1, from coordinate 41,340,949 downwards.
CGCATTTTGAAGTATGAAAATCCTAAGTCTATCCAAATTTAAAGAGTTTGAGAATGAAAACGGCCATAATAACGGCTATGAATTTTGTTATAATTGAAAATAAAACATGAACATTTGCGTTTTAAAACATAATTTTTGCAATTTTAAGCTCATACACACACACACGCATTATGAAAATAACAATGAAAGTATATAAGATTGATGAAAAGGAGGCTATTTGGAGAAATTTCAAAGCATGTAAGATGAAATAATAACGATTTTATTATAAAAGAAAGGTGATTACAAGAGTTCAAACATACAAACTTAAAAAGGAGAGGGAGGGGGATCCTTACATAGCACTAAAGCAACTCCAACAGCAGCCCTAATACATCAAAATGGTTCGGATTTTGGGAACCCTGAACTCATACAGCAGCTGCCTTTTTATAGGCAAAAATTTCCAAGTACACGCCCTCCGACACGGGCGTGTCGGGGGGGCGTGTCAGCACTATTTTACCGCGGGATTCGGCGATCTGACGGATTTGACGGCAATTTGACTTTCCGGCCGAAAACGCGGCGGTCACGCCCCAGGTCACGGGCGTGACGGTGGGCGTGTCATTCGGCGCTTTAAGGCGATGTTGACTTCGGGATTCGCCGGCGGCAGTTTGTCGGACGGACACGGGCGTGGCGCACATCGGACACGGGCGTGGCCCTCTTGGGTTCGACGAACGTTGAGCGCGAAACATTGACCTGGCTGGCACGGGGCGTGTCGGGCTGCCACGGGCGTGTCGCACATCAGACACGGGCGTGGCCCTCTTGGGTTCGACGAACGTTGAGCTGAAATCGTCGAGCGGGATGGACACGGCTTGGTCACGCCCCGTGTCGGATTGACACGGGCGTGTCGGATTATGGAACACGGGCGTGTCAGGCTTTCCTCTTCAAAATTGGCCTCTTTTCGGGTTTTTGAGCTGTCACGCCCTGGTCACGGGCGTGACCAATATGTCACGGGCGTGACATGTCATTTTTGCAGATTTTTGGCTTTTTTTCCTGACAAATAAAATAAAGCAAGTTAGTATAATATTTACAAAAATAGGAGCATTTTATTGAATAAAAACAAGTAGAAATGACAAAAAATAAATAAAACGACTTAAGTAATGTACATAAAATTAGGTATATTTACAATTCATCAAATACCCCCATACTTAAGCTTTTGCTATTCCAGAGCAAAAGTTGGAGATGAACTTATAATGAATTAAAGAAATCCTAAGTTTATCTACCGCTTGACTTAATTGAAAGAAGGATCAAAATGAATATCCGGGGTATACGAGGTAAATCCTAAATTATGCCAAAAATTTAAATAAAGGAAGAGTTTCAGCAAAAGACTTCTCGTTATAAGCAAATAGATAGCAAAAATTTTATTTGTGAGGCTAACAAAAATAGATTGTATTTATGAAACTGTAGCTTGGAAAAAATTAAAGGAAATAATTTAATTTACAAATTATGCTCTCAAAAAGATTTTAAAAATAAATCTAGAATTTTTTTTGAATTTGGCGGAGGGAGATATCGTGGGATAAGAAGAAGGCTTAGAATTTTTAGAGGCGAGGGTATATTTTTTCGCTCGAACCTCTAATGATTTTTTTTTTTTCGAATAAGGATGTTAGGAAAACGAAATCTTATTTTCCATAACATAATTTTTTTTTTAACATCTTCATAATCCAATGTATATGTGTAGGAGTAATGAATTTTATCCTCTTACTCGATAACATATAATCTTTTCAAATATTGGATGCCTATGTTTACGGAACGAAATCTTATTCCCATTGACATAGGATCTTTTAAGGATCGAAATCATGTCAAGTATGACATGAAAAAAAAAGTGATAGAGTTTTTTCAAAAATAAAACTAGGTTTAATAAAAAAACTTTTGAGAGCAACCTTTATAAATGAAACATTCCTAAACTTCAAAAAAAAAGCTTGGAGTTATCATAAATTGAAATCTAAGAGTGTTATTTTTAACAAAATAAATATGCAACTATTTAGTTAGATTAGAAGTGGTGCTGAAAACAGGTACCTTATTTAAAATAAAAAGCATACAAAAATTTTTAAAACTTAACCCCAGATATCTAAATTTATCGTTCTCTAATTAATAAACGAATAGCAAGCAAAGAATTAAAATAATTCGCTTATAAATTAACTCGCAACTAGATTGTTGGAGAGCGAATAAGGGTTAAGAATTGAGATATTCGGTTTATTTGTTACATAATTAACAATACATTTTTTTTTTGATTTTTAGGGTTTTTCTCTTTTTTTTTTTGAATTTTTAGTCATTGGCCCACGAACAGACTCTTTGGGTGGTTGGTTCGATGAGTCGAATGCCGCGGGCATGCTAAAAAGCGAGATTTACAAATAAGAAGAGGCGGGGAAGAAAGAGAGTTATTTTTACAAAACATATTTACAAAGGAAAAGAAAAATATTTGTTTTTTTTTTTTTTTGAGTTTTTGTTTTATAAATTTTTTATTTTTTTATTTTTTATTTTTATTTTTTTTGGTTTTATAAATTTTTTTAGTTTTTGTTTTATAAATTTTTTTGGTTTTTGTTTTTTTTCTCAAGAATGAGAGAGAAACGGAAGGTGGAGAGAGAAGATTATTTACAAAAAAAAGGTACACAGATTTTTACAAAATGAAACTAAAAATATTTTTGGAATTTTGTGTTTTTAGAATTTTTTTGGGATTTTGGTGTTATATATTGTTTTGCAATTTTTTTTCTTTTGTGGTTTACAATTTTTTTTTTTTTTTTTTTTTTTTTTGGAGTTTTTGAGAGTTTTTTTTTTTTTTTTTTTAAAGACATAAAACAAGGTTTTTTTTAAAGACAGTGCAGAAAATAGAAATATGAAAAAGAAAGCGAGAAAACACCCCCATACTTAAGTCCAACATTGTCCCCAATGTTGTAACGTAAGTATGCGGAACAAAACAGGTAAGAAAATATATACAAAGAAAAGAAAGAAATGGGGTGGGGGTAGAAGCTTCCCTGATAGGAGGGGGGGAAGGCGCAGTTTAGGAACCCTGCATTAGGAAGAAAAATAGCAAAGAAAAAGGTAAAGAGATAGCGAAAAAGATAAACATGGGGTGCCTCCCAGGAGCGCTTTGTTTATAGTCACGTAGCTTGACTATGTTGGCGGTTTATATATCGAGGAGGGTTATGGATTCGAAGTTACCGCCCACAGGATCGCCTGCTATGTATAATTTTAAGCGATGACCGTTCACTTTAAACGAGCCTTTATCCGGGTGGGAGACGAGTACGGTCCCATAAGGCCAAACCTCTTCAACTTTGAAGGGGCCGGACCAACGTGATCTAAGTTTCCCGGGGAAAAGTCTAAGTCGTGAGTTATAAAGAAGGACAAGATCGCCCGGAGAAAAAGTTTTTGGGGGCTTGAGTTTTCGGTCGTGATAAAACTTAGAACGCTCCTTATAGAACTTATTGCTCTCGTATGCGTTGGCACGCCATTCATCGAGCTCGTTTAGTTGCAGTTTTCTATTTTGGGCGGCTAAGTTAGCGTCGAGATTTAAAAGTTTTAAAGCCCAAAGTGCGCGATGTTCTAATTCGACGGGCAGATGACACGCTTTGCCGTACACTAATCGATACGGCGTACAACCAATTGCGGTTTTGTATGCGGTACGATAAGCCCACAACGCATCGTCGAGCTTGATGGACCAATCTTTCCTATTAAGTGAAACGGTTTTCTCTAATATGCGCTTTATCTCCCGATTTACTACCTCTACTTGGCCACTAGTTTGCGGGTGGTATGGGGTGGCAAGTTTGTGCGTGACGCCGTATCTAGCTAACGTCTTAGCCATCTGGGTGTTGCAGAAATGCGTCCCCCGATCACTTACAATAGCGCGCGGAGTGCCGAAGCGAGAAAATAGCTTTTTAAGAAATGTAACGACGACTCGCGCATCGTTGGTGGGGAGAGCTTGCGCTTCCGCCCATCTCGATACGTAGTCGACCGCTACTAAAATATACATATTTTTGAAAGACGGAGGTAGGGGGCCAACAAAATCTATGCCCCATAAATCGAAGACTTCGCATTCTAAAAACATATTTTGGGGCATCTCGTCGCGACGAGAGATGTTACCCGACCGCTGACAGCTATCGCATGCGCGCACAAAATTGTGAGCGTCTTTGAATAGAGTGGGCCAAAAGAAACCCGCCTCTAGCGCCTTCCGCGCGGTCCGGTTAGCTTGATAATGCCCACCAGCCGGACCCTCGTGGCAGTGCCTAAGGATTTGCGTGCACTCCACACCCGCGACACATCTTCGGACTGCTTGGTCCGCGCAGAGACGAAAAAGGAAAGGGTCCTCCCAAAAGAAATATTTCAAGTCAGAAAAGAATTTCTTCTTTTGCTGGCTTGAAAAGTCTTTTGGAAGTACCCTCGCAACTAAATAGTTTGCAAAATCTGCGAACCAAGGCGGGGAAGAAGAACTAGTAGTTATGGCTAGGAGGCGTTCCTCGGGGAATCTATCATTTATGTCAGATTCGACGAGCGCTTCCGCAGTGGGATTTTCTAAGCGGGAGAGGTGATCGGCGGCTAAATTTTCCGCGCCCCTCTTATCCCGGATCTCTAAATCGAACTCCTGCAAGAGGAGGATCCATCGAAGAAGGCGGGGTTTGGCGTCCGTTTTTGCTAACAAATATTTTAAGGCGGAATGGTCGGTAAATACGATAACTTTGGATAACGTTAGATACGAGCGAAACTTATCGAAAGCAAATACGACGGCTAAAAGTTCCTTTTCCGTTGTCGTATAATTTCCTTGTGCGGAAGTGAGGGTCTTGCTAGCGTAGTAAATAGGATGAAAATATTTGTTTATACGTTGGCCAAGAACGGCTCCTACGGCAATATCACTAGCGTCGCACATAATCTCGAACGGAAGGGTCCAATCGGGCGCCACTAAAATAGGTGAATTGATAAGTTTTTGTTTTATGAAATTAAATGCAGACTCGCATTCGCTATCAAAGACAAAATTTGATTCCTTTTCCAAGAGGCGAGTTAGCGGCTTTGTTATTTTTGAAAAATCTTGAATAAAACGTCTATAAAAGCCCGCGTGCCCTAAGAAACTCCTAATTGATTTAACGTTGGAAGGCGGGGGAAGTTTTTCTATAATTTCAACTTTGGCCTTATCGACCTCCATCCCCTTAGACGAAATCATATGGCCGAGAACCAAACCTTCTCGAACCATAAAGTTACATTTTTCCCAATTTAAAACAAGATGCGTGTCCTCGCATCGCTGAAGGACACGGTCTAAATTATGAAGACAGGACGGGAAAGAGCTTCCGAAAACAGAGAAGTCATCCATAAAGACTTCCATAATGTCTCCTACCAGCTCGCCAAAGATCGCCAGCATACATCTTTGGAATGTAGCGGGCGCGTTGCAAAGGCCAAATGGCATTCTTCGATATGCGAAGGTACCAAACGGGCAGGTAAAAGTTGTTTTCTCTTGGTCATCGGGGGAAATGGGGATTTGGAAAAACCCCGATAATCCATCGAGAAAACAAAAATACGGATGACCAGACAAACGCTCTAAAACTTGGTCTAAAAATGGTAATGGGAAATGATCCTTACGGGTGGCGTCATTTAGTTTTCGATAATCGATGCACACCCGCCAACCCGTAACAGTACGAGTTGGGACGAGTTCATTGTGCTCATTCTCCACTACGGTAAGACCGCCCTTTTTGGGCACCACGTGAATGGGACTAACCCACGTACTATCCGATATGGGATAAATAATCCCCGCATCTAATAATTTAATAATTTCGGCCTTAACGACGTCTTTCATGTTTGGGTTAAGACGTCGCTGCGGCTGAATAGTTTTGCGGCAATTATCTAGAAGAAAAATCTTATGGGTGCAGAAAGACGGGTTAATCCCTTTGAGATCAGAAATTTGCCAAGCAATTGCGTGGCGATGTTTAAGCAAAACTCCCAATAAATCGGAAGTCTCCGATTCGCTCAAATGCGAAGAAATGATAACAGGGAGTGTATCATCTTTCCCCAAAAAGGCGTATTTGAGTGAATCGGGTAGGGGTTTGAGTTCAAGGCAGGGCGGTTCTTCTAACGAGGTTTTAATTCCTATGTCTTTCTTACCAATTGGTTCGAAAGGCAAGTCTATAGACGTATCCTCATCGCAGTTAAAATTTTCGAGCGCAAAAAGATCGTCATTTAAAAACGTAGACTCAAAAATAGGGGAAGAACAATCTCCGAGATATGTGTCTAAATTATAACAAAAGTCATCGCTCGATGACGAGTCTCCTATGGAGGGATTAATAGAGAAAGTAACTTCGTCATCTCCTACCCGAAGGAGGAGACGACCGTTACTGACATCAATTAATGCGCGGGAGGTGGCGAGAAAAGGGCGACCGAGTATAATTGGTACATCAGTGTCCTCCTCGATGTCCAAGATGACGAAGTCTACCGGAAAGATAAACTTATCAACTCGGACAAGTACGTCCTCCACTACCCCGACGGGAAACTTAACCGAGCGATCCGCTAGTTGGATTCGCATTTTAGTAGGGGCCGGAGTGCCCAAACCTAATTTTTGAAAGAGCGAGAACGGCATCAAATTAATGCTCGCGCCTAAATCTGCAAGAGCGTATTTTACTAATATATTGCCAAAAAGGCACGGGATGGAGAACCGTCCCGGGTCATTTCTTTTTAGGGGCAATTTATTAGTAAGAGCCGCTGAGCAGTCAGCATTAAGAGAAATATGCGAAATATTTTCTAATTTTTGTTTATTGGAAAGAAGTTGTTTTAGGTATTTCGCATATTTAGGCATCTGAGAGAGTGCCTCGCAGAAGGGAACATTAATATGAATTTGTTTTAATAATAAAATAAATTTTTCAAATTGCGCGTCCTTACGCTCACTATTAAGTTTATGCGGATACGGCAAGGGCGTTTTAATAATTTTTTCATTTAAAATTTGTAAAGGCGGCGTAATCAAAGAAGGGGGAAGAGGGGTCGGAGGTGAAATATGTACCTGAGGATCGGTCCGTTTTGGATCGATCACCTCCTTTCCGCTACGGAGGGTTATAGCGTTGATATTTTCCCGCGGATTGGGCTCCGTGTTTCCCGGCAGTGCCCCGAGCGCGCGCTCGGACATCATTCGCGCTAGCTGTCCAACCTGGAGTTCTAAGTTTTTTAGCGATCCGGTGATGTTCCGGATATTTGACTCGTTGGAAGCTATATATTTAGAAAAATTATCCTCCATCGGGGAGGGTTTTGGAAGAGGGGGAGGCGGCAGAAATCCAGGCGCGAAAGAATTGGGGGGGCGCTGCGCATTATTCGGATTGCTCCATGAGAAGTTGGGGTGGTTCCTCCAACCCGGATTATAGTTATTGCTATAAGGGTTGTTATTGGGGTTGAAGGAAGGTCGCCCAGCATTTCCCACGTAGTCTACGAATTCATTTGCTACGCCGGCATTAGGGGGAATCCTTCGAAGGAGGAGTGGTGGAGGCAACAGACATCTCCGCCACCTGCTTTGTCAGCCTTTCAACTTGAAGGGCTAAGTGGGCAGTGGCATCCACTTCGAAGAGGCCGGCCGCCTGCTTGGGACGTCCCCGAGGGACGTTCCATTGGTAGGCGTTCATAGCCATCTCTTCAATAAGAGCTTGGGCAGCCTCGGGGGTCTTATTATTCAAGGTACCCCCGGCAGCCGCGTCAATCATTTGACGCGTCTGATAATTAAGCCCATTGTAGAAGATTTGGACCTGCAACCACGCAGGCAGCGCGTGGTGCGGACACTTGCGAAGGAATTCCTTAAAGCGCTCCCAAGTCTCAAAAAGAGACTCAGAATCATTCTGCATGAACGAAGAAATGTCCGCCCGTAACTTTGCAGTTTTGGCGGGCGGAAAATACTTCGTTAAGAACCGCTCCGCAAGCTCGGCCCAGGTGGTGATACATCCTCGTGGGAGGGAATTCAACCACGCCTTAGCTTTGGATCTGAGGGAGAATGGAAAAAGGCGCAAACGAATGGCGTCATCAGTGACGCCATTAATCTTAAAAGTGTCGCAAATCTCCAAAAAACTAGACAAATGAACGTTCGGGTCCTCATCCGGCTGTCCATCGAACTGCACGGCGTTTTGGATCATTTGGATAACGCTCGATTTGATCTCAAAATTATTGTTCGCCACCGTCGGGCGGACAATACTGGACCCAGTATCGTCCAAATTTGGCCGGGCGTAATATGACATTGTACGCTCGAAGGCCACGTTCGGATTGGGGTCAGCCATAGGAACGGCAGAGGGTTCTCCGATGGATTCTGCGGGATCCAAAGAGGGATTTCGGCGTTGAGACCGAATACGCGCAAGAGAGCGTTCGATCTCAGGATCGAAATCCAAATTTTCGGACTCCGAAGGCTGTCCACGGGTCATACACCCGAATGAAAAGTAGAAAAATTAACTCTCTCTTCTTTTTTTTTTTCGGATTTTGAAGAAAAGTTTTTTAAGTTTTTTTTTTTTAGTTTTTAGAAATAAAAGTAAAAGTAATAGAGTTCGGATTCGGAATAACAACTCGAAGAGAAGTTCCCCGGCAACGGCGCCAAAAACTTGATTGGCCCGCGAACAGACTCTTACTGTGGTTGGTTCGGTGAGTCGATCGCCGCGGGCTTGCTAGGGCAGGCAAGTGCACCTATCGCAAGTAGTACTCGATATTCGGGAGAATACCGAGGTCGTATTATTCCCGGGAACGGGTTGATTACCCCTACTCCTCCGAAAACACTATTATTTTACCGAAATAGAAGTTGAGGGTTTTAAGTAAAATAAGAACGAAAATAGATTTTAAGAAAGTAGTCGATGAAGAGATAACTCCCGGTATCGAATTGCGTTAGGATTAAAAATAGATTTGAATAACTAGATATCTAAAGTTTCAATTTAATTAATGCGGAAACTTGGCCGTGGAGGTTCAAAATAATGAGCTCACCTATCTCTAGGAATATCGCTCACCTAGACATTAAGGCTATTCGACCGGGCTCTCGTCCGACGAAGGATTCCCCTTAATGCCCGCAGTATGCTAAGAACCCCGCTATTGGGTGGGGAACCCAATCCGGTAGAGTTAGCGCGCCTCCTCTCTCGAGGGTTAGTGCGGAACTCTATCTACCCAGGGGTGATCTGTCCATATGCACGGCCTCTCGGCTAGCTAGCGTATGGATAACGGAAATAGAGCCCACACATCGATATGTGGGTCTACGCGTCGTTAACCCGGGGTAAACCTTAAGTTTTTAATTAAATTGAAAAATTAGACATTTGGTTATTTAAAACATTTTAGATCCCAAAGCTCTTCGATACCGAGGGCTAAAAGCAATTAGCCACTCATCGGAATGGGGATAGCTTATATGATTGGTTGTGCGAGCGTCCTAAACTATTCGCTGAAAGGTTATAAAGAAAATAAGAAGAAAAGCAAAATAACCTAATTTTAGAAAAGTTATTACAAATAAACACACCCGCACTCATTCAAACATATAAAAGGAAGAAATAAAACTAATTTACACATAAGAGAAAATTGAATAATTGACATTTGCAGGTCCCACTCAAACGAGTGGGGGCGGGAAATGAAAGCTGAAAAGTGCATAAATGAACTTTGCAAGTCCCACTCAAACGAGTGGGGGCGGAAAATTAAAGCTGAAAATTGCAAGTCCTACTCAAACGAGTAGGACTGAAATGAAAGCGAGTCCTACTCAAACGAGTAGGAGAAAATAAATGCGATTACAGGGCTTTCTTAAATATTTACATCAAAATAATGTCCGACCATTAAACTCCTAGCGAGTAGGCGGAAAATCAAATCCAGCCATTTAACTCAAGTGAGTAGGCGGAAAAACAAAAATAACACACGCACTCTACTTGAATAGAACTACTCACGCACTCTACATAAATAAACACACACACACACACTTGCATAATTTAACTTAGGAGCTGAAAAATATCTCATACACGCACACACTCGTGCTAAAATAATTGCAAAAATCAAAGTTATCGAAAAATTAAAATGACTGCATTTCTACCGCTGGAATGCAGTAGAAATGCATAAAAAGGCAAAATAAGAATTGTTTGAGCAAAAAGTTTTCAAATTAAAGTGAGAAAGGCAAGTGCCCGAAAAATTAAAACGGTTACATTTTTACCGTTAGATTTTGATAGAAATGCTAAAAAAGTGAAAATAAAAATTGTTCGAGCGAAAATATTTTTTGTAACTACTTAAAATGAAAGTTGATGAAAAATAAAAATAACAATTTATACATTACTATAGCCTTGTAAAATGGTTTAAAAAGAGGGAGTAAGCTAAAAAGAAGCAGTAGTTTTATAGTTAAGACAAAGTAAAAGCTAAGTTAAGAGGAATGAAAACTACCCGTTTTTTAATGTTTTACAAGTTCATAAAAGCGCATTTTGAAGTATGAAAATCCTAAGTCTATCCAAATTTAAAGAGTTTGAGAATGAAAACGGCCATAATAACGGCTATGAATTTTGTTATAATTGAAAATAAAACATGAACATTTGCGTTTTAAAACATAATTTTTGCAATTTTAAGCTCATACACACACACACGCATTATGAAAATAACAATGAAAGTATATAAGATTGATGAAAAGGAGGCTATTTGGAGAAATTTCAAAGCATGTAAGATGAAATAATAACGATTTTATTATAAAAGAAAGGTGATTACAAGAGTTCAAACATACAAACTTAAAAAGGAGAGGGAGGGGGATCCTTACATAGCACTAAAGCAACTCCAACAGCAGCCCTAATACATCAAAATGGTTCGGATTTTGGGAACCCTGAACTCATACAGCAGCTGCCTTTTTATAGGCAAAAATTTCCAAGTACACGCCCTCCGACACGGGCGTGTCGGGGGGGCGTGTCAGCACTATTTTACCGCGGGATTCGGCGATCTGACGGATTTGACGGCAATTTGACTTTCCGGCCGAAAACGCGGCGGTCACGCCCCAGGTCACGGGCGTGACGGTGGGCGTGTCATTCGGCGCTTTAAGGCGATGTTGACTTCGGGATTCGCCGGCGGCAGTTTGTCGGACGGACACGGGCGTGGCGCACATCGGACACGGGCGTGGCCCTCTTGGGTTCGACGAACGTTGAGCGCGAAACATTGACCTGGCTGGCACGGGGCGTGTCGGGCTGCCACGGGCGTGTCGCACATCAGACACGGGCGTGGCCCTCTTGGGTTCGACGAACGTTGAGCTGAAATCGTCGAGCGGGATGGACACGGCTTGGTCACGCCCCGTGTCGGATTGACACGGGCGTGTCGGATTATGGAACACGGGCGTGTCAGGCTTTCCTCTTCAAAATTGGCCTCTTTTCGGGTTTTTGAGCTGTCACGCCCTGGTCACGGGCGTGACCAATATGTCACGGGCGTGACATGTCATTTTTGCAGATTTTTGGCTTTTTTTCCTGACAAATAAAATAAAGCAAGTTAGTATAATATTTACAAAAATAGGAGCATTTTATTGAATAAAAACAAGTAGAAATGACAAAAATTAAATAAAACGACTTAAGTAATGTACATAAAATTAGGTATATTTACAATTCATCAGTTAACACCTTGAGTTAAATCCTGCCGCTAGTGTCAAGAAGAAGGCAAACTTCTACTGTGGACGGGCTCAAGTTCACAGGCAAGATCCCAGTGTGCATCAGGCTCAACTTTCCTATCTGGAAGGAAAGGATCAGGTTCTACATGGAAGCAGTTGATCCTCGACTCTTCATGATCGTGGAGGAGGGACCTTATGTCCCTACTAAGGTCTCCACCATAGATCCTACCAAGAAAGTGCCAAAGAAAATTTCTGAAATGGACAAGGACGAGATGGTGCTGGTGGGACTTGACAAGAAGGCGCAGAACATTCTGGTCAGCACGGTCGATGACTCAATGATGTAGAAATTCTGCAATTGCAGGACAGCAAAGGAGATCTGGCACTGCCTGATTATCCTAATGGAGGGCACTGATGAAGTGAGGGATGATCGGAGATCCCTTCTGAACCAGAAATATGAGGCCTTTAGACAAGGGCCTAAGGAAGTGATCGGAGTCACCTTCGAGAACTTCCTCATATTGTCAATGCCCTCAAAGGATGTGGAAGAGTGTTCACTGATGGTGAACTTAATGATAAATTCCTTAGGTCCCTTACTAAGGAATGGGACACAAAGATCTGCGCCATCCGAGAGTTTGGCAGACTAGCTGAAACAGACCCGCAAATTTTGTTTGGGAAGCTGATGTCCTATGAGCTTCAACTGAACACCAGGAAAGCAGAAGAAGAAGCAGATAAGGCTGCAGCCAAAGAAAAGACTGTGGCTCTAAAAGCCAGTCACTCCAGAAAAGGCAAGGGTGCGGTTTCATACCGGGCTAGGAAAAAGGATGAGGAGGAGGACTCCGAGCCATGCTCCTACAGCTCAGAGCTGTCTGAGGAGGATTTCTCCCTCATCACCTGAGAATTCAAGAAGTTCCTCAAGATGAGGAATCAAAGAAAGAAAAACGGCTCCTCCTCCAGGCATCAGAAGAAAAATTATTCTTTTGACAGGTATGCTTCTAAACCGAACAAACATCGCTCCTCTGACATCATTTGTTTTGGATGCAATAAGCCAGGACACGTCGTGGCCGACTGCTACCAAGGAAAGAGAGAAAAAGGGAAAGGAGAGGAGCTCAAATCCTCTAGAGATAAGAAGAAAGAGCGGATCTACATCGCCAAAAGGCCAAAGACACTGAGTGAGTCTGATTCCTCAGACTCCAGTGATGATGAGGAAGCCTACTTCGGGCTGGTGGGTCGCTCCGACTCAGAAGGAGAATGCCCCCCCCCCCCCCGTTTACTAGGAAGGTAAAAGCTCACACCCCTCTCTCCGACTCTGAATCTGATCCTAAGTCTCAGGATCATGACCCTGAGGATAGCCTTTCGGCCCGTGAAGCGGAGCTCCTCGAGAAGTATGAGCTTCTGCTCAACACTTTCGAGGAGTGCCGTAAGAGATTGAAGGCTGAGAAAAAGGAAGTGAAATTCCTTAAGGGTGAGTGTGTCTCCCTAAGGGAAGAGGTCACCAGTTTGATTTCTCTCCGACAGGAGCACCTTGACCTGACTTCAAAGCATTCAGAGTCTCTTAAGCTCCTTGATCTTAAGCAGGAGGAAGTCGACAAGTTGGAAGAACTACTTGCGGCAGAAAGGAAGATCGTCAAGAGCTTCTCTATGCCAAAAACAGTTCTTCCAGTAGTCGACACCTTCTCTGCTCAGGCCAAAGGAGCTGGCTTGGGGCATGTAGGGGTATCTGGTTCCTCATCCAGGAGAAACAGGAACCAGAGGAAGAATAAGGCCGCCAAGAAGGCCTCTGCTGATGAAAAGGGAAAGGCTCCGCTCAGTCCTGTTGCGTTCAGAAAGCCTAGCTTTCCTTGCAACCAACATGACTTTGAATCAACCTTTGGTCATCATTTCCGGCCCTTGGTTGCAAAGCCAAAGAGCCGATATGATGGTTGGACCTTTCCCCGGAACTTCGGTGAGAGTGCCTTCAAGGCACCTTATGAGGAAATCCACATGGGAAATTATGGTCAATTCTCTAGCGGCCATAATGGAAAGCAGGCACCAAGAGTCAAGCCTGTTATACTGACGAAACAGAAGGTGAAGAAGTCATGTTACTGCAATCACTATGAGGCCTCCACCTCCAGATCCAAAGCCCCGGCTGTACCCACCATTCCCAGGGTAAAGCAGGAGTCTTGAAAGAGGTACAACAGATTTGACTGTTGGTGTTGTGGCAAAGTCGGTCACTTTGCCGTGGATTGCTGGTTTAATCCGAGGTATGTCGAGACTCCCTATGTTAGCAATGCGAGGCCGACCACTCGTAGGGTTAACCACCCGAGGGGGAGTATGCTAACCAAGAATCTAGGACCCAAGTTCGATTGGGTTCCTAAGGGAAATTAATTTTGTTTTGCAGGAATGTCCAAAGGCCACCAAAACGCCGATCTGGTACTTGGACAGTGGATGCTCCCGGCATATGACTGGGACAAGAAGCCTGCTGCGTGATTACACTCCAGTCGAGAATGGACCCAAAGTCATCTTTGGAGGGTCAGATCGAGGAGTCACCAGAGGTTACGGTATGATTTCCAATGGTATAATCTCTATCACCGACGTGGCTTATGTTGAAGGGTTAAACCATAACCTGATCAGTGTAAGTCAGTTATGTGACAAAGGTTATGACGTTAAGTTCTGCAAGGATAAATGTCTGATAATATCATGTGCCTCTTCTGAGACGATATTAACAGGCATTAGGAGCAGAAATATCTTCTGCTTAAATTTTCTCAGTTTAGATTCATCTACCATCGTATGTCTTGTGGCAACAGGCAGTGCATCTCTTTGTGAACAATGGCACAAGAGATTGGCACATATTAATTTCAAAACAATTAGTATGTTGTTTTCTAAAAACTTAGTAAGGGATGCTCCCGTTATCAAGTGCATCAAAGATAGCCCCTGTCCTGCATGCCAGATGGGCAAACAGACTCGGGCTACCTTTAAAAGCATTGCAGACAAAGACTCTTCCCGATGTCTTTACCTTCTACATATGGACTTGTTTGGTCCAATGCAAGTTCATAGCTTTGGAGGCAAGTCCTATACGCTAGTGATAGTTGATGATCATTCTCAGTTTACATGGGTGTTCTTCTTAAAACGAAAGTCGGATACGTTTGACATCTTCACTAGCTTTGTCAAGCAGGTTCAGAACGAATTTAACTGCCCAGTGGTCAAAATCAGAAGTGACCATGGAACAGAATTCGAATCTGGTGCTATGACAGATTTTTGTGAAGAACAAGGTATCTTTCATGAGTTTTCCTCCCCGCGCACTCCTCAGCAAAATGGAGTTGCGGAGAGGAGAAATAGAACTCTCATTCAAGCCTGCACGACAATGTTGAAAGACGCTTCTCTCCCAGAATACTTCTGGGCAGAGGCGGTCAATACAGCTTGTCATGTACAAAACCGAGCATTGATCAACAAGCATCATCGTAAGATGCCTTATGAGCTACTGAGAGGCAGGAAACCAACCATGTCCTACTTGAGGATCTTTGGTTGCAGATGCTATGTACTGAATAATGGGAAGTACCCGCATACTAAATTTGGTGAAAAATGCTTCGAAGGCATATTCATGGGATATAGTTCCCACAGTCGGGCATATAGGGTCTTCAATAAGAAAACCCTAGTGGTAGAAGAATCAATTAATGTTGTATTTGATGAAGGAAGTTTGCTTAACAGCAATTCTTCCAGTGGTATTCTTGAAGATGCAGGTGCACGACTTGAACAGCTGAGTCTCGATGAGACCGCTAAAGATGAAACTCCTTAGTACGTCAAAGTCTCCACCTCAACGTCAACTGGGAATGTTGAAGATCAAAATGGAACAAATCTCCTAGAAGAAGGAGAAGCCCAAGAAGTAGTCGAAGCTCCAGACGGCAGACTTCTAGAGCTCCGGCACGTGAGGGATCATCCTAGAGATCAGATCATCGGAGATCCTCGTGACGGTGTCAAAACTCGAAGAGGTACTATTAACGAGATTTTGCATCTTAGCTTCCTGTCACAGGTTGAGCCAAAGAAGTTCGACGAGGCGAACAAAGATGCGGCATGGATTTTGGCCATGCAAGATGAACTACATCAATTCGAACGATGCAACGTTTGGACGCTGATTCCCAGACGACACAAGCAGAATGTGATTGGCACCAAGTGGATCTTCAGAAACAAACTGGATGAACATGGTGTCATCATAAAGAACAAGGCAAGGCTGGTGTCTCAAGGTTACAGACAGGAGGAGGGGATTGACTTCGACCAGACCTTCGCACCAGTGGCAAGGCTCGAGGCAATCAGATTGTTCCTGGCGTATGCTTCGCACAAAGGATTCACAGTCTATCAAATGGATGTGAAATCAACATTCTTGAATGGAGACCTGAAAGAGGAAGTATACATCGCTCAACCCCCAGGTTTTGTCAATCCTACTTATCCCAATCATGTATATTTTCTTAATAAAGCTTTATATGCTTTAAAACAAGCTCCACGAGCTTGGTATGAGACTTTATCTAGTTTTCTTCTTGAGAACAAGTTCTCTAGAGGTAAAATAGATAAGACATTGTTTCTCAGGGAAGTCAAAGGCAAGATTTTGCTGGTGCAAATCTATGTCGATTACATAATATTCGGCTCAACGGACAACAATCTTTGCAAAAAGTTTTCCAAACTTATGCAAGGAAAGTTTGAAATGAGCAGTATGGGAGAGCTAAAGTATTTCTTGGGACTTCAAGTGAAACAATCTGAGGATGGAATCTTCATCTCTCAGACGAAGTTCACAAATAAACTCCTCAAGAAATTCGGTATGGAGAATGCAACCTCTATGAGGACTCCAATGGGATCCACTATGTCTCTGGATAAGGATGAGAAAGGTAAACCTTTCGATGAAACCAAATACAGAAGCATCATTGGATCCCTGCTCTACCTTACTGCCAGTAGACCGGATATCATGTTCTCCACATGTGTCTGTGCCAGATATCAGGTGAACACTAAGGAATCTCACTATGTCGCTGCAAAGCGAATTCTAAGATACCTTAAAGGTACTCCCAATCTTGGCTTGTGGTACCCGAGAAACAATGATGTCGAGCTAATAGGTTTTTCAGATGCTGATTTTGCAGGGAGTAGGGATGACAGGAAAAGCACTTCCGGGACGTGTCAATTCCTCGGAAGAAGGCTTATCTCATGGAACAGCTAGAAGCAGAATTGTGTAGCTACCTCCACAGTAGAGTCTGAGTACATCTCGGCAGGCAGCTGTTGCGCACAACTCCTATGGATCAGAAACCAGTTAGCCGACTACGACCTTCAGTTCACAGAAGTACCAATGTACTGCGACTCCTCCAGTGCAATTGCAATTGCCAACAATCCGGTATCGCACAGCAGAACGAAGCATATTGAAGTGCGCTACCACTTCATTCGGGAGCACGTGGAGAACAAGGACATCTCTCTCTGTTATGTCCCCACGGACAAGCAGATTACAGATATTTTCACAAAGCCCTTAGACGAAGCCAAGTTCAGTCTTTTCAAAACTGAATTGGGGATGCTAAACTATGAGGAATGAAGACTACCGAAGCTCAGGCTCGTGCATCTAGGGGGAGCCTCTGCCAGGAACTCCAGTGTGAGCACAGGTGCAAGTACTGAGGGGGAGCAAGGGGTCAAATGCAACAGACCCAGATTTGCAGAAGCCGAAAAGGGGGAGATTACCCTCTCGGCTAAGGCTAAGGTGGCTCCAAGTTTATGGTATTGGTAATGAATATCTCTCTCTCAACTCTATTTCAAGTTTATGGTTTTCATTCCCATACGCTCTATTCACCTTAGCTTGTAGGGTTTAGGCTTCTTCAAATAGGGGGAGATTGTTGGGTATTGTATCCACAACGTACCTGATTTGAAGAAGCCCCTGTACAAGCTAAGGTAAATAGACAATGTATTTGATAAAATATTTTAAGTTGTGCTTGCAGTTATTACACGCTAAGTGCACACCAATGTCAGGGTACAGTAGGTCAATATACACGGGTCTGCACGACGTAATCCCTCGTTGAGCAGATCAGTGTGTTGGCCTACGTGTACTCTCTCTATTGGAGTGTACTTATTTTCAAGTACAGGGCTGTGATATTGCAAGAGCAGACAAGGAGCAAGGATGGGTCAAAGAGCAGTCCATGGGCAGATAGACGAAAAATCGTCTAAGTGTTAATCGACGAGAATCACCAAGTGATTCTCGCCGCTTTGGGGAGAATCATCAAGTGATTCTCGCCGATTCGATGAGAATCACTAGTGATTCTCGCCGTCTCCTTCCGGCGAAAACAGTGCGTGCAACTAAGTCAACTTAGACGAGAATCATCTTTGATTCTCGCCGAATCGTCGAGAATCACCTTTGATTCTTGACGATTCGATGAGAATCACCTTCGATTCTCGCCGATTTTGACTTGGGCGAATTCTGGATCCCGCTGAACCGGACTCTGCCGCTGGCGCTGTTTTGAACCGGGGTTAGGATTTCTTTAGGTGGGACCCATAACAGTTATAATGGAGTATTTCCACCGTATAAATATACGCGTATTTTGAACAGAAAAACACACAGAAAGAAAAACACGAGCCGCCGACCGTGACCTAGATCGCGATACCTGCTCAGCCGCCATCGCCGCTCGTGCAAGTTGTTCGCCGACCTTGATCGAGATTTCTTCCAGATCTTCCGGTGACAGAAGCTTAGCCACGCATAGAGTCTCACGTGTCTAACCAGAGATCCCTTGTCTCTTGATTTGTTGATCGGGAAAACCTTCCCCGTCCGAATCGATCGAGACGATCGATCCTAATGTGACTGTTGGAAGACCTAGCTGGCTTCGCTACGAAGTTTGAATCTCCAAAGTACAGCAGCCACACACCGTTGTCGCCGCGGATCCCGAGAACCAAGCCGACGCCCTTCTTGCCGCCGCCAGTTTCGGGGAGATTCTCTCCAAGTGAGATCTAGGGTTGTGGACTCTTCGTGACTTCTAGAACACGTCATCAAACGAACAAGGACACCTTCGTCTCCGAAAGTAGTTTGTATTTCTTGTACATTCTAGTTTATTTTTGTTGTAAAGGAACGTTGGTTCCGAATTGTAAGGGTTGGGTGCAACCCGTGTTGTGGGAGTGTTGTCTCCTACGTGAGGAAGGATTCCTTCCGATAGTGCAAGGATTGGATTTGAATCCTGTTGGTGAAGTTACCGAGTCGTCCCTTGTTGGGAGATAGGTCGAAGAGGGAAAGCGGATGTACCCAAATCGGGGAACCACTATAAATAGCTTGTGTACTCTGTTTGCTGTGCTGTTTTATTTTCGTGTGCAGGTACAATTTTAATTCCACAAAAACGCTGCACGTCACCTATTCCCCCCCCCCCCATAGGTGAAGGTAGTTGACACTAGGTGGACTTTCAGGGTTCCTCATTGCCCAACCTTCTCCACTATTGACTAAACCCATCCGCACACCTATAATTGCAAAAGTTAATTTCGGATTTGCTAAGTAAGGGGTTCATTCATCATAGTAAGAGTCCTTGTGTTGTACCCGCATTATTGGTCCCTAAGAAAGATGGTTCTTGGAGGATGTGTGTAGATTATAGGGACGTCAATAAAATAATTGTTAAATATAGGTTTCTCATCCCTCGTTTGGACGACTTATTGGACATGTTAGCCGGGGCCACGATTTTTTCGAAATTAGATCTTAAGAGTGGCTACCATCAAATTAGGATTAGGGAGGGAGACGAGTGTAAGACGACATTTAAATCAAAGGATGTACTTTATGAGTGGTTGGTGCTCGTGGAAGGACACACTAATGGACCAAGAATATTTTCGAGGTTGATGTCTTTAGTGTTCAAGCCTTATTTTGGAAAATTCGTATTTTTTTATTTTGATGATATTCTAGTTTTTAGCGCATCACAGAATGATCATGCGTCCCACTTGAGGACTGTACTTACCACATTGTGAACCGAGAAATTATTTGTTAATCTTAAGAAATGTGCGTTTAATGTTCCATCTGTGGAGTTTCTTGGATATATTGTTAGTTCGGAGGACATACATGTTCATCCTAAGAAGGTCCAAGCCATTAAGGATTGACTAGAGCCAACCAATAAACGGGATGTTCGGAGTTTTCATGGCCTAACTACGTTTTATCGCCGATTTATAGGGATTTTAGTAGTATCATGGCACCGATCACAGAGTGCATGAAAAAAAGGAGATTTCACGTGGACCAAATCGGCCGCTAAAGCATTTGAGACAATTAAAACCCGAATGTCAGAAGCTCCTCTATTTGGATTACCAGATTTTAATAAAGTTTTTGAATTGTCCTATCACGCATCTGGAATCGGTATTGGTGGTGTATTGAGTCAAGAGGGTCATCCTGTTGGATATTTTATTGAGAAACTTACGGGACCAAAATTAAATTATTCTAATTATGATAGAGAGTTTTATGTGGTTTTTCGATGTCTACAACATTGGCGACATTATTTAATTTCTAAGGAATTTATTATCCTATACGACCACGAGGCGTTGAGGTTTATCAATTCCCAAAAAAAAGTTAGCCCTAGGCATGCTAAGTGGGTCTCCTATCTTCAGGAGTACACCTTCATAATTAAACATCTTAAGGGAACTTTAAATCATGTGGCGGATGCACTTAGTCGTGCCTCCATATTGTTGTCTACGCTAGAGGTAAAAGTGATTGGTTTTGATAGAATAAAGGATGAGAACGTTAATTGCCCGGATTTCAAGGACATCTATTATTCCACTCATAACAAACTCTCCCACTACCATTTCAACATACTATATTCAGGACGATTATTTATTTAAACATTCAAAGCATTGTATTCATCATTCTTCCCTTCGACATTTCATTGTATGGGAGTTACATAGTGGTGGTATAGGTGGACATTTTGGGTGTGATAAGACCATTACGTTAGTAAAAGATAACTTTCACTGGCCAGGCCTTAAATCTATAGTTAATAAAATTGTGGGAAGTTTTCGCGCGTGTCAATTAGCAAAGGGTAGTAAAACGAAAGCGGGGCTTTATACCCCTCTTCCGATTCCTTCCATTCCTTATGAAGATGTTAGTATGGATTTTATTCTAGGTCGACCTGTCACATTTAGTCATCATGATTTCATTCTAGTGGTAGTAGATCAATTTTCTAAAATGGCCTATTTTATTGCATGTAATTAGACCAACGATGTGTCAGATGTAGCAAAATTATTCTTTAAGGAAGTTGTTGGGCATCGGGGCGTTCCAAAAACTATAGTGACCAATAGAGACGTAAAATTTACTAGTTATTTTTGGAATACCCTGTGGAGGATTATGAGGACCAAACTATAATTTACTTCGGCCTACCATCCACAGACAGATGGTCAAATAGAAGTGGTAAACCAAAGTTTGTGTAGTTTACTCTGTTGTCTTGTGAGTGCCCACAAAGGAACGTGGGACCTAAGCCTTCCTCATGCTCAGTTAGCGTACAACAACTCAAAAAATAGGTCCACAGGTTTATCACCAAATGAGATCGTGCACGGATATAAAGCACCAGTGCCACTTGACTTGATTCTGTTACCGCCATCTTATAAGTCAAGTCAATTTACACAGGATTTTGCCCCTCACGTTCATAATTTCCATAAACACATTAATGAAGCGCTAACCACACAATATGCATCTTATCAAGCTCATGCTAATGTACATAAAAGAGAGTCACTTTAAGGTTGGCGATTTAGTCTTGATCTGTCTCGTCCCTGAACGGATGCCTCCGGGCACTATAAAAAACTTAGTGAATCGGCAAGCTGGATCTTTTCAGATTTAAAAGAAATTAGGAGAAAACACATATCTTTTGGAGTTACACACTAATTTGGGTATTTCTCCTATTTTTAATGTTTCTGATTTAACGTCATATGTATCTCCACAACTTTAATTATCTAACTGTCTGTTTGGTTCCACTGCATTTTCTAATGGGTTTAGGGGTGACCTTGTTTCTGGATCGCTCTCTCCATTGGTCTCCTATGGAGGTACATTGATTGTTGATGAAGAAACTTTTCCTACTTTATTGCCTAATGCTTTTCCCAGGTTCCCCAGGACCACCTTTTTCCCTGACAGGATCCTCAAATATGAAGTACTTTCCTCTCCAGGTGGTGATGTTCGCCGCTTCTTGATTCGATGGCGTGATCGTCTGGCCTCCGATGACTCTTGGCTTCTTGAATCAGAGGTGGCTCTTTTGGATAATGTTCATCTATGTCGGTACCTTCAGAACAACTCATTGGTGATGAGTACTTTCTAGCAGGGGAGGATTGATGGATACGGCGACCCCCAACATGATGAAGAAGGCGACGACATGCTTACGGAAGATCTTCCTCCGTATCCAGTCAAAAACTTATGGCGTCATGGTGACCGTGTGGAGCGACGCTATAATCTCCGCCCTCGGTGCAAAACTACCTCTTAATTTTTACTTAAATTTAATTGCTATTTTGTGAGCATTTATATTTCATTTATTGTTAAACAAACTATTGTGTGTTTATTTTTCTATTTGTGCTCCATGTAGCCGAACTTGGATGTAAGCCTATATAAGGCCTTGTCATTGTTTATTTTCATTAAGTTGAATGATAAGAGAAATTGAAAACCCTAATCCTCCTTTTTAAGAATTCCCTCTTCCTCCTCTCTTCAAATTCGGCCAAGCCTTTTCTCCTCTCCAAGCCACCGGCCTTCCTTCCCCCCTCTCTCAAGTGCTCGGCCTCTCCTCCTAGATGCCACCCTCCTCTCCTTTTTCAGCCCTCTCGGCCACCTTGTCTCCACCCTCTACCCGCCTCCCCCTCCAACCTGAGTAACCCCATCTCGAGGAAACCAACCACCACCAACAACACCAAACTCGACCACCTTCAACACATAAATTCGATCAGCCCTCATACCTTTTAGGTGGATCTTGGCCAAGACACAAAGATATCTCCTTGTGAATCCAACTTCAGCATGAATAGAAGAAGGCAGACGAGTTTTCTCTCCATTCGGCGTGACTCCGGCGGAGCCATTGAAGAGCGATCCAAAATAGTGAATCGGAATCATCCATTTTGATTGGGTAACGAAACCTTTCTACTTTGTGTGTTTTCCCTCTAGATTAATTTTTGTGGTGGATTACTTTAGCGTTATCTTTGAAACGTTGGATTTATCATGGTTTCTTCGATTGATTTTGTTGTTAATCCTTATTTTATTTAAGTTCGAGAGGTTTGGCGAACCTTCGTTTTCTTTTTGTTGGGGGAGATCTACCGTTTCCGAATCGTAAATTTTGGTAGATCTCTCTTGGTACATCCATCGCTCGATCGGACCAAGTGGGTCCTTTTAGCCGGAAAGAATATTATCATATAGCCTTTTTTCGATCGTAATCAGTTTGGCTACCCATATGTTAGCATTTATTTGATAAAATAGTGAAACGTGTGTGCCGCGTTGAATTTTCCGTGCGAACGTAAATTTGGTCATAGAGAGAAAAATCGTAGTTGTCGGTTAACAACCGGTGTAAACATGTGAGCCTGCATCAATCACCTTTCCATTGCACTTAACCTTGTTTCACTTAGACTCACAGAAGCACTGAAGCAAACTGCCGGTTGATCCACTACTCAAGCCTCTATTCCCTCTGATACCATGTTAATATTTCTCAAGAAGGTCAAGAGATAGCTTTGATAGCAAGTAAAACTTTCAGAGCTATCAAGATGACACCTTGATCAAGCGGAAAGCGGGAATCAGGCGCAGTAACACTCAACCCATTTGAGCCCAAATAAACCAGATGCAAAATAAAAGAGCTAGAATTATGTACTATAATGAACTTCTTCACAACGCGAAACATACATGGTGAGACATGATTCACCAATGTACCCAAACAAAGCAGAAATAATACAATCCAAATATCAAACTATGCAGACTCTAGGAGTAACCGCCGGAACAACTGATGCACTATGGTGTCCGCTCAACCCGCCTAGTCTCCATACCGCAACCAAGCCGCATGGACTACCGGTTATTCCAATGCAAGCTCTACTCGTCGATCTGCAGGCCGCCTAACCGCGAGGTCGCCTAGCCGCCCGACCGCACGATCTTTTGCTGCCGAACTGAACAAACCGCCAGAAGCGGACAGCTTATTGAACCGGGAAACATGTTGTAGAAGAGAAACTGAAAGTGTCTTAAACCTTGGAGACAAAGCTCCTACAACTTATCGAACAAACTCTCCTACAACTCGATCCGCAAACCGGATCTACACACTCGATCCACAAATGGGTCCACTCTTTCGATACACAAACAGATATACAAAAACTCGGAGAAAACCCTCCTACACAATGTAAAATAAAATTATAACAAAAGCACAAAACTACAAGTCTTGATCTGACGTTCTTGGAAGGGTTGATCTTGAATCTTGGAGAACTCAAAAAACTTGAAATCGTTGGATCTTGAAACTTCAACCGGCTTGGATTGGAGTACAAATAATCTTGAAGGAAGAATCAATCCAGTCGAAGATGTCGTAGAAGAATATTATTGCTTGATGTCGCGACCGATCAGAAGCTTTTCGCGAAGGAAGTATCGAGCGGCCGGCGAAAATCCTTTTCGGGAAGATTTGGAAATTTGAAATTGCAATTAGGTTTTTGGGATAGTTGTTGATTTCGAAATAGTATTAGGTATATATAGGGAGATTCGAAATCAAATGGATATAAAAATATTTCCAAAATAGAAACTAGAAGCGGATTGTACATGGTCGTCAGTTTCGAAGCAGGAAGAAAAATCGGAAAAATGCCAAGGAAAATTCGGCGAGATTCGTCGAGCATCAGGTAAGATACTCGCTGAATCATCGAACTGATTTCGTCGAACAGAAGATCAATTCGTCGAACGCAGCTCGTCGAACATAAGATCAATTCGTCGAACGGAGTTCGTCGAACAGAAAGTAGATTCGATTTATATTGAATTATTCGGCAAGTATCGCTTTGGATACTCGTCGAATTCGGCGAGTATCACTGATGATACTCATCGAATTTGCCTTGGACAAATTCTGGAAATCTAAAGAATTTTCCCTCAGTAAATACAACGAATTCGGCGGCTTTCGGGAAGCAAACATTATGACTTCGACGAGTATCAAGGGGATACTCGTCGAATTCGACGTGTATGACTCACCATACTCTCCAAATTTTACTTGGGTAAAATTCTTCGTTTCTGACTTCTTATCTTTGGCCTTCCTTGATCCTTCTCCTATACTTGGGATAGAAGTACACCCCAATAGAGAGATTACACGTGAGTCAACACGGTGGCCTACACAATGAGCGATTACATTGTGTAGTCCTGTGTTTACTGACACACTATAACTAGACATTGGTCTGTGCTTGGCATTGTGAACCTGCAAGTAAAAAACTAAAAAGCAATATAAATACAATCTCAATTCATCTTAGCTTGACCGGACGCTTCTTCAAATCAGGGTTATTGTGGATACAATTCCCAACAATCTCCCCCTATTTGAAGCAGCCAAAATCCTACATGCTAAGGTGAATTGCACATATCAAATAAAATTAACCTACGACTTGAAAAGAGAAAATAAGAAAAGATAACAGCGTGCATTCCCAGTCAATTAGATAAATCAAATATATATATATATATATATATATATATATATATATATATATATATATATATATATATAACAAAAATGGTTTTAGATCAGGGAGGGCAACCCACTGCACAACATAGAAGTATATATATGATCATTTGGGTCTTCTTGTTCTTCCTTTACAATAGCTGTCTCTCAAAATATTCCTTGGGCTTCAGATAGTACTTGGGAGGAGGAGGAGGCATTAGATCAACATTCATGTACTTCCAAAAATGAATCCTACTCCTAGTGCAGGACTCTTTGTACTTGTTCCATTCTTCTGGACTGTAATGATCCGGATGCTTCTCTGCTCCGAGCTCGTACAAGGCAAAGGTGTCCAAGATAATTACTTTTCAAGTAGGGCTCCAAACTTCATCTATCTCACGGTTAGGTCCTTCTCTGACTTGAGCTGGCCTGGCCGGTTCTGGTCTGACTTCTGAAGTACCTTGTCCAAATTTCCTTTTCTTGAGAGCTTGAGCCTCAGAGAATGCAGCAACAGCAGCACCAGTAGCAGCTTGAACCACTAGAGCCATAGCAACACCATGAATCTGAGAGAAGTACTGTGAGTCTGTCCAATATTGAGTATAGTCCAAAGCCGGATAAACATCATCATAACCAGGCTCACCCCGATGAACGTCAACATGAACTGGCTCAGCAGGAGCTGGAGGAGGGAAGAACTGACCATGTAACCACGCGGAGTTGTCATAGTTATACTCATTTGCTTGTTTGAACTGATCGAGCATAGTCGTTTCAACACCTACAATCTTAGCTGTAAGGGCTTCCACCCTCTTTTGGCTTCTGCAGTAATTGCATTGGCATAAGTTTTCAAAGAAGAGTCATAATGTGCCATAGATCTGTTATGTGCCACTACGAGACATAGAGCATTTATATCAACATTTTTCAGTACTCCTTCGTTTTTCTTAAGTCCTCTTATCATAAGGGTTACTGTAGTTGCAGCATCTTCATACTTTGCATCAAATCTGGCCTCTACCATATCAAATTTTACTTGAACTTCAGTAATCCATTTAAGCATAAACTTCTCCGATTGTTTGACTCTTTGAACCACTTTAGCCAACGAGACATCAAACTGGGCCTGTTGCTTAGCTAGCATTTCTTCAA
This sequence comes from Platanthera guangdongensis, assembly GCA_039583875.1. NCBI lineage: Eukaryota > Viridiplantae > Streptophyta > Magnoliopsida > Asparagales > Orchidaceae > Platanthera > Platanthera guangdongensis. Next base: position 41,314,708 of record CM077163.1, on the reverse strand, counting down.
AAACCTTTAGCAGCTGATCACTTGAACTAGGGCATGGAGCATCTAGCAGCACTGAAGGAGTGACATTCACAGCAATCAACCTTGGGCCTTCTGAACCTAAAGCAGGGGCATGCACATAGGACAATCCATCCTCATCAAAGAGGTCAATTATGTGTTCGGGTACCATCGACATCCTGACTAGTATCTTGTCCAGCTTGCGCATGAGTCTAGCAACCTCAGTGGACACAAATATATTGGACGGTGTTGCCTCCCCCTCAGACACTACAGTAGTGATAGTCCTAGGGAGAGGAGCAACCAGTGTATCTATAGGCATAGGCACTGAAACTACAATGGCATCACAGCCAACCTCAGCAGCAGTAAAATAGCTATCAATAGAATTATCAGCAAACCCTGCATCCTCACCAGTAGTCTCAATCTGATAATCTACAACTATCACATTATTTTCTGCAGCAACATCATTAACCATATCAGCATCAACATCCTCATCATCATCAGATAGAGCTGGACCCTCTTCCTCAGCATGCACTTTTGAACCCTCAACTATCTGAACCTCAGTAGCGGTAGCAACACCAATAGCAGCAACCTCTGCTACGATATCCCATGAACCTGAGTCTGGAAGCACTGTAACTGTATCTTAATGTGTTGGGCATTTCATCCACAATAGCCCAGATTTGTATGAAGTCACCCTTAAATTAAGATGAATTAAGTTTGTATTTGATGCTCTTTTTGTTAAGTGTTTACTGGACTTAATTGCTAAGTATAGACCAATGTCAGTCTACAATGAGTCTCCAAACATGGGACCATACAATGTAATCCCTCATTATGTGATCCATGGTGTTGACTCATGTGTAGCCTCTCTATTGGGACACACTTTCTTTTCAAGCACTAAGGGCAAGAGCAATAGAAGGATGCTGATTTTTTATAAAGAATGAAGATTTCAAGTTTTTTAGAAAAAGTCTAAGTCTTTTTCTCGAGTACTATAAGTTGTACTCGAGAAGGACTTATGATTATTCTCGAGTAAGACTTGTCTTCATGTCGAGTAATAGAAGTTATTCTCGAGAACGCTTCTTGCTGTTCTCGAGAAAGGTTTTTGTTCTCGAGTAATATATGACATTTCTTCTCGGGATATTTGTTTTCCAGATAAAAATTTTTCCAAGTCTTTTCTCGAGAAGAATAAAGTTATTCCCGAGAAGACTAAAGTTTGTTCTCGAGAAGCAGAAGTCATTTGTCGAGAAGCAAAGTACTTTTCTCGAGAGTCAGACTTTTGTTCTCGAGATGATTAATTATTCTCGAGTACCAAAATATTTTTACTCGATAACAAAATATCATTGTTCTCGAGTACTTCTTGTCATTCTCAAAACTGCAGATTTCCACCTCCACATATTTTTCTAAGTAATTTTCTCGAGACAGCCTTTTTGTTCTCGAGTACAAAATGTTTCTTCTCGAGAACTAAAGAAAATTTTTCTTGAGTAGTTTTCTTCTTTCCCGAGATCACTGTTTTCTTCCCCCATATCATTTTTCTCTAAGTCTTCTTCTCGAGAACTTTCTTATTGTTCTCGAGTAACAGAACTCATTAGTTTTCGAGTAAAAACCTTGTTCTCGAGAACACCCTGGTCTATATTTCTAAAAATGTCTAAGTCCAGACAGACGATTATTTCAAACATAATTAACGCGTGATTGGTCCACGTGGATGTCATTAATGATGATTATGACCGTTAGGGTAATCCTATATAAGGTCTTGTCATTTCGATTAACCCTAAGAAGTTTTAAGAAGAAATAAGAAGAGTTTCATCTGCCGATGAAAGATTTTTCCAAGGTTTCTGAATCTGATTCTTCTTTCTAAATCGAGAGCCACAGATCTTCTTCATCTTCATTGCAAATGCTTTTGATTCAGATTAATTCAGAGAAGATTGATTCACAGATCGAGATTACTGTCAAGGACAAATCTTCTACTTGATCGTGTGAGTCTAGAGATTTTCAGATCTAGAAATTACCGATTCTTCTTCAACATTTTCTGATAAAGTTGCATAGTTCAAAAGGAGGAAGAACAGGCAGAAGGATTTAAGATCTGAAAATAAATCACTGTTTGTATAAGCTATTTCATTTTATTCTTGTAGGAGATCTTTCTCCGAGTTGTAGGAGTAATTTTCTCCAAGTTTTTATAGGAAGTTTTTATCTTCCGAGTGTAGATCCAAATTTTGGATTGAGTTGTAAGAACGTTATTCCGAGGTGTAGGATTGGTTTCAATCCGAGATTAGTGGAGTAGCCGAGTCTAGTGGTTTGCTAGATCAGTTAGTGGAAATTGGATGTACCAAAGGTTGGGGAACCACTATAAATCTTTGTGTCCTCTGTGATTGCCTGATTGATTTTCTGTGCATAGCTCGTTATATTTTTTATTCCACAAAAAGACGCATGACTCACCTACTCACCCCCTCTAGCTGATTTAGGTAAGACAACTTAAAATAATTTCAATTGGTAACAGAGGTAGGTTGTTCATAAAAAGGTTAACACCTTAAACAAATCTGCCTAAGTTGTCTTTAGAGTTATCTAAGCATGGACAAGGCCAAGGATTTTGCCAAGCTTCCTCTGTGCACAAAGACTAACTTTCCCATGAGGAAAGAAAGGATTAAGTTCTTCATGGATGTTGTCGATCCAAGGATCTTAATGATTGTTGAAGAAGTTCCTTATGTTCCAATGACCATCTCCACTATAGATCCTAAGAAAAAGGTTCCCAAGAAATTGATGGATCTGGATAAAGATGAGATTGCACTTGTCTCGTTAGACAAGAAAGCTAAAAATATTATAGAAAGTGCAGTCGATGATTTTATATTGTAGAATCTGATACACTGCCAATCTGGTAATGAGTTGTGGGAGTCTCTTGTCACCTTGATGGAAGGCACTGAAGAAGTTAGGGATGATAGAAGATCCCTATTGAATCAAACGTATGAAGCTTTCCGACAAGGATCAAAAGACTCAATTGCGGACACCATTGAAAATTTCTTCAAGGCTCAAGCATCCATGACAGGTATAACACTAAACAGAGTAAACATATTTCTATTGACATTGTTTGCTACTATTACAATAAGCCAGGTCATGTCATCGCTGATTGCCCTTATAAGAAGAAGGAGGGTGGAAAGAGAGAGGAATAAAAATCCTCATATAATAAGAAGAGGACAGAAAGATGGCTTAAAGCCAAGAAGGGCAAAACCCTTAGCCACTCTGAATCATCTAAGTCAAGTGAAGAAGAGGAAGTCTACTTAGGGCCTATGGCACAAACTGATGATGAACAAGAACCCCAGTTCACTGGGAAGGTAAATTCTCATACTCCTCTTTCTGAATCTGATGTTTCTGATCATGATCATGAGGACAGCTCTTCTGATGATGAGTCTGAACTCATGGCCCAGTATAAGGAGTTGATCAAGGCTTACGACAAATGTCATAGAGTTGTGAAAACTGAAGCCAAAGAGATAAAGTCTCTTAAGGCTGAAGAGAGCACTTTGAGAGAGGAAGTCACTAAGACGGACTCACTCAGAGAGAACTTCAATGCTGCCATTGAAGAATACAATAAGCTCTCAAGCACCTAGATCTGAAGGAGAAGATCATAAAAGAACTTGAAGCACAACATGAAGCAAAAAAGAAACTTGTTGAAAGTTTCTCAAAGCCCAAGACTGTCCTTCCTTTTGGTTCTGAATTCCCAGCTAAGGCTAAAGGTGCTGGGCTAGGCCATGTTAAAACTACTAGTAAATCTTCTAGGAGGAATAAGGCTCAGATAAAGAATATGGCGGCTAAGAAGGCTTTGGCCAAAGAAAAGGGGAAATCTCCTTAAGATCAGACTTCTTTTAAGAAGGTCGTATTTCCAACGAACGAGTTTGATCTTGACTTGTCCTACGGTCACTTTGCTAGGCCTATTTATGTAGAGCCCAAGTCTCGTTACTAAGGATGCACTCAACCCTAGAACTTTGGTGAAAGTATCTTTAAGGCACCTTATGAAGAAATTACTCTTCAGAGTTATGGCCCTTATAATTATGGTCATAACATCAAGAAGGCACCAAGGTTAAAACCTATTGTAGAAAAGCCACTCAAGGAGAAGAAGACATGTGATTGCAATCACCATGAAGCTTCCTCCTCCAAGACTGTTGCCCCTGCTAGACCACAATCTCAAAAGGTCAAGCAGGAGAATTTAAGGCAAAGATACAACAGGTTTGACTGTTGGTGCTGTGGGAAAATTGGTCACTTTCCCATTGATTGCTGGTTTAATTCTAGAAATTTTGTAACTCCTCAAGTTAGTAATGTGAGAAAGACCACTCATAATGCTAATACTCGTAGGGGGGAGTGTTCTAACAAGAGAACAAGGACCCAAACGTATTTAGGTTCCTAATGCAAATTGATTTGTCATTGTAGGTATGTCCAAAGGCCACCAAAACTCCTATCTAGTATTTGGACAGTGGATGTTCTCAGCATATGACCGAGACATGAAGCCTTCTTCAGAATTATTCTCCAGTTTTGAATGGGCCAAAGGTCATCTTTGGAGGTTCAGACCGAGAAATTACTAAAGGCTATGGTATGATTTCTAACAGTAGTATATCCTTCTTAGATGTGGCTTATGTTGAAGGATTGGAACACAATCTCATAAGCATAAGCCAGCTCTGCGATAAGGGATACGTTGTTGAATTTCATGCAGATAAGTGCTTGATAAAATTGGTTGACAATATGGAAACGATTCTATTAGGCACTCGAAGTAGAAATATATTTTATTTGAATTTCATTTACATAGACTCTTCTACACTAGTATGCTTTTTGGCTAAAGATAGTGCGTCTCTTGGTGACCAATGGCACAAGAGACTAGCACATATTAATTTCAAAACTATTAATAAATTATTTTCACTTAATTTAGTACGTGATGCCCCAAATATCAAGTGCGCTAAAGATAGACATTGTCATGCATGTGTAAAAGGCAAGCAAACAAGGGTTACCTTTAAAAGCATTATTGGCAAAGATTCTAATAGATGTTTACATCTACTTCACATGGACTTGTTCGGTCCACTGCAAGTTAGAAGTTTCGAAGGTAAGGATTATACATTGGTTATTGTTGATGTAACGCCCCGAAACTCAAAGGAGCAAAGGGGGACGTTTTGGGCCAGTTTGGGTTTTGGCAGCAGGCACACGGCCTGGGACACGGGCGTGTCCCAGGGCGTGTCGAGCCTGTGTCGACACTGAGACGGGAAGTCGACACTTTGGTCTCGACATTGTGTCGAGACTGGGCACACGGCCTGCGACACGGGCATGTCGCAGGTCGTGTCGACCCGTGTCGACAGTTAGCCGTGAAGTCGACACTTTGGTGTCGACAATGTGTCGAGACATGATACACGGCCTGCAACACGGGCGTGTCACAGGGCGTGTCGACCCGTGTCGACACTCATCCCGGGAAGTCGACACTTTGGTGTCGACAATGTGTCGAGACAAGGCACACGGCCTAGGACACGGGCGTGTCCAAGGCCGTGTCAATAGGTCGACGATCTTCGCTTGACGAAGTGTCGAGTGTCGAGACCGTGTACACGGCCTGGGGTCCAGGCGTGTTGAGGTGACACGGGCAAGGACACGGGCGTGTCCTAGAACCCGTGTAGTGCTCGGGTTGATTTTGGGGAAAAATGATGGGGTACACGGCCGGCCACACGGCCGTGTCAGGTGGAACACGGGCGTGTCAGCGCGAACACGGGCAGGTTCGATACCCGTGTGAGGTTCCAGGTGATTCGATTTTGACGGCGAATGAGGCACACGGACCTGGACACGGGCGTGTGCCAGGCCGTGTTCCGTCCAGATTGGGCATTTCAGTCCCGAATCAAAGCCGTTTGTTTCCTTATCTTGAGATCCAACGGCTGGGGGTTGTTCCTGAAGGGATATACCCGGGTTTGAGCTTTCAAAACTCTCACTTTTTCTTAAGTGTTATCTTTCTAAACCTTAGAGAGAGAGGAGAGCCAAGGGAAGAAGAAGGAGCTAGATCCCGCAATTGGAGGAGCTTCGAAGCTCCGAATCGCGAGCTAACTCCGGATCCACGGAGGCAAAGCTAGTGCGGTGCTTTTCATCCGATTACTTTTCAATGGCGCCAAAGAGGAACGCTAGGGTAACGATCCTCATCTTGAGCATGAGTAGCTCTCTTTCTTAGCATAGGAAGCCCACTCTTGCGAGTTTGCGGAGTGTTGGAGGCGTTCCTTCGGGTAGATATGTGAAGTCCCCGTTGTTTAGAGTCCGTAAGCGAGAACGGACATAGGCATGATGTGTGAAGCCTACCCGGACATGTTGGTCTGGATCGGTGATGTTGCATTGCATAATGCCGGAGAAGACTCCGTGCTATTGGTTGTTTTTCGGGTTTTCTACGCGGTAGATTGCAGCAGGGAACCTTGGGGACTAACCCAAAGGTGCACCCAGAAAACTGGGCGGATACGAGATCTTGCCAACTTGGTGGCCTGAGAGCCAGCTTGAACATAATCAGATTATGTGAAGTGTGATGGAAATGGGACTCGGGAGAAGTTTGACCTGCGCATATGGTTTAAATTACCGTTGTGGGCGCATATGGTTTAAATTACCGTTGCGTTATGAGCACGGGTTAGATGGAACCGTGCCCGTTCTATGTCGTTCGGATTAGAGCCGTTGGCATAGATGAGAGTCTTCGGCGGTCTATGGTTTTAATTACCGTGACCCATGTCGGGAAGACAAACTGCTCATTGTTTGGCCGTCCAAAGGGGATGGCGGTGAGTCGGCAGACTTAGACTGCGTTCACCGAGAATGTGCCCTGAGTGCACGGGCTGTGTGGTCGTTGAGCCTCCACCTGTGATGAAATGGCTATATATATTGCTCGCTTATGCTAATGAAATGCAGGGAAGGAGCATCGCCGCCCCGAGTTGGGGGCGGGATCGTTATAATTTGGTCAGCATAGCTGACCGTTGCCTTGTTTTGCCACCGTGCGGTGGTTTGTTGCTTGCAGGTGCAGCTGGACCAAGTGGTCAATAGCGGGCTAAAGCCCGAATGCGAAGCCGGCCCTTGAAGGCCTATTTGGAAGTGTTTACTGCTTTATTCATGTGTGACCGGCCCGCGTGCCGTGGTTTGTAAAACATGTAATTGGAAGTGAAACATTTTGTAAGGCCTTAAGGCTTATTTTGAGTATTTTGTATAACATTCCTATTCTGTACTAGTGGACATTTAGGCTCTAATGCTGGGTTCTTTATTGCAACTTTAATATAATGCTTCCGCTAGAATGCTCTGTGTAGGACGTTGAGATTGGTTGGATGGTTTCCATAAGTAACCACCCGGTCTGTCTATGGCATACGGCGTCGGGCCCCGGCCAGATCTACTGCTATATGCTATGTGACGGATAGGGGGCGTTACAATTTGGTATCAGACTATTGGTTTTGGTCGGGCTTAAAGTGAATTCGTGGACAAATTCTTTTTAAGGGGTGGTGAGCACGTTGTGTGCGTCATCGTAATAACAGTAAAAAGAACCCATGAATGTCCACTTAGGAATGAAAATACTCGTGTTTGAGGAACCTGCGTGTTCCTATAATTGCTGTTTGCAATTTATTTGGTCGCTTAACGGTGTTTTGTACCACTATACGTGACCAGAAGTGGTGTTGGGCCGTCAGAACGCCGAGTTTCTGAGGCTAGTAGTGCACCGGATGTTGCTCCTGCAACACCTCTGTCGGCTGAGAATATTCGATTCGTGGCTGAAGCGGTGTTGGCCGTGATAAATGCGCAGCCTGGAAGGCAAGCGCAGCAGCCCGCTCCTGTGATGGAGCAGGAACCTCTTCAAGAGTCCGAGCCGAGGAGAGTGGAGCAAGTGGTTGTGGAACCGTTGGTGCCAAGGAGGGCAACTGAGAGGCAGCTTAAACATGTAATGAGCTTTAACCCTCCGTTATTCTCGGGGTTGGGAACCCCATCTCAGGCTGAAGACTGGCTCTCCAGGGTGAAGAGAGTCATGACAGCAACGGAGACGGAGGAGTGGCAAATGACCACTATCGCTACGTTCCTTTTGGACGGTGAAGCGAGGATGTGGTGGGAAGGATTGGAGCTGCACTTACTGAGAGGTAGGCAACTTGGTGATGTCTCGATGGAGGAGTTCTCGAGATTATTTTTGGCTAGATACCTCCCTTCAACGCAGAAGATAGCGTTGGAGAATGAGTTCCTGAAGTTGGTACAGGGTGAGAGGAGTGTGGATGAATATCTCCACGAGTTTACTCATCTGAGTCGTTATGCTAGCTCCACCATCGTGGATGAGGAACGCAGGACTAATCGCTTCTATGAAGGCTTGAGGGATGAGTTGAGACTACTACTTTCGGGGCCGATGATGCAGGGTTTCTTAACCTTGGTCAATACTGCCCGGTCCTTGGAGAAGGACATAAAGAATGTACAAGCAAAGAAAAGCTTTGGTGAGAAGAAATCTGGGTTCAAAGTGCCGACTACTTCAAAGTCTGGCTATCAAAGATTCTTTAAGAAGCATAGGACTTCAGGTCCAGCTCCTTCTGGTGCTTCTGGGGCGACTACGAGTCGGACTTCGGGCGCGTGTTTTACATATGGAAAGACGGGACATTTTGCCCGTGACTGTTGGAGCGGACGTCCCAAGTCCAAAAGAAAGCCAGGAGCTACTTATGAAGATAAGTGTAAGGCGGTGGAGTCGACCGCATCCCATTATGCTGCGGCCCAACCAAGGGTCTATAATCTTGGCCAACAGGAGGCCATCAAACAAGCTGATGTGGTGACAGGTACGGTTTAATTTATAGCAAGTCAATTTATTTAAATACTTGTTATGCACATGTTACCTTACCACTGCTTGTTTAGGATTTGTATTGATTTGTGAAAATCCGGCACGAGCACTCTTCGATACGGGAGCTTCACACTCCTTCTTCTCCGAAGGATTTATATCACGCATCGGAGTCCCTTCTTCGATGGCAAAGGATAAGTTGGATGTGTTGTTGCCCAACGGGTGTTCGATGAGAGCGGATAGGATCTGCGATGTTAAGGTTCGTATTGGGGAGCAGGAGTTCGACCTGCAGGCGTCTTTACTTCCGTTGGCGGAGTTCGACGTCATATTTGGCATGGACTGGCTCTCGGAGCAGCAGACCCATATAGATTGCGGTAGCAAGGAAGTCAAGCTGGGAGCAAGTCGTGAGACGACTTTTACGGGCTTAAAGGGGTCGAGCAGGACGTTGATGTCTGCTCTTCAGGTGGTGAAGGCGGTTCGTGCCGGAGCAGAACTGTTCTTTACACTAGTGGAGGTTGCAAAGCCGAAGCCCGCGTTGGATTGTATTTCAGTGGTATCGGAATACCCTGATGTGTTCCCCGCAGATCTTCCTGGAGCCCCGCCTCAGCAGGAGATAGATTTTACGATCGAGCTAGTGCTAGGTGCAAAGCCTGTGTCACGATCTCCGTATCGGCTAGCGCCTAAGGAAATGGCGGAGCTGAAAGTTCAACTGCAAGAGTTGTTGGAGCAAGGGTATGTGCGCCCGAGTTCTTCGCCTTGGAGCGCACCGGTCCTCTTTGTTAAGAAGAAGGATGGAAGCTTGAGGCTATGTATTGATTATCGGGAGCTCAACAAGCTAACTGAGAAGAACAAGTACCCGATCCCCCGGATTGATGATCTTTTTGATCAGTTAGTCGGGTCGACGGTGTACTCGAAGTTGGATCTCAAGGCTGGGTACTATCAGCTGCGAATAAGGGAGAGTGATATCCCGAAGACAGCGTTCAGTACGAGATACGGGCATTATGAGTTTACAGTCATGCCGTTTGGGCTGACTAATGCACCGTCAGTATTCATGAATTTGATGAACAGGACGTTCAGGGAGTACTTGGACCATTTTGTGATCGTCTTCATCGACGATATTTTGGTGTACTCGCAAAGTGAGGAAGATCACTTAAAGCATCTTCATTTGGTGTTGGAAACGCTAAGGAGAAATCAGTTGTATGCCAAGTTCTCGAAGTGCGAGTTTTGGCTGTCCTCAGTGGCGTTCCTCGGGCATATAGTGAGTGGAGAGGGTATTGCTGTGGATCCGGCGAAGATTGTTGCGATCCGGGAGTGGCCTGAGCTTGCTACTGTAGTGGAAGTCGGGAGTTTTCTGGGGCTTGCCGGCTATTATAGGCGCTTCGTAGAGAACTTCTCGCGGATAGCGTTACTCTCACTACTTTGACGAGGAAGGAGCATAAGTTCATTTGGACGCCGGAGTGCGCGCGAGCTTTTGAGGAGTTGAAGTGTCGGTTGACCACGGCGCTTGTGCTGAGTTCGCCGGTTGGGACCGAAGGCTATGAGATATATAGCGATGCTTCGGGCAGCGGTTTGGGTTGCGTGCTACTGCAGCACGGAAGCGTGATAGCTTATGGCTCGAGACAGCTAAAAGTGCATGAAAGGAATTATCCGGTCCATGACTTGGAGTTAGCGGCCGTGATTTTTGCCTTGAAGCTGTGGAGACACTACTTGTACGGTGTGAAGATTGATATCTACACCGATCACAAGAGCCTGAAGTATATCATTGATCAGAAAGATCTGAATATGCGGCAGCGTAGGTGGATGGAGTTCCTGGGGGACTATACCTTCAAGATCCACTACGTGCCTAACAAAGGGAATGCGGTTGCGGACGCGTTGAGTCACCGAGCCCCAGCTCAAGCCAATTGGCTATCGGTGCACGATGAGCGGTTGGTGCGAGAGTTGGAGGCATTGGAGATTGTTTGCGTGGACAGGCAATCAAGTGCTGAAGCAGTTCTGAATTGGACTGAAGTCCAATATGACCTGGCTGATCGTATTCGGCAGGCTTTGGATATGGATGCTCATATGAAGCAATTCGTGGTAGAGGCTCTGGATGGGTCAAATTCCCAATTCGTCGTGGAGGACGGGTTGCTTTGGAAAGACGGTCGTTTGTGCGTCCCAAGTGTGGGCAATTTACGGGTGGAGTTGTTGTACGAGGCACACCATACCAAGTACTCGATTCACCCGGGGAGCACGAAGATGTACCGTGATGTGAAGAAACTGTTTTGGTGGCTGGGTTTGAAGAAGGATGTGGCTCTATACGTAGCCAAGTGCCAAACCTGCGCCTTGGTAAAGGCGGAGTGCCAAAAGCCGTGGGGATTTCTTAAGTCCTTGCCTATTCCAGAGTGGAAATTTGATGACATCTCTATGGACTTTGTGCACGGTTTGCCAAGGTCGCAAAAGGGGAACGACGCCATTTGGGTGGTTGTTGATCGTTTAACGAAGGTGTCACATTTTATTCTGCATAGGAAGGAGGATCCGGTGGAGAAGCTGGCAAAGCTTTATGTGGATAACATAGTACGGCTTCATGGTGTGCCCCGCAGCATCGTGAGTGACCGAGATGGGCGGTTCACGTCCCACGATTGGAGGCTTGTGCAGCAAATGTTGGGAACAAAGCTGAAATTTAGCACAGCCTTCCATCCGCAAACGGATGGGCAGACCGAGAGGGTCAATAGAACTATGGAAGACATGCTCCGCATGTGTGTCTTGGATTTCGGAAAGCAATAGGAAGACCACCTTTATTTGGTGGAGTTCGCATACAACAATAGCTACCAAGCGAGTATTCAGATGGCGCCTTTCGAGGCCCTATATGGTAGAAAATGTCGCACGCCATTGTCTTGGTTAGAAACGAGTGAGTCAAGATTATATAAGCGATCGGAAGTGGAGGGTGCTACTTCTTTGGTGCGAACCATTCGGGAGAGGTTGCTTATCGCTCAGGACCGTCAAGCAAAGTACTATAATGCCAAGCACAGGAATGTGGAGTTCGCTGTGGGCGATTATGTATACTTAAAAATCAAGCCGTTCAAGGGTGTCTCGCGGGTGCGGCGATTGAAAAAGCTAAGCCCGAGGTACCTTGGACCGTTTGAGGTTCTGGAGCGAGTTGGTGAAGCGGCCTATAGGTTGAAGCTTTCAGTGGAGCTTAGTGGTTTGCATGATGTATTCCACATTTCGGTGCTTCGGAAGGCGGTGCAAGAGCCTACGCATGTGATCGCGGTTGATCAAGTATCGGTGGATAGTGGGCTGACGACAAAGGTCAAGCCTGTGCGGATTGAGGACTCGGAGGTCAAGCGGCTACGCAATAAAGAGATCAGGATGGTCAAAGTCCGGTGGGACAATTGCGGTCGTGAGGAGCTCTCTTGGGAGCGATAGCAGACTATGCTTGACGAGTATCCGGAGTTGTTCCGCTCAGGTACAAATATTGGTTTTGGTACATGTCTTTCCTTTATGTAATTTCGAGGACGAAATTCTTTTAAGAGGGGGAGAGTTGTAACGCCCCGAAACTCAAAGGAGCAAAGGGGGACGTTTTGGGCCAGTTTGGGTTCTGGCAGCAGGCACACGGCCTGGGACACGGGCGTGTCCCAGGGTGTGTCGAGCCTGTGTCGACACTGAGACGGGAAGTCGACACTTTGGTCTCGACATTGTGTCGAGACTGGGCACACGGCCTGTGACACGGGCGTGTCGTAGGGAGTGTCGACCCGTGTCGACACTTAGCCGCGAAGTCGACACTTTGGTGTCGACAATGTGTCGAGACATGGCACACGGCCTGCGACATGGGTGTGTCGCAGGGCGTGTCGACCCGTATCGACACTCGTCCCGGGAAGTCGACACTTTGGTGTCGACAATGTGTCGAGACAAGGCACACGGCCTAGGACACGGGCGTGTCCAAGGCCGTGTCAATAGGTCGACGATCTTCGCTCGACGAAGTGTCGAGTGTCGAGACCATGTACACGGCCTGGGGTCCAGGCGTGTTGAGGTGACACGGGGGGGACACGGGCGTGTCCTAGAACCCGTGCAGTGCTCGGGTTGATTTTGGGGAAAAATGATGGGGTACACGGCCGGCCCCACGGCCGTGTCAGGTGGAACACGGGCGTGTCAGCGCGAACACGGGCGTGTTCGATACCCGTGTGAGGTTCTAGGTGATTCGATTTTGACGGCGAATTAGGCACACGGCCCTGGACACGGGCATGTGCCAGGCTGTGTTCCGTCCAGATTAGGCATTTCAGTCCCGAATCAAAGCCGTTCGTTTCCTTATCTTGAGATCCAACGGCTGGGGGTTGTTCCTGAAGGGATATACCCGGGTTTGAGCTTTCAAAACCCTCACTTTTTCTTAAGTGTTATCTTTCTAAACCTTAGAGAGAGAGGAGAGCCAAGGGAAGAAGGAGCTAGATCCCGCCATTGGAGGAGCTTCGAAGCTCCAAATCGCGAGCCGACTCCGGATCCACGGAGGCAAAGCTAGTGCGGTGCTTTTCATCCGATTACTTTTCAATGGCGCCAAAGAGGAACGCTGGGGTAACGATCCTCATCTTGAGCATGAGTAGCTCTCTTTCTTAGCATAGGAAGCCCGCTCTCGCGAGTTTGCGGAGAGTTGGAGGCGTTCCTTCGGGTAGATATGTGAAGTCCCCGTTGTTTAGAGTCCGTAAGCGAGAACGGACATAGGCATGATGTGTGAAGCCTACCCGGACATGTTGGTCTGGATCGGTGATGTTGCATTGCATAATGCCGGAGAAGACTCCGTGCTATTGGTTGTTTTTCGGGTTTTCTACGCGGTAGATTGCAGCAGGGAACCTTGGGGACTAACCCAAAGGTGCACCCGGAAAACTGGGCGGATACGAGATCTTGCCAACTTGGTGGCCTGAGAGCCAGCTTGAACATAATCAGATTATGTGAAGTGTGATGGAAATGGGACTCGGGAGAAGTTTGACCTGCGCATATGGTTTAAATTACCGTTGCGGGCGCATATGGTTTAAATTACCGTTTCGTTGTGAGCACGGGTTAGATGGAACCGTACCCGTTCTATGTCGTTCGGATTAGAGCCGTTGGCATAGATGAGAGTCTTCGGCGGTCTATGGTTTTAATTACCGTGACCCATGCCGGGAAGACAAACTGCTCATTGTTTGGTCGTCCAAAGGGGATGGCGGTGAGTCGGCAGACTTAGACTGCGTTCACCGAGAATGTGCCCTGAGTGCACGGGGTGTGTGGCCGTTGAGCCTCCGCCTGTGATGAAATGGCTATATATATATTGCTCGCTTATGCTAATGAAATGCAGGGAAGGAGCATCACCGCCCCGAGTTGGGGGCGGGATCGTTATAATTTGGTCAGCATAGCTGACCGTTGCCTTGTTTTGCCACCGTGCGGTGGTTTGTTGCTTGTAGGTGCAGCTGGACCAAGCGGTCAATAGCGGGCTAAAGCCCGAATGCGAAGCCGGCCCTTGAAGGCCTATTTGGAAGTGTTTACTGCTTTATTCATGTGTGACCGGCCTGCGTGCCGTGGTTTGTAAAACATGTAATTGGAAGTGAAACATTTTGTAAGGCCTTAAGACTTATTTTGAGTATTTTGTATAACATTCCTATTCTGTACTAGTGGACATTCAGGCTCTAATGCTGGGTTCTTTATTGCAACTTTAATATAATGCTTCCGCTAGAATGCTCTGTGTAGGACGTTGAGATTGGTTGGATGGTTTCCATAAGTAACCACTCGGTCTGTCTGTGGCATACGGCGTCGGGCCCCGGCCGGACCTACTGTTATATGCTATGTGACGGATAGGGGGTGTTACCGTTGATGATTACTCGCGCTTTGTGTGAGTGTTCTTTCTAAAACACAAGTCATATACCTTTGATATCTGTACTAATTTTGTCAGGCAGGTCCAGAATGAATACAACTGTTCCGTTGTCAAAATCCGAAGTGACAATGGAACAGAGTTCAAGTCTGGGGCCATGACAGAATTTTGTTAAAGCTTAGGTATCTTTCATGAGTTTTCCTCTCCTCATACTCCTCAACAGAACGGAGTAGCTGAGAGAAGGAATAGAACACTCATAAAGGCCTGCAGGACCATGTTGAGTGATGCCTCACTACCGGAGTACTTCTGAGCTGAAGCCGTCAACACTGCAAGCCACATGCAAAATCGAGCACTCATAAACAAGAACCACAATAAGACACCTTACGAACTTCTAAAGGGTAGGAGACCGACTGTTTCATATTTTAGAATCTTTGGCTGTAAGTGCTTCGTGCTGAACAATGGTAAGTATTACACTACCAAATTTAGCAAAAAGAGTTTTGAAGGTATTTTTGTAGGGTATAGTAGCCATAGTAAGGCATATAGGATATTTAATAGAAAAACTCTTATTATAGAAGAATCTATTCATGTTGTATTTGATGAGACGAGTTTGCTGCAAGACAATTGTTCTAGTGTGTTTGTTGAAGATGTAGGTTCAAAGATGAAAGAATTAAACTTGAATGAGCAAATTGAAAAAAAAAGGTTAAAAGTTCATCAAGATCACTACTCCAACCCCAATTGGAGAGGTTGATGATCAAGTTGAAGAGACCATTCAAGTTAATGCAGTCACTCCTATGGTTGAAGAAGCTCCAGATGCAAGGACCTTAGAGCTCAGATACTTGAAGGATCACCCAATGGACTAAATCATAGGAGATTCATGGAATGGTGTCAGAACTCGTAGAGGTACAGCTAACGAGAATTTATTTTTGAGTTTTCGATCACATGTTGAACCGAAGAAGTTTGATGAAGCAAACTCAGACGCATCATGGATAATGATAATGGAAGAAGAATTGAATCAGTTCAAGCATTGCCAAGTCTGGAAGCTTGTTCCAAAACCCAATGACAAGAATGTCATCGAGACAAAATGGGTCTACAGGAACAAGCTGGACGAGGATGGGACAATCATAAAGAACAAGGTAGACTCGTCGCCAAAGTATATCGACAAGAAGAAGGAATCGACTTCGACCAGACATATGCTCCAGTGACAAGGCTGGAGGCAATTAGGTTATTCCTAGTATATGCTGCACTTAAGGGCTTCACCGTCTATCAGATTGACGTGAAGTCTGCTTTCCTTAATGGTGACATAAAGGAAGAAGTGTATGTGGAACAATCTCCAGGTTTAGTTGATTCTAACTTTCCTGATCATGTCTACCTTATGTTTAAAGCTTTATATGGTCTGAAACAAGCTCCTCGAGGTTGGTATGAGAAGCTATCAAACTTTTTTCTTGAGAACAAGTTCATAAGAGGAAAGATAGATAAGACATTATTTCTTAGGGAAATAAAAGGCAAGATTTTGCTAGTGCAAATCTATGTCGATGATATTATATTTGGCTCTACTGACGACAACCTCTGCAAAAAGTTTTCCAAACTTATGCAAGGGAAGTTTCAAATGAGCAGTATGGGAGAGCTGAAATATTTCTTAGGACTTCAGGTGAAACAATCTGAAGATGGAATTTTCATCTCTCAGACAAAATTCACCAAGGAGTTGATTAAGAAATTCGAAATGGACAACACAACCTCTATGAGGACTCCAATGGGTTCAACATGTCTCTAGATAAGGATGATAAAGGGAAACCTTTCGATGAAACCAAGTACAGAATCATAATTGGATCCTTGCTTTACCTTACTACTAGTAGACCTGATATAATGTTTTCAACACATGTGTGTGCTACATTTCAAGTGAACTCTAAGGAATCTCACTACAGTGCTGCAAAGCGAATTTTGAGATACCTTAAAGGTACACCAAATCTTGGCTTATGGTACCCAAGAAGTAATGATAACGAACTAATTGGTTTTTCAGATGCAGACTTTGCAGGTAGTAAAGATGATAGAAAGAGCACTTTCGGGACTTGCCAATTCCTTGGAAGGAGGCTCATATCTTGGAGCAGCAAACAATAGAATTGTGTCGGAATCTCAACGGCCGAGTCAGAATACATTTCTATCGGCAGTTGTTGTGCACAATTACTGTGGATAAAGAACCAACTGGAAGATTACAATCTGAAAGTCAAAGACATCCCTTTGTTTTGCGACTCCTCCAGTGTGATTTCAATAGCCAATAATCCAGTCTCACACAGCCGTACAAAGCACATAGAGCTGCGATATCATTTCATCCGGGAGCATGTGGAGCATGGGGACATAGATCTTCAATATGTCCCAACATACAGGCAAATTACAGATATTTTCACGAAGCCGCTGGACGAGTCTAAGTTCTCGTTTTTCAAAACAGAACTTGGCATGCTCAACAAGGATGAAGGAGAATGAAGATAAAGGCAACAGGCAAGGTCAAGATCTTTTTTTACTTCAAAAATCAGAAAAATTCAGATTCTGGACTTCACCTCTCGAGTACAAGTATTTTACTCAAGAACAGCAACTTCCTCTAGAGAACTGCTAGAGGACTTCTCGAGTACAAAGAAATTATTTCTCGAGAAGAAGTATTCTACTCGAGAACAGGACATTGCTTCTCGAGAACAAGACTTATTTCTACTCGAGACAAAGACTTATTATACTCGAGTGCTATTGGATTTCTTCTCGAGAACAACCATTCATCTCGAGAAATGTTGTGTCATTTTCTTCTTCAAGGCCAAATTTTCATATTGGCACCGAGTCTCTTAGCCGCCCCTTCCAGGTATTTTTTTTAAATGTTTATTTATATGTTTAATCATCAACATTAACGGTAAATATAAATAGGAATAAATCCAAGAGAATTTTAGTCTTGATTTTAAAACCCTTCTCGAAAAAAAGCCGTTTCGTCTTCCCCGTCTTCGTCGTCTGCCGCAAGCTCTTTTCTCCCTCTCGCCGGCCATTCAGATGGTTTTCTCTTCAACAATGGCTTTGTCCTCAAAGCTAGGGATTGGGAGTGAACTCTATTCTTGCAGGATTGCAGAAATTTCCGACGATTTCAGAAATGTTCTTCTTCTACTAGACACAACCGATTTGTCATTCATTCTTGAACATCCTTGCAGAATTTTAACTTCTGAAGTTGAGTGTCACAACCCGCATTTTCACCGCCAATAAAGTTTATCAAAGTAAGGGAAAATGCGCGTCATGATGCCACGTCAGTAGGGGATTACTGCGGACGCTCAGGCAGACACCAACCGACAATAAAGAAAGTTTACTTTTAAGTTATTTTAAGGAAAATCAGTTAAGTGCAGAAGTTAGCCGTATCCCTCTGCTTAGTGGCTCATCTAGTCCACGAATCAAAATATATTATACGCTGTGGAAAAATACTTGATTAGATTAACTCAAACATCCTACATGAGTAAAAACGTCCCTAAAGGGCAACTCATGCTATGCAAGACTCTAAATTTATTATAGTAGGGAAGATAGCTTTTACGGTCACCAAAAATAACAAGTTAGAGCTTCAAATTATGCAATGCATGAAGTAGTAGTAGTAGGTTTATAGTTTAAAATACCTAACATGCATTCCTAACATAAATCCTCCCAGAGAGCAAGTAAAACATCCACTTTTAAATAAATGAACAACTAGCAAGTATCAACAACTAACAATCAGTGGGCGCCAACAAGCTGACACGAACCCACGTACAAAAGTATGTCTGAACTAGTAAAACTAAACCAACAACAAACTACCTCGCTAAGACGAGGCAACAACCACGGCCAACACTGCCGCCAGAAATCCAACACCAGCACTGCTAACTGCTACTGCTCTGAACCTGAGGCATTCCAAAAATAGAACACCTCAGCAAGAAGGTACAAATGGTGGCAGGAAAAGTAATAAACCAAAATAATCAAAGGGGTCAACCGGGGTACCAACCCAAGACCAAAAGTACTGCAGTAATGAACAAAAGAAAACTGGGCATCAACAGGAAAAGAACTCTAACGTGACTTGTCACGTTCCATAAGGGTGCACCAGACGCACATGGCTAAAAGGTGACTATAAACATATCTCTCCAGAAAGAAAGTACAAAACCTTCATTAGGCACCTGTGGTTGACTCTACCCCAAAAACACGGCGAAGTGGTCACTCTTGGACACACCACCGAAAAACACAGGCGTAGTGGTCACTCATGGACACACCACTCAAAACAAACGGATATATTATCCATCTAACTGCGAGAGAGTCTCATGCTCTCCACCATACACCGCAGGCATCCAAAAACCATGTAGACTTCCACAGGGCACTAATGAAGGTAATAAATACTGCGGAGGTGGAATCGTCCACTAACTCCCGCATTCAAGAAACCCAAAAAAAACCATAACACAAATATCTCAGGATTTGGCTCGACAAACTCTACTTGACATTACTAGATTCCAGACGTGGTTGATCAACCCTTAGGAATGATTTACAATCCTAATTAAACTCTAATATGTTTGATAACGAGAGCTAAGACATTTAAGCCATCGGTAAGACACTTCAAGTACGATTAAACATAAATAGACAGGATCGAGTTAGCATGACAAAACATCATAACAACATGTGATCAACAAAGCGGTTAATCATGGTAATAATTTGGAAGAATAAGCGTAGAAAATTTTAGGGAACATGAAAACATAGCCGTTTCCATCGAATCGGACAGGGAGAAATGAGGAGAAACCACCACTTGCCTTGGTTTTACCGGAAAAGTCCACCGAATCACTCCACGTCGTAGATCGGGGCAAAAGGATGCGGGAGAGGTTGAGATCTAGAAAAAAATGGTGGAAAAGGGATTAGGGCCGAAAAATCCTAACGAAAAAAACCCAAAGAATGGGGAAGATATTACCACGATAGCGTAGCTCTCGGCGAGAGCTTTCCGGATCTAAGTTCGGTTGAAGATTTCGAGCACCGGAGAACCGTCGGCGGCCACCGAAAGATTCATGAAAAAGAAACTTTCTCTCTCGCTCGCTGCTCTGATTCGGGAGAAAAATAACGGAGAAGATGAATTTTTGGTTCTAAAACCTAAGTCCAAGAATATATATATATATATGTTTATAAAACGTTTTGTCAAAAACAGTTTATTTCGAGAGGTTTTGCGGGAACCCAAAATAGAGGTCTAGGATGACTTAAAATCAAAACGTTGTCAACATTAAAGTTGTAGATCTCGTCGAGACGAACAAATTTCATGTTGACCATTGTTCGATACGATGCCGGTTTGACCCTCAAAACGGCCTCTGAACACAGACAGAAACAGCCTACTCGAGTGGCAGCATACCTACTCGAGTAGCAGCATACCTACTCGAGTAACAGCATACCTACTCGAGTAGTAACATACCTACTCGAGTAATAACATACCTACTCAAGTAGTAACACAATATACTCGAGTAGAGGCTCATTACTCGAGTAAAAATATGACTTACTCGAGTAGAAGCAGCATATACTCGAGTAGCAGCTCACCACTCGAGTTATAGCGGAAAAAATGGAATTATGGGTTTAACACGACCTCAAATCGAAACGTGGTCAACATGAAAGTTGTAGATCTCGTCGAGACAAACAAATTTCATGTTGACCATTTGTTGATACGATGACGTTGTGGCCCTCAAAACGGCCTCTGAACGCAAACTGAAACAGCCTACTCGAGTGGCAGCATACCTACTCGAGTAGCAGCATACCTACTCGAGTAACAGCATACCTACTCGAGTAGTAACATACCTACTCAAGTAATAACATACCTACTCGAGTAGTAACACAATATACTCGAGTAGAGGCTCATTACTCGAGTAAAAACATGACTTACTCGAGTAGAAGCAGCATATACTCGAGTAGCAGCTCACCACTCGAGTTATTGCAGAAACAACGGAATTAGGTGTTTAAAACGACTTCAATTCGAAAAGTGGTCGACATGCAAGTTGTAGATATCGTCGAGACGAACAAATTTCGTGTTGACCATATTTTAATACAACGCAGTTTTGACCCTCAAAAAGGCGCCCGAGTAAAATCTAAAACGGGCTAATCGAGTAGAACCATAGATTCTCGAGACGACTCAGCACGGAAGCCCGAACGAGCGCCGAATTAAACGAAACTTGCACCGAAGGCAAACACTAATGCTACAAATCTAACGGCGAAATCAAGACCAGAATCCGACGAGCCATTCCCGAGATATTAATCTTCGAAGTATACGGTGAACATAAACAATCCAAAACTTAAATCGCGCGCCGAGACTTCAAAAATACTCGGATTGCGATGAAACTTGACGAGCAAGTCCAAAATTACTTAACTTAAATTTCAAATGCAAAATCTTCCCATTACAACAAGAATTCGGCCTACTCGACCGCACGGACGCGAAATTGCCTTAACGACATTGCGCCGTCAAATCGACGTTAAAAGTAACGCCACGACGTCATAAATCTGACGTTCCCAAACAAATAAAATCATCGAAAAATCGGGTGCGTTACAGTCACTCCCCCTAAAAATAAGTTTCGTCCCGAAACTTAACACAACTCCAAAACCAATCAAAACGATAAAATCAAACATAACTGAAAACCTAACGACATACCTGAAACTAAGAGAAGAGGTGCGGGTGAGATCCCCTCATCACCGATTCCAATTCCCCCGTCGCGCTCTCGACGTCTTGATTTCTCCAAAGAATCTTGACCATAGGGATGGTCTTTCTCCGCAACACCTGCTCTTGAAAATCCAGAACACGAACAGGTTCTTCCACATAAGTAAGGTTGGGCTGAATCTGGGGTATCGAGTCGAGGACTTGACGATCATTACGAACACATTTCTGCAACTGGCTCACATGGAATACATCATGGACACCAGGGAAGGTCGCATGCAATTCCAACCTATAAGCCGACACTCCGATGCGTTCAAGAATCTGGAAAGGTCCCACATACTGGGGGTCTAACTTGTAGTTCCTACCAAATCTTTTAACACCGGACATTGGAGAAACCTTTAGAAACACCAAGTCTCCAACCGCAAACTCCAGATCGACCCTTCGAAGATTAGCATATTTCTCATAGCGTTCTTGAGCCAAACAAAGCTTTTCTCGAATATGAGTCACAGCACAATTCATCTCTTCAAGGGCTTCCGGACCTAACAACGGCCTCTCACCAACTTCAGCCCAAAATAGTGGGGTTCTAC
Organism: Platanthera guangdongensis; assembly: GCA_039583875.1. Taxonomy (NCBI): domain Eukaryota; kingdom Viridiplantae; phylum Streptophyta; class Magnoliopsida; order Asparagales; family Orchidaceae; genus Platanthera; species Platanthera guangdongensis. The sequence continues at coordinate 41,292,911 of CM077163.1, read as the reverse complement.
AACGCCTCCCATACAAGGCCTCAAACGGAGCTATCTGCAGACTCTCTTGATAACTGTTATTGTAAGCAAACTCCATGAGTCTGAGACGCTCATCCCAAGCACCACCATGATCCAAAATATAACACCTGATCATATCTTCTACGATTTGATTTACTCTTTCCGTCTGACCATTAGTCTGAGGATGATAGGCGGTGGAATACCTTAAATCGGTACCCAACCCCTCCTGTAAACTCTTCCAAAAGCGAGACGTAAATCTAGAGTCCCGATCTGATACGATGCTAGCAGGCACACCATGTAACCTGATGACCTCCTCAAGATATAACTCAGCTATCTTCTTCATCGAGTACCCAATCTTAAATGGAACAAAGTGAGCACACTTGGTCAATCTGTCGACTATCACCTAAACGGAGTCATGCCCACGGGGAGACTTTGGCAGACCGGTGATAAAATCCATTGAAATACTTTCTCACTTCCAACTTGGAATATCAAGTGGTGTCAACTTACCACCAGGCCTTCTATGATCAGCCTTAACACGCTGACATGTAAAACATTCCGATAAAAAATTTGCGATGTCGTTCTTCATCCCTGACCACCAAACAATTTGCTTCAGATCTTTATACATCTTTGTGGAGCCAGGGTGGTAGGCTACACTGGAACCATGAGCTTCAGCACAGATCTTAGCTCGAATATCGTCAAAGGCGGGGACGCAAAATCTACCCCGATACTTCAGGGTGTCCAACTCGTCCACAGAGAAATCGGGTAGCTCTCCCTTCACCGTTCTATTCCGAAGATGTAACAAGTCCGGATCATCCTTCTGATGTGCTCGAGTAAGGTAAATCCAAGAGGGTTCTTCTGCTTCTAGACTAGCAGGCACAGTACTACTCCCAACCTCAATATCCATCAACAAAAATTCTTCTATCAAGGACTGCACCGACAGATTAAAAATCTTAGCGGTCTTTCTACTCAAGGCATCAGCTACTACATTAGCCTTTCCTGGATGATAAAGAATTTCCACTTCATAATCTGCTACATATTCTAACCACCGACGCTGGCACAGATTTAACTCCTTCTGAGTGAATACGTACTTCAAACTCTTATGGTCAGTATAGATCTTGCACATCACGCCATATAATAAGTGTCTCCAAAGCTTCAGTGCATAAATTACAGCAGCAAACTCCAAATCGTGCGTCAGATAGTTTCTCTCGTGGATCTTTAGTTGTCTCGATCCATACGCAATCACCTTACCATCTTGCATTAAAATGCAACCAAGTCCGATATGTGACGCATCGACATACACAGCATACACAACTCTCTCAGTAGGTAAGGTTAAAATCGGAGCAGTACATAATCTCCACTTCAGCTCTTGGAAAGCCTCTTCACATTTATCACTCAAAATGAAAGCAGTATTCTTCTGAGTAAGTCTAGTTAGAGGAGCAGACAACACCGAAAATCCTTCCACGAATCTTCTGTAATAGCCAGCTAGGCCTAAGAAACTCCTAATCTCCTTCGGCGTAGAAGGTCTCTCCCATTCTATTACCACAGAAATCTTAGTCGGGTCGACAGAAATACCGTCCTTGCTTACCACATGACCCAGAAAGGACACCTGAGGTAACCAAAACTCACACTTGTTCAACTTCGCATATAACTTATGCTCCCTCAGGGTCGACAAAACCAGACACAAATGCTGAGTATGCTCCTCAACATTGCGAGAGTACACCAAGACATCATCTATGAACACAATAACAAATCGGTCCAAGAAATCCTTGAACACCCGATTCATCAAATCCATGAAGGCAGAAGGTGCATTGGTTAAACCAAAAGACATCACCAGAAACTCATAATGTCCATGTCGTGAACGAAAAGCGGTTCGAGGAATATCTGCCTCTCGAATCCTCAACTGGTGGTAGCCTGAGCGAAGATCGATCTTTGAAAATACTGAGCTACCACGCAATTGGTCAAACAAATCATCAATCCTTGGCAGGGGATATCTATTCTTAATTGTTACCTTGTTCAATTCCCTATAATCGATGCAAAGTCTCATCGATCCATCTTTCTTCTTGACGAACAAAACAGGAGCACCCCATGGAGAAGTACTTGGCCTAATAAAACCACACCTCAGCAACTCATCAAGCTGAGTACGCAACTCGTCCAACTCACGCGGAGCCATATGGTACGGTGCTTTAACAATGGGACGAGTGCCCGGTTCGAGGTTTATCACAAACTCTATCTCCCTTTCAGGAGGAAGTCCTGGAATACTATCAGGAAAGACATCTGGAAACTCTCGAACCACCGAGACATCCTCAAGACGTGGCGTAACAAAACTGTTTCCAGAGCAGAAATAGAAACCAAAAACGCCTCGCAACCAGACCCTATAGCACGATAAGCACGTACAACAGAAATGACAGGAGAAACTCTGTCCTGAAATCCATAGACGCTCATAGGTTCTCCGTCGTCCATTCTGAAATCCAATCGCTTAGCCTTGCACTGGATGACCGCATCATACTTGGACAGCCAGTCCATGCCCAGAATTACGTCAAAATCAGACAGATCCAAAACCATCAGATCCGCATAAGCCAGAAAATTGCCAAGACAGATAGGGCATCTCAGAACTCCTTGGTTAGATATCACCGAATCACCGGAAGGGAGCTTGACATTGAAGGAGCCTCCTAATTGGTCCACACTCAGATGGTGCTTATCGACAAATCTCCGGGCCACAAAGGAATGGGTGGCACCCGAGTCGAAAAGGACGCGAGCCCACCTATTCCGCAACTTAAACTCCCCTAAAACCGTAACATACGTAACTAAACGAACAATAACTAGGGCAACAAGGATAATTAATAAGGATAGATTAAACTGAGGCTAACCTGATATCACTTGCGTAGAGGTTTGGGCTTCCTCACTGGTCATCACGTTCAGCTTTCCCTTTCCTTTATCCAGGCTTGGCGGCGGCGGCAGAGCTCGAAGTGGGGCAGGCTGCAGTGGGGGCTGAGACTGGGGGCACGAAGACTTCTGGTGTCCCTTCTGCCCACACTGGAAGCAAACCCTTTCTTTCATCCAGCAACGAGTCACATCATGACCCTTCCTTGCACAGAACGAGCACACAAGCTCTCCCTTGGGTGCACCTTGGATGGCATGCACCTGCTGCTTCAGGGTTGTAGTCCTATTGAAGCACCTTTCATAGGGGTGGCCAGGTCGACCACAGAAGCTACACACATCCTTACTTTTCTTCTTCGAAGAAGGGCCAAATGCCCTGGAGCTACCATCCTCAACACCTTTTCTTTTCTCCTTCCATGCCGCAGCACCGTGATTTTTGGCGTTTTCAATCGCCTCCACTTTTAAAGTGGCTTCCACTGCTTCAGCATAACTTTCAGCTTGGTAAGCGCATGTCAACTGCTGGACATCGCTTCGTAGTCCTCCCAAGAAACATTTCACTCTACCCTCTTCAGAAACTACCAAATCCGGAGCAAACCTGCTCAGTTTGCTAAACTCAATCTCGTACTCGCTCACGGTGAGCTGTCTCTACTTTAGATGCAGGAAGTTATTCATCAGGCGGTCTTGCTCGACCGAGGGCAGAAACTTTTTCAGCAACATCTTCTTAAAAGATTCCCAAGTACAGGCTTCCTTCAGGCTCTCTCTTTCCCGAATCCACCAACTCTTCGCCAGACCTTTTAACTGATAGGCTGCAATCATCACCTTCTGGGCTTCTAGAATTCCTGAATACGAAAACATCTCCTCGATGGAGATGATCCAGTCATCTATAACCACAAAGTCTGTACTCCCGTCGAAGGTGGGAGGCCCCAACCGCTGGAAGTGCGATATGAAATTCATTTCTGGTGGTATCGCCATCTGGGGAACTAGAGGAGCAGGGGTATCAGGCACGACTTGGCCCGAGGCAAGCTCTTGCGCTGAAGGTTGCTGCGCGGGAGCGGCAGACAACAAAGACTCAATTTGCGATTGCATCGCAGCCAACTGCCTTGACAGAGCCTCATTGCTCTGACGCAGACTCTCGATAATCGCGTCACTTTGCGCACCTGATGACTCACCCTCCGACTGGGGAGTCGACCTTGTTGCAGGACGCTTTGGAGGCATTCTAAAAAGCAAACGAACAACTCATCAAAATCCTAGCTTACGATAAAACCACACAACTAGTTCATAACCATACTTAAAAGACACCCGCTTATGCTGCAACTTGCTCTGGGATTTATAATGATGATATGTCCTACTTAGGATGATATCCTCTCATCCTATTGACTCTTGTGCCTATGACATGAATGCATGTATTTATATTTGTTTTCTGATTTAAACCCATGTGTGTACATACGTCATCCTGCAATCTTTAGCTTGGCACGTTGTGCTTATGCAATGTTATGCTATGCATGATTGTGCTATGCATTCTAAAAAGGCCCTAATGCATGTTATGAGCGGTGTACGCATGAAAATGTTATGCATCCCATACTACATGACATTCTCATGCAATGAAAAAGAAACGTGCTAGTCGCATTCATGTGGTGAGGTTATGCATCCCATACTACATAACCCTCACATGTTGCCCCTATGGTGGATCCATATACAGACACATATTATGCATCCCTTACTACATAATATGTCCCGTATACTTCATGTTATGCTATGAGTGTAGTGTTAGTGTTTCGGCCAAGACGTGCTGATGACATATTGGTGTGTGTATGATATGATGCTAAACACCTATTACCAACAAGGAAAGGTTGCCCGACAAATTATCAAGCAACCTCCCTCTAATACCAACTGTCACAACCCGCATTTTCACCGCCAATAAAGTTTATCAGAGTAAGGGAAAATGCGCGACATGATGCCACGTCAGCATGGGATAACTGCGGACGCTCAGGCAGACACCAACCGACAATAAAGAAAGGTTCCTTTTAGGTTATTTTAAGGAAAATCAGTTAAGTGCAGAAGTTAGTCGTATCCCTCGGCTTAGTGGCTCATCTAGTCCACGAATCAAAATATATTATACACTGTGGAAAAATACTTGATTAGATTAACTCAAACATCCTACATGAGTAAAAACGTCCCTAAAGGAAAACTCATGCTATGCAAGACTCTAAATTTATTATAGTAGAGAAGATAGCTTTTACGGTCGCCAAAAATAACAAGTTAGAGTTTCAAATTATGCAATGCATGAAGTAGTAGTAGTAGGTTTATAGTTTAAAATACCAAACATGCATTCCTTGCATAAATCCTCCCAGAGAGCAAGTAAAACATCCACTTTTAAATAAATGAACAGCTAGCAAGTATCAACAACTAACAATCAGTGGGCGCCAACAAGCTGACACGAATCCACGTACAAAAGTATGTCTGAACTAGTAAAACTAAACCAACAACAAACTACCTCGCTAAGACGAGGCAACAACCACGGCCAACACTGCCGCCAGAAATCCAATACCAGCACTGCTAACTGCTACTGATCTGAACCTGAGGCATTCCAAAAACAGAACACCTCAGCAAGAAGGTACAAATGGTGACAGGAAAAGTAATAAACCAAAATAATCAAAGGGGTCAACCGGGGTACCAACCCAAGACCAAAAGTACTGAAGTAATGAACAAAAGAAAACTGGGCATCAATAGGAAAAGAACTCTAACGTGACTTGTCACGTTCCACAAGGGTGCACCAGACGCACATGGCTATAAGGTGACTACAAACATATCTCTCCAGAAATAAAGTACAAAACCTTCATTAGGCACCTGTGGTTGACTCTACCCCAAAAACACGGCGAAGTGGTCACTCTTGGACACCCCACCGAAAAACACAGGCGTAGTGGTCACTCTTGGACACACCACTCAAAACAAACGGATATATTATCCATCTAACTGCGAGGGAGTCTCATGCTCTCCACCATACACCGTAGGCATCCAAAAACCAGGTAGACTTCCACAGGGCACTAATGAAGGTAATAAATACCGCGGAGGTGGAATTGTCCACTAACTCCCGCATTCAAGAAACCCAAAAAAAACCATAACACAAATATCTCGGGATTTGGCTCGACAAACTCTACTTGACATTACTAGATTCCGGAGGTGGTTGATCAACCCTTAGGAACGATTTACAATCCTAATTAAACTCTAATACGTTTGATAACGAGAGCTAAGGCATTTAAGCTATCGGTAAGACACTTCAAGAACGATTAAACATAAATAGACAGGATCGAGTTAGCATGGCAAAACATCATAACAACATGTGATCAACAAAGCGGTTAATCATAGCAATAATTTGGAAGAATAAGCGTAGAAACTTTTAGGGAACATGAAAACATAGCCGTTACCATCGAATCGAACAGGGAGAAATGAGGAGAAACCACCACTTGCCTTGATTTTACCGGAAAAGTCCACTGAATCACTCCACGTCGTAGATCGGGGCAAAAGGATGCGGGAGAGGTTGAGATCTAGACAAAAATGGTGGAAAAGGGATTAGGGCCGAAAAACCTAACGAAAAAAACCCAAGGAATGGATAAGAAATTATGACTATAGCGTAGATCTCGGCGAGAGCTTTCCGGATCTAAGTTCGGTTGAAGATTTCGAGCACCGGAGAACCGTCGGCGGCCACCGGAAGATTCACGAAAAAGAAACTCTCTCTCTCGCTCGCTGCTCTGGTTCGGGAGAAAAATAACGAAGAAGATGAATTTTTGGTTCTAAAACCTAAGTCCAAGAATATATATATATATATATATATATATGTTTATAAAACGTTTTGTCAAAAACGGTTTATTTCGAGAGATTTTGCGGGAACCCAAAATAGAGGTCTAGGATGACTTCAAATATCAAAACGTTGTCAACATGAAAGTTGTAGATCTTGTTGATACGAATAAATTTCATGTTGACCATTTTTCGATACGATGTCGTTTTGACCCTCAAAACGGCCTCTGAACACAGACAGAAACAGCCGACTCGAGTGGCTGCATACCTACTCGAGTAGCAGCATACCTACTCGAGTAACAGCATACCTACTCGAGTAGTAACATACCTACTCGAGTAATAACAAACCTACTCGAGTAGTAACACAATATACTCGAGTAGAGGCTCATTACTCGAGTAAAAACATGACTTACTCGAGTAGAAGCAGCATATACTCGAGTAGCAGCTCACCACTCGAGTTATAGTGGACAAAATGGAATTAGGGGTTTAAAACGACCTCAAATCGCAACGTGGTCAACATAAAAATTGTAGATCTCGTCGAGACGAACAAATGTCATGTTGACCATTTGTTGATACGACGCCGTTGTGACCCTCAAAACGGCCTCTGAACGTAAACTGAAACAGCCTACTCGAGTGGCAGCATACCTACTCAAGTAGCAGCATACCTACTCGAGTAACAGCATACCTACTCGAGTAGTAACATACCTACTCGAGTAATAACATACCTACTCGAGTAGTAACACAATATACTCGAGTAGAGGCTCATTACTCGAGTAAAAATATGACTTACTCGAGTAGAAGCAGCATATACTCGAGTAGCAGCTCACCACTCGAGTTATTGCAGAAACAACGGAATTAGTCGTTTAAAACGACTTCAATTCGAAACGTGCTCAACATGAAAGTTGTAGATAGTGTCGAGACGAACAAATTTCATGTTGACCATATTTTAATACAACGCCGTTTTGACCCTCAAAAAGGCGCCCGAGTAAAATATAAAACGGGCTAATCGAGTAGAACCATAGCTTCTCGAGACGACTCAGCACAGAAGCCCGAACGAGCGTCGAATTAAACGAAATTTGCACAGAAGGCAAACACTAATGCTACAAATCGAACGACGAAATCAAGACCAGAATCCGACGAGCCATTCCCGAGATATTAATCTTCGAAGTATACGGTGAACATAAACAATCCAAAACTTCAATCGCGCGACAAGACTCCAAAAATGCTCGGATTGCGATGAAACTTGACGAGCAAGTCCAAAATTACTTAACTTAAATTTCAAATGCAAAATCTTCCCATTACAACAAGAATTCGGCCTACTCGACCGCACGGACGCGAAATTGCCTTAATGACATTGCGCCGTCAAATTGACGTTAAAAGTAACGCCACGACGTCATAAATCTGACGTTCCCAAACAAATAAAATCATCGAAAAATCGGGGGCGTTACATTGAGGAATTCTTCCAAAATGCCAAGGTTAAGAGAAATGGCACGTTAATCAAGTCTAAGGTTTAGTCTCTTAAGGTAAAAATGTCTGCTTAGTCTATTTCTCAATTTCTCCAATATCCAGTCATAGTTATAAAATATGATATAATAGGCAGTGATTATGAGAGAGCCTATAGCTTCTGTGGAATTCCTCATTCTTATAACACTATGAGAAGACAATATATGAATGTAGAAAGCAAGTTGCTAGCAGATATTCTAGGCAAATTGTTGCTGTGTAAGACAAGTTCTATCAGTTATATCACTCCAGAATTCTTTGATCTTATGACTGCTTTTATATGTAGATAGAAATTCCAATGGGGAATGATGTTATTTGAGAAGAATAAGGGCTGCATCAAAAGTCCAAACTATGGAAGGATAATTTCCCTATACCTCAATCAAATGTATCCAACTGCTTTTCCCATGAAAAAGGGCACAACCCTCCATCACATGAAGAAGGTGTCTATACACACCATCTAGAGATGGGAAGTCAAGTTAAAGAAGACTGACATAGCTCTAAAGGATATAAAAGATGTGGACAGGACCCCATCTCCTCCTTCACATCAAATAACTGATTCATTTATTGAGGGGGAGCCTGCACCATCTTCCTCAGTTCCTCCAACTCCTGCTCTTTCAGCCATACCTCCAGTCTCAGTTCCTGCTGTTGCTGCCACAGTATTTCCTCCTCAAGTCACTCCTGATGTTGTCAACATTCCTTCTGAAGAAATTCTCCCTGCTATTACAGAACTACCATCTACCACTACTGCTGCTATTTTAGAAATACCAGCCTCTATTCCCTCTCCTGCTGCTGCTGTTTCTTCCACTTTGCTGCATTCAGATACACAATTTCCTACTGCTGACTCAAAATTTCCAGATGTTGAAAATCTGACAAATGCCTAGATCCAAGATCAAATTCTTTCTACTGAAGCTAATATCAATAAAATGTTAGAGGAATTATCTTCCTCAACACCCCTCTTCCCTGCTACTGAAGATCATCCTCCATCTCTAGCACATTCTCGCAAGTCTCTAGCTAAGTCTCCTGCTCAACCAGAAATATCTCCAGCAAAGTCTCCAGAACATGAAGCTGATAAATCTCTAGTACATGAAGCTGATAAGTCTCCTGCTGAAGATATGCATGCTGATGATGAAGTCTCAATCCATGTCTTAGATGAAAAAATTCCAGTTGAAGCTGCTGAACAAAGACTACACAGTCTTCATTTTCAAATTCCAACTCTTCTCCCAACAATCAATGAAGATGAAATCAGTACAGTAAACAGAAGAAAATCTTCCACTTCTACTATTGTAATTGAATAAATACTTCCATGGACTGTTCCTGCTCAGCCACTTCCATCTCCTCAAAAACTAGTCTTCCGTGAAGGTTCAATTCTACAAAAAATTGAAGCAATGCTTGCTGAATGGAGAAAGTACTTTGATGATTCTCTTAAAGTGGTCACTGATAAAGTCACAGCGTTAGAAAAAGAAATGAGTCGAGGATTTGCTGAAATCCAAGACAATATTGATGAATTTAAAAAGCTTCTGTAAATAGGTGGCAAATTTATAGACCACACTATTACTAGCATTGGCACAGTCATGGTGCAATCTGTTACTCTTGCCAATAATCAAATTCTCCAGGATAAAAGAGATGATAAAAGGAACTTTAAGACTTGTGAAGAAGTGGGAAAATTCAAGGAAGATGTCATCAACACCCTCTCTGTAGAAGTCAGAAAGGGGGAGGATAAAGTGAAGGAATTGTTAGAAAAATAAGCTTCTACTATGAAAAGTCAATGGGATGATCAGTTAAAAGAAATTCAAAAATCTGTCCTGAAAGAAGTCAAGAGCACCAAGTTATACACCTATGATACTTCTGTCTGGATGCATAATCAGTTATTCCCTGAATTTGCTATGGATCCTAATGCTCCTCCTCCTACTAATCTAGATGTCAACAGGCCTACTTTCTCTCCTGCTCCAGAATATTTTGAAGGACCTCCTCCAGCACACTTTGAAGGACCTCCTCCAGATTATTTTGAAGGTCCTCCTCTTGATGTCTATGACCAGGTATGGTAATATGAGAAAATAGGACTGCCTCCTCATCCTCCAGAAATTCATAAAGCAAAGAGAAAAAAGTATGGTGATGGAGCCTCTGCAAGCAGATCTACTCCTCATACCGAAGCTGAAGGGAGAAGAACTCAAGAATATGCTGAAGTTTGAAGCCCTACTTCCAAGTCTCTCATTCTTAAAACCTTGAAGCTAGTAATGGACTTCAATGAGAACAGAATCTTGTAGTACAGTTCAGATGAATGGGAACTATATGAGAAGTCTCTGACTAAGAGAAGGATCTATGATAGGATACATGGCAGAAACAATCCTAAGGCTCCACCTAGACCACCCAAGTACTTCCCCAAGCCATATAGTTATCAAAAGAGACAATAAGAGAAACTTGAAAGATAAGGAAAGCAACCTTCACAGGATCAGTAAACTAAAGATGATAGAAGTTTACTTTTGAAATTGTAGAATTTGATTCTCTTGGATAATTTTCTATTTATATGAATTCCTATTTCTGATCTGATTTTACATATTATTGCATTTCTCTAAATTTTCATGCTATTAGTATCTTTATGTGTTTTTCTCTTAATGTAATTTACCTTAGTGTAGAGGGTTCTGATTTCTACAAATAGGGGAGATTGTTGTGTATTGCATCAACAATAGACCAGATTTGTATGAAGTCACCCTTAAACTAAGATGAAATAAGTTTGTATTTGATGCTCTTTTTGTTTAGTGTTTACATGACTTAATTGCTAAGTGTAGACCAATGTCAGTCTACAATGAGTCTCCAAACACAGGATCATACAATGTAATTCCTCATTGTGTGATCCATGGTGTTGACTCACGTGTAGCCTCTCTATTGGGACACACATTCTTTCAAGCACTAAGGGCAAGAGCAATAGAAGGATGCTTATTTTTTTATAAAGAATGAAGATTTCAAGTTTTTTAGAAAACGTCCAAGTAGTTTTCTCGAGTACTATAAGTTGTACTAAAGAAGGACTTATGATTATTCTCGAGTAAGACTTGTCTTCATGTCGAGTAACAGAAGTTGTTCTCGAGAACGCTTCTTGCTGTTCTCGAGAAAGGCTTTTGTTCTCGAGTAATATATGACATTTCTTCTTGGGATATTTGTTTTCCAGATAAAAATTTTTCTCAGTCTTTTTCTCGAGAAGAATAAAGTTATTCTCGAGAAGACTAAAGTTTGTTCTCGAGATGCAGAAGTCATTTGTCGAGAAGCAGAGTACTTTTCTCGAGATACAGACTTTTGTTCTCGAGATGATTAATTGTTCTCGAGTGCCAGAATATTTTTTCTCGAGAACAAAACATCATTGTGTTGGATCCCTAGTTGATTTGGGCTAGGTTCACTAACTTAGGATGTGACCCAACATGTATAGCCAGAGTCAAATTTGTGTCCTAGAGTCTAGGCAAAGTCCTTAGAGTAAATATCAGATGGACCAGCTATCAACAAGACCATCAGAAGACTCAAGACTTAGATGATTTCAAGACTAAGTAAAATGAGTTCGACGTTCGTTGAACTCAGATCGACGAAAGGCGTTCTCAGCTCGACGATCTTGAGATATTTCTCTGAGCTGAGCTCGAAGATCTTCATTCTCTGTTTGACGAAAACTGGGATTCTTCAATAAACTAAAGTCAGGATAACTTCAGATTATTCTAAGTCCAACTTCAGACTTTGGTCGACGAACAAGATTCTGAGCTCGACAAATTTGGACCTCGACTTCACAACAACCTTCTGTTAGAAGATCTCAGGTCGACGAAGTCAACTTCTCATGCCGACGAATCCTCAGGACGACGAATTGTGTTCTTTGGTCGACGAATTCTGGAACCAGAAGTTTCAGTCAATACAAAATACTTGACTAAGCCCAGAACTGTTGCTGAACTCTAGTCGACGAATGCAATTGTCAGCTCGACAAACATCAGATAGAAAAGGCAAAGGCTCTGAAGCATGCAAGTTCTGTTATCAGCTCGACGAACTTGGAACTCATCTCGACGAACAGAAGCTGTCTGGTCGACGAATACAAAATCTCAGTTCGACGAACTAGTAAATCAGCTCGATGAATTCTGTTATTCGTTCGACGATTCCAGACTTAGCAATTTCCGGCATTCAATCCTCACTCAAATGCAATAATTCCTGGCAGATTAATGATTCAAACATTCTCTGAATGTAGCCGTTAGAGGAAGCATTAATTATAGTCTTCTTCAGGAATATTACTTGCAGATTTTCCACGGGACAGTTGAGGAAATGAGTAAATGCCGATTATTCTCAAGGTGTCGGCATTTATTACAGAGGATTCAAATTTTTGAATAGAGATAGATGAAAAGTAGATCAATTATCAAGAAGAAAACATACCAGAGAAGACGTGAACAAGAATACTCAGTTAGAAAAACACAGACAGATAGACTGACTGCAAGATTTGATACAGCACCAGAAAAGCTTCACACAAAAACTCATTCTGAAGCTTACAGTGATAGGCAGTGATATTCAGAAGAAGAAGAACAACTATAGTATATCAAGAGTCTTCTTCTTCAACATTCTCTCCAGGACTTCTCCAAGGACAACAGATATCAAATCAGTCAAGAAGATCCTGCATCACTGCTGTCAAGAACTCTGATTGAAGACCTATCACCCTACAACAAAGCTCTAGATCTTCTCTGAATCATTCTACATCTCAGGGGGAGCTGTTTGCTAACATCATTCCATATTAGTCTTCTCTCTGATTGTTGACAGAGAAGACAAAATCACTCTCTCACCCCCTCCTGTACAAAGGGTTGTCATCTCCCTTCAAAAGTGATTCTTGGTTGCAAGTCTCCTTACCAAAAGACTTGAGTTGGTTTTTGGGGACCTGATCAAAACCCATTGTTGTCAGGCACCTGATCAAAACTCTGAGTGGATTCCTACCAAGGGTGGTAGAAGAATGGATATACCTAGTTGAGGAGGAACCACTATAAACTTCTTGTGTCGTCTGGTTGCTTATCTTTTCTTTTTGTTCTTGCTATGTGGCTGTGAGTAGGATTAATAGTATCTGTTTTTCTGTTCTCTATTTATTTACTGCACCTTACAGTTTACAGCAAAAGCTGTAACAGCACAGTTATAGGGACCTAATAAATTTTTAAATATACTCTATTCACCCCCCCCCCCTCTAGAGTATTGTAGATCTGACCCTCACTTTCAATTGGTATCAGAGCAAGGTTCCTTTGGTTGCACAAGTTAATCCTTGAACCAAAGATCCTGTATCAGATCTACATATCACTTTAGTCACATTTAACTTAGAAACACAGCCATGGCACAGAACAAAGATTATGCAAGCACCAGACCTCCAGTTTACAACTTGCAAAAGTTTGGAATCTGGAAGGCAAGAATCAAGTTGTATATGAATTCTATTGATGAAGATATCTTTGCTTCTATCTTAATAGGAGTACCTCTAGCACCTGCAGCTTCTATAAGCACCTCTACAAATATGACTACAGTACCTCCTCCAGATAATAATGATGCTTACAGGAAAGCCAAGATGGCTGATGCAAAAGCCATGAACATATTGGCACAGACAATGTCTGATGACATTTTCCAGAAGGTTGCTGAGTGCACATCAGCAAAGGCCATTTGGGATTCCCTGAACCAAATGGTTGATGGATCAGCTGACGAAAGGAAGGACAGGAGATCAAATCTCGTATCCCAATATGAGAATTTCAAGAAGCAGGAAGCTGAAACAGTCTCAGAGATGTATAACAGATTAAGCTTAATTATTAATGAGCTAAAAACTCTGGACAAGGTCATCACTCTCACTGAGGTGAATGACAAAATTCTGATGTGCTTCCCAAGCTCATGGGACACAAGGATTTGGCCCATCAAGGAGGGTAGATGCCTGAATGAGATGTCAACTGAATCTCTACTGGGAAAACTGAAATCTTATGAGCAGTTGATTAAGACAAGGGAAGCTGCTGAACAAAGAACACCTCCTGCAGCTAGAAGAGATCACAACATAGCATTCAAAGCCTCAGAAGAATCAGAGTATTCAACATTAAATGAAGAACTCATAAGTCTCTTGGCTAAGAGATTTTTCAAAATGACTAGAAAAGACTTCAGGAGGAAGTCAGCAAGAAAGGATGACAGGCCAAAGTATGACAAGACACCAACAAAGGAAGTGCTCTGTTATGGATGCAGAAATCCTGGGCACTTCCTTTCTGAGTGTCCAGAGAATCAGAAGAAAGAGAAGAGAATAGAAAAGGAAAAGGATTCCAGAAAGCAGTTCACTAGCAAACCCTCTTTCAGCAAACACAAGAGGAAGGAAAAGGGGTTTGTAGCTGAGACCTGGAGTGAAACTGAAGAGGAGTCAACATCTTCAAGCTCTAGTGAAGATGAAGAAGAAGAAAGAGCAAAAGAGGTCTGCCTCATGACAATTGATGCCTCAAGAAACAACTCAGAAGAAGGAGAGTCAGACAATGAGGAAGCTTCTGAATCAGAAGCTGATCAGGTATTATCATTGTTTGATTACAATTCAGAATCTTTTAAAGCAGATTTTAAAATCATGTGTTTGGACTTAATCAACTCTGAGAAGGAAATCAAACTTCTCAGAGATAAGCAAGTTAACTATGATAGCTTAGTATTAGAAAATACTAAATTGAAAAAGGAAGTACATATGTTTAGTGAACAAATCACCCTTTTGAAAGATGAATTAAATAAGGCAAAACAGCTAGAAGAATCACTAAATGGAAGAAGTAAACAACTAGCAGTAATCACCAACATATCAAATGATAGACTCAATGGAAGTAGGTTAGGATTAGGTGCATCATCTAGTGAACCACCTGTTATTCAGAAAAACCATCTATCACAACACATCAATTTTATTTCTGAAAGAGGAAAGAAGAATACTGATCAAGTAAATAAGGTAAATAAAATTCTTGAACAAATTAAAACTAAGGACAAAATGGAAAAATAGAAAACACCAAATAAAAACAAAGTTCAACAATTTTCGCCGACCTCAGATCGACGAAAAGGGGCCAGTTCGTCGAACCCAGATCGACGAACTCTGAATGCCAACTATAGTTATAATTATTCGTCTAACTACGATCGACGAACTTTGTATGGTTCGTCGAGCAGAGATCGACGAACGTGGGGCGCAGAGAATGAACATGTTTATTCTCTGGGCAGAGATCGACGATCTCAACCCAATTCGTCGAACTCTGGTCGACGAACTTACATAAATTCGTCGAACCCAGGTAGACTAAACCAAAACTTTAACTTTAACAGAAACTTAAATACTTCTAGGAAATCATTTAATCCCTTAGCTGACTGGACCATTCCACCTAGGAGATACCATCCCCTAGGATATAAATCCCAGCCAGAATTTTCTGTTATTCAGAAAAACCATCTATCACAACACATCAATTTTATTTCTGAAAGAGGAAAGAAGAATACTGATCAAGTAAATAAGGTAAATAAAATTCTTGAACAAATTAAAACTAAGGACAAAATGGAAAAATAGAAAACACCAAATAAAAACAAAGTTCAACAATTTTCGCCGACCTCAGATCGACGAAAAGGGGCCAGTTCGTCGAACCCAGATCGACGAACTCTGAATGCCAACTATAGTTATAATTATTCGTCTAACTACGATCGACGAACTTTGTATGGTTCGTCAAGCAGAGATCGACGAACGTGGGGCGCAGAGAATGAACATGTTTATTCTCTGGGCAGAGATCGACGATCTCAACCCAATTCGTCGAACTCTGGTCGACGAACTTACATAAATTCGTCGAACCCAGGTAGACTAAACCAAAACTTTAACTTTAACAGAAACTTAAATACTTCTAGGAAATCATTTAATCCCTTAGCTGACTGGACCATTCCACCAAGGAGATACCATCCCCTAGGATATAAATCCCAGCCAGAATTTTCTGTTATTTCTAGTTTCTCCTATCAGCCATACAAAGGGCCCAAGGTAACCTGGGTCAAAAATCACTAACTATTTATATTGCAGGTGAAAAAGTGTCCAGGGGTAAATGAAATTTGGTACCTGGACACTGGCTGCTCCAAGCATATGACTGGCAGCAAGGATATTCTATTCAACTACAAGTCCAAATTGGGGCCAAAGGTTATCTTTGGTGACTCAAAATGTGGTCAGTCAGAAGGAGTTGGAGAAGTGAGAATAGGAGATGTCACATTCAGAAAAGTGACATATGTAAGTGGACTAAAGCATAACCTCATCTCCATAAGTCAATTATGTGATGATGGTTATCAGGTATACTTTAACCCTTCTACTTGCTCTATTATTGATAAAAACAACCAAACTGTTTTAACTGGAAGTAGACAAGGCAACATTTATCTAGTAAATTTTTCTTCTGCCACAACTGATATCTGCTTACTGAATTTAACTAGTAATTAGAATGATTTATGACACAAACGACTAGAACATGTAAATCTGAAAAATATAGTTAGGTTATCTAAGCACAACCTTGTTAGAGGTCTACCTTATGCTCCCTACAAGAAGGAAGGTCTCTGTAGGGCTTGTCAATCAGGCAAGCAAACTAAAACTAGTTTCAAATCAATTAATAAAAGTGATTCACCTAGGATTCTGTACTTGCTACACTTGGATCTTTTTGGACCCATTACAGTACAAAACCTAGGAGGGAAATCCTACACCTTGGTTATTGTGGATGACTTCTCCAGGTTCAGTTGGGTTTTCTTTCTGAGTACAAAGTCAGATACATTCAAGGTTCTTACAGATTTTCTCAGGACCATACAGATTGAGTTCTCTACTCATATTGCATTGATCAGAAGTGATCATGGCACAGAGTTTGAGTCTCTTCTTATGCATGAGTTCTGTGAGAATGAAGGTATCAGGCATTGCTTCTCAGCTCCTAGAACTCCCCAACAAAATGGGGTAGCTGAAAGGAAAAATAGAACACTCATTGAAGCTGCAGGTACATTACTTGCTGATACATACATGCCACTAACCTTTTGGGAAGAGGCTGTAAGCATAGCAAACTATGTCCTGAATAGGAGTTTAATTCACAAACTAAAGAATAGGACTCCCTATGAATTGCTCAAAGGGAAGAAACCTAAAATTAACTATTTTAAAGTATTTGGTTGTACATGCTATATACACAATAACAACAAGAAATACATTAGAAAGTTTGAACCTAAGGCTGAAGTGGGAGTTTTTCTAGGATACTCCCAAGTAAGCAAGGCTTATAGGGTATTTAATAAATCAACCTTAAAAGTTGAAGAGTCTATTCATGTTTATTTTGATGAGACTAACATGTACTCCAAGGAGAAAGAAGTTTCTACCATTAGCAACTTGCAGGTACCCCACTTGTATGAGACATTGGATGGACTAAACCTCACCCAAGAGGTTCCCACTCATCCCTCTCCATAGGTCATTGAAGATAGTGAAGAAGATGAAGCTAAAGAACATGATCCTCAACCAACAGCAACTATAATTCCACAAGAGGAATTCATTCAAAATGTTGTTGCACAACCAACTCCACCCACTGATTTTGTCATACTTAGGGATCACCCCAGATCTCAAGTAATTGGAGACATTTTAGCAGGTGTACAGACAAGGCATCAACTCAACCAAGACTTGATGCATGCCTGTTTTCTCTCTCAGGTTGAACCTCTCACCATTCATGAAGCTGAGCATGATCCCCACTGGATCCTTGCAATGCAAGAGGAACTAAACCAATTTGAGAGATGTAGAGTTTACGATTTGGTTCTAAGACCCCAAAACTACCCAGTTATTGGAACCAAATGGGTTTTTAGGAATAAGCTTGATGCCCAAGGAGTCATTGTGAGGAACAGGGCTAGGCTTGTTACTCAAGGATATAGACAAGAGAAAGAAATTAACTATGATCAGACCTTTGCACCAATTGCAAGGTTGGAAGCTATAAGGATTTTCCTTGCCTATGCAGCATTCAAGAGGTTCAAAGTCTTTCAAATGGATGTGAAGAGTGCCTTCTTAAATGGAGTGCTACAAGAAGTGGTTTATGTAGAACAACCACCAGGTTTTATTTCTCCAACTTATCCCTCTTATGTTTTTAGATTAAATAAGGCTCTTTATGGTCTAAAGCAAGCTCCAAGAGCTTGATATGAGACCTTAGCAAGTTTTCTATTAGAGCATAAATTTACAAGAGGAACTGTAGATAAAACTCTATTCACTAGACATCATAAGGACCAAATATTGTTAGTACAAATCTATGTAGATGACATCATATTTGACTATACAGATTCAAAATTGTGCAAGAGGTTTTCTGATCTCATTCATTCTAAATTTGAAATGAGTAGCATGGGAGAGCTTTCATATTTCCTTGGTCTCCAAGTGAAATAACTTCCTGATGGCATTTTCATCTCACAAGCAAAATATGCTAAAGAACTTCTAAAGAAGTTTGGGATGACTGATGCTTTAGCAAAGAAAACTCCTATGGCCACAAATGTTGTTGTGGACTCTGATATACTAGGAAAACCTGTAGATCAGAAACTTTATAGGGGCATTGTTGGGTCCCTATTATACCTTACAACAAGTAGGCAAGATATTATGTTTGTTACATGCCTTTGTGCTAGGTTCCAAGTGAACCCTAAAGAATCTCACCTAATTTTCTTAAAAAAGATTTTAAGATATATAAAGAGTTGTCCTGATCTAGGCCTATGATATCCTGCTGAATCAGAATTTGAGTTAATTGGATACTCAGATGCTGATTTTGCTGGATGCGGGGTAGATAGAAAAAGTACTTCAGGAACTTGTCAGTTCCTGGGTATGAGACTAGTATCTTGGTTTTGTAAGAAGCAAACATCAGTGTCAACATCAACTGCTGAAGCAGAATATATTGCAGCAGGCAGCTGTTGTTCACAGATGCTGTGGATACAAAATCAACTTCTAGATTATGGGTTCAACCTAAATAATTCAACCCTATTCTTTGATAATACTAGTGTTATAGTCATAGCACAAAATCCAGTTCATCATAGTAGGACAAAGCATATTGATATAAGACATCATTTCATTAGGGAGTGTGTAGATAAAAATAAGATTAAGCTTGTCTATATCTACACTGATTTACAGAAAGCTGACATATTCACCAGACCTCTGGATGAGAAAAATCATGCTTTCTTTCTAAATCAGCTGGGAATGATCAATGGAGAAGACTTAGCTTAAGTTCTGTCTGCATTCGACAAATTTTTCAAAGTTCGTCGAATGGAGTTCGACGAACCTGGGAAGGTTTGAGAGATATTCGTCGAACGGAGTTCGCCGAATTCTCTGTGTGAAACAATTTTCGTCGACCGGAGCTCAACGAACTTTGCTTCAGAAGATATTCGTCGACCGGAGTTCGACAAATTGTCTTCAAGTCTTCTGAATGAGATCGACGAATTATTTATTATTAACTCATTTCGTCGACCTCAGTTCGAAGAATTAATTGTATTTTCGTGGAACGGAGATTGTCGATTCATATTCTGGAAAACCTTATATCTAGGTTTTCTTCGACCTCCATCCCGCGGTTTCTGTTCCCTTGCACTTGATCGCCGTTTCTCTGTCTTTCTTGCAGGTGAATTTCAATGGCGATTCCAGCAGGAGCTCTAGCCGCTATGAAGTTTGACACTGGCTTTGATGTCGACTTCGAATCATTCCAGCACTCAGACCCAATCTTTCTATATATTCTGGAACTTCTAGAAGAACAGAATCTGAAGAACTTGATGACCACCAGGATAAAGTTGGCAGGAACAAAAATCATAGAATGGGTCTATACTTCAACCATTTCTGAAGACAATATTATGACAGGATCAATCGCCGGTAACACTGTCTCCTTAACCCCTGCGGTTTTAACTGAAATATTTGGTTTGACAAATGGTGAAGAGGAATTAGAAATTGATTCTGAAGAGTTTAATATGATGCTAAATCTAATGGGTTATGCTAGTGACAACCCAAATAAATTGTTGAAGAGGCATTTGTCTGCAACATACAAGTTCCTGGCAGACATTATTGGTAAAGTCTTGCTTGGCAAGCATACTGCCCATTACTACATCACAAGACATCAGTTCTTGGTCATGTGTGCAGTAATAAATAAGAAGCAAGTGGACTGGGCTCAGATCTTCTTTGATCTGATAAAGAAGAAAAATAACAAGAAAGAAGTGTGTTTTGGAAGGATCCTAGAGATCTTCCTCAAGGAAAATGCTGCTGAATCCCTGGTCTCCCAGACCATATTCATTAATGCCAGTAAAAGGCTCACCTGTGCCTTATTTGGCAGGTGGGAGAGGACAATCACCAAGCCCACTAATGCTTCTACCTCTTCCACCCCAGCTTCTGAAGACACCAGGGCTGTTAAAGCCACTCCCACACCTGCTGAGGAGATTCATCCCACTCCACCATCTCTTCCAGCACCCCTTCCAGCAAAATACCTCACTTCCTCTCCTATTATTTCTTCAACACCCCAATCACAACATCCTACTCATGTGCCTACTCCACCTCCATCTCCACCACTTGACATAACTGACATTCCATCTACCCCTCTTCAAGAAAATCCACAACCAACACCTCCTGCATCACCCCAACATACCTACATTTCTACACCACCACAATCTCCACTTCCCCCACATTTATCCTCCATACCATCTTACATCCTACCCACAGACACCTTGATGCAAGATGCCACCCCTCCATCCTCATCACCATCAAACCTCAACATACCCGATGTTCCACCCTCCATTCCATCACTGGTTGCCACCTCTTCCACACCAATTTCCACACCATCCACAACTTTCTCCCTGGACCCCTCTACCATCTCTTCTATCATCACCATCATCACTCCCATTCTTAAATCCCTTATAGCAGAGGCCATTACACCTCTTGCTACCACCATTCAATCTTTCTCTGCCCAAATATCTGCTCTTACTGCTGCCCCCTCCTCAGTCAGGGGCCTGGCCTCAGTACCCACTGAAACCAGGCAGGGGGAGATGCCTGATGATGAAGCAGCAGCAACAGCTTTAGATACTTCAGCAGTAACAGCTTCAGATACTTTAGCACAAGCACCAGCAGAGATTACAGCCCCAGCAGCATATACAGATTGTATAGATACAGATTTAATTGATTTTATTGATACTGATATGGACATTGATGAAACTGTTGGTGATTTTATCCTCAATCCCATAGTTAATTTACAAGAATTGTTGAAAAATTTTGACACTGTACATATGCAGTATCTTCCAGCAGACTTTACTAAGCCACAGTTGGCTATTATTCCTTATACTTTTCCTATCAGTCCAGCAGTTGCTAAGCAACTCTGTGACAATTTTGAAATTCCAGTTTCTGTACCAACCTCTGCAGTCATTCCATCCTCTCCAGAAGCTATCTCAGCACCAATCTTTGTGATGGATGACTCCCCTATGTCAGATCTAGATGTGTTGATCTTGGCTGATATTGAAGAAGAAAATAAGGCAGCAGCTGAAAGCTCTATCCCAATTACTTCTGATGTTTGTATAGTCTCTTCTTCAACTACTGCTGAAACTCCAGCTTTTGAACCTTCTGCTCCTGCTACAGAGAAGACTGCTATTTATGATAAAGCCTTGAAAGCATTGGATGCTTTGTATGATAACCCTCAGAGTTCTGGAAGTGAAGATGATGAAGATGATGATGAAGATGATTCAGATGAAGAAGCTGCCAAGAAGAAGAAGAAAATGCTGTCAAAGAAAAGGAAAGCCAGTCCTCCTCCTGCTGCTAAGCCCAATCCAAAGAATGACACCCCATTCTATATCCTTCAAAATATTACTCCTTATAAAGGAATGCCAGCATGGATGTGGTTGTCTAAGAATCAACAAAAGGAGAGGAAAAGAAGTAGGAAATATTCTCCTCCACAAGTTCAGAGATACAGAAGAGATCCACCTCCTCCACCTCCTCCAGCAGCTGGTGCCACTGGCTCTAGCTCTCAGAGATCTGCCCCTATGCAAACTTATCAGAGACATTAAGGGAGATCTTCTGGAAGCAGACAACAAGGGAATCATTCTTCAGGAAATCAACAACATCAACAGCATCAGCAGCAACAGCCAACTCTCTCTGCAGAATAGAAAACTAAGAGTCCCAAAAGACCAGATTCACCTCCTATTCCTTTTGAGGATCCTGAAACAGCTAACACTGCTAAAATGGCCAAATTCCAGGAACTTATTGGTCTTTCCTTGATTAATAAAGCAAAAGCTGAAGGCAAAGACATATCAGAATATACAACTATGTCAAAATACAGGAAGGAAGAACTAAAAAGATTTGATAAAGCTAACAATCTATTTAATGTTGATGATTACATGAAGATCCATCCTGAAGCAGTTGTCCCCAGAGCTACATCTCTGAAGATCATTGGGGCAGTTGACATGAAAATGACACAGGCACAGGCTTTAAATCCAAATAGAGAAATTATCTTTACAAAGCCAGGAGAGAAGACAAAAGAAGACAAGTCCATGGAGAAGAAGCAGAAGAAGTAATCTTTACTTTGTTTTAATTTCTTTCCGCCTTTACTTTCAAACTATGTTATATATTTAAACAAAGCCTATGTATATATATATCTGCTGCATGCGTTAGTAATTCTTTGCCAGATATATCCTTTTCTTGCTTTGTTTATCTTTATGGTTATGTTTTGATTCTATTAGTGACCTCACCCAAACAGGGGTAGATTGTTGGATCCCTAGTTGATTCGGGCTAGGTTCACTAACTTAGGATGTGACCAAACATGTATATCCAGGGTCAAATTTGTATCCTAGAGTCTAGGCCAAGTCCTTAGAGTAAATATCAGATGGACCAGCTATCAACAAGACCATCAGAAGACTCAAGACTTAGAAGATTTCAAGACTAAGTAAAATGAGTTCGACGTTCGTCGAACTCAGATCGACGAAAGGCGTTCTCAGCTCGACGATCTTGAGATATTTCTCTGAGCTGATCTCGACGATCTTCATTCTCTATTCGACGAAAACTGGGATTCTTCAACAAACTAAAGTCAGGATAACTTCAGATTATTCTAAGTCCAACTTCAGACTTTGGTCAACGAACAAGATTCTAAGCTCGACGAATTTGGACCTCGACTTCACAACAACCTTCTATTAGATGATCTCAGGTCGACGAAGTCAACTTAGCAGGCCGACGAATCCTCAGGACGATGAATTGTGTTATTTGGTCGACGAATTCTGGAACCAGAAGTTTCAGTCAATACAAAATTCTTGACTAAGTCCAGAACTGTTGCTGAACTCCAGTCGACGAATGCAATTGTCAGCTCGACGAACTTCAGACAGAAAAGGCAAAGGCTCTGAAGCATGCAAGTTCTGTTATCAGCTCGACAAACTTGGAACTCAGCTCAACGAATAGAAGCTGTCTGGTCGACGAATACAAAATCTCAGTTCGACGAACTAGTAACTCAGCTCGACGAATTCTGTTATTCGTTCGACGATACCAGACTTAGCAAATTCCGGCATTCAATCCTCACTCAAATGCAATAATTCCTGACAGATTAATGATTCAAAAATTTTCTGAATGTAGCCGTTACAGGAAGCATTAATTACAGTCTTCTTCAGGAATATTACTTGCAGATTTTCCACGGGACAGTTGAGGAAATGAGTAAATGCCGATTATTCTCAAGGCGTCAGCATTTTTTACAGAGGATTCAAATTTTTGAATAGAGATAGATGAAAAGTAGATCAATTATCAAGAAGAAAACATACCAGAGAAGAAGTGAACAAGAATACTCAGTTAGAAAAACAGAGACAGATAGACTGACTGCAAGATTTGATACAGCACCAGAAAAGCTTCACACAAAAACTCATTCTGAAGCTTACAGTGATAGGCAGTGATATTCAGAAGAAGAATAACAACTATAGTATATCAAGAGACTTCTTCTTCAACATTCTCTCCAGGACTTCTCCAAGGACAACAGATATCAAATCAGTCAAGAAGATCCTGCATCACTACTGTCAAGAACTCTGATTGAAGACATATCACCCTACAGCAAAGCTCCAGATCTTCCCTGAATCATTCTACATCTCAGGGGGAGCTGTTTGCTAACATCATTCCACATTAGTCTTCTCTCTGATTGTTGACAGAGAAGACAAAATCACTCTCTCACCCCCTCCTGTACAAAGGGTTGTCATCTCCCTTCAAAAGTGATTCCTGGTTGCAAGTCTCCTTACCAAAAGACTTGAGTTGGTTTTTGGGGACCTGATCAAAACCCATTGCTGTCAGGCACCTGATCAAAACTCTGAGTGGATTCCTACCAAGGGTGGTAGAAGAATGGATGTACCCAGTTGAGGGGGAACCACTATAAACTTCTTGTGTCGTCTGGTTGCTTATATTTTCTTTTTGTTCTTGCTGTGTGGCTGTGAGTAGGATTAATAGTATCTGTTTTTCTGTTCTCTATTTATTTACTACACCTTACAGTTTACAGCAAAAGCTGTAACAGTACATTTATAGGGATCTAATAAATTTTTAAATATACTCTATTCACCCCCCTTTAGAGTATTGTAGATCTGACCCTCACTTTAACATTGTTCTCGAGTACTTCTTGTCATTCTCAAAACTACAGATTTCCACCTCCACATATTTTTCTAAGTATTTTTCTCAAGATAGAATTTTTGTTCTCGAGTGCAAAATGATTCTTCGCGAGAACTAAAGATAATTTTTCTTGAGTAGTTTTCTTTTTTCCCGAGATCGTTGTTTTCTTCCCCCATATCATTTTTCTCTAAGTCTTCTTCTCAAGAACTTTCTTATTATTCTCGAGTAATAAAACTCATTAGTTCTCGAGTAAAAACCTTCTTCCCGAGAACACCCTTGTCTATTTTTCTGAAAATGTCTAAGTCCAGACAGACGATTATTTCAAACAAAATTAATGCATGATTGGTCCATGTGGATGTCATTAATTACGATTATGACAGTTAGGGTAATCCTATATAAGGTCTTGTTATTTCGACTAACCCTAAGAAGTTTTAAGAAGAAATAAGAAGAGATTCAACCGCCGCTGAATGATTTTTCCAAGCTCTATGAATCAGATTCTTCTTTCCAAATCGAGAGCCGCAGATCTTCTTCTTCTTCATCGCCAAGGCTTTCGATTCAGATTGATTCAGAGAAGATTGATTCACAGATCGAGATTACTGTCAACAATAAATCCTCTACTTCATCGTGTTAGTCCAGATATTTTCAGATCTAGAAATTGCCGATTCTTCTTCAACATTTTCTGATAAAGCCGCAAGGTTCAAAAGGAGGTAGAACAGGCAGAAGGATTTCATATCTGAAAATAAATCACTGTTTGTATAAGCTATTTCATTTTATTCTTGTAGGAGATCTTTCTCTGAGTTGTAGGAGTTGTTTTCTCCGAGTTTTTGTTGGAAGTTTTTATCTTCCGAGTGTAGATCCAAATTTTTGATCGAGTTGTAGGAACGTTGTTCCGAGGTGTAGGATTGGTTTCAACCCGAGATTAGTGGAGTAGCTGATTCTAGTGCTTTGTTAGATCGGTGAGTGGAAAGTGGATATACCTAAGGTTGGGGAACCACTATAAATCCTTATGTCCTCTGTGATTGCTTGGTTGATTTTCTGTGGATATCATGTTATTTTTTTTTATTCCGCAAAAAGATGCACGACTCACCTATTCACCCCCCTCTAGGTGATTTAGGTAAGACAACTTAAAACAATTTCAGAATGAGCAGCTGTCTCCCCCTCAATTCCTGCACTCAATCCAGCAGGAGTTTCACTGGGGAGAGGAGAAGGGGTTTTGTCATCGGGAACCTGATCTATCTCCTCCACTAGGGGTACTGGGGCTCCCCCTCGCTGCATGATCCGCATGTCCTACCTCGAGAATATTGTAGAATATATCTTCTTTAGGTGATGTATAGGAACTCCTTTGGTCATATCAAACCTATCACCCTTGAGCTAATTCAGGTATAGTGTGATAATCCTCCCAAAGTTGGGAGTGTGTAGACTGTCTTTTATCGTGGTGAAAAACAGAGCACCCCAATCCAGCTTCTTCCTACAAACAATTGCAACTGGTATCTTGAACATATCCGAGGACAGATAGTTGTGCTAGCCCATCTTGCAAATGAGCACCTTCCCAATTATATATGAGAGGAGTTTGGCCTCCTCACTCATTCCTTTTTGCTCGATGGATTTTGTGTCCCTGGGCAAACCACAGAATGATAACGTTCTGGCAAAATCTGCGTCCTCTAGGTAGTCGGCCTGATCACAGCTAGGTAGCCGCAAGTACCTAGAGAGACGAGAGGCATTCATCGTCACTTTGATTTTTTGAACCTTGCTATTTATTAGTGAGTCATCATGATGTAATTTGGCATTACTGAAGAACTCCAAGACTTCCTTGTAGAGCACTTTGCAGGGGTGTTCTAGGATGAAGGAGTGTCCAGCTGTCTCCAACATCAAAATGATGTTCCTGAATTCGTCGTAGGCTTGAGCAAATCCTGCTCGGACCAACTCGCCTCCTACTAGCAAGCCAGTGGTGCTTCTAGTAGCCATGGGAAATCACAAAAAACTAGAATCTCTGAAACTCTGAGAGCAAGCACTGGTTTTGAAACTGTACGAGTGTTCTGAGAGCAAGCACTGTACTGGAGAACTTCTGGAAGACTGCAAGAACTGGACCACGAGCGTTTCTGTAGGTAGGCGGCGGTGACACGCGGTAGTCGGCGACAACAAACCGTGGGCAGCGACAAATTTTAAGCTAGGGCTATGCGGCAGGCTTTGCACGGTTAATGCGAGCTAGGGCACGAGAGGAAGGCGGCGAACGACTGGAGTCGGTGAATCGGGAGCCGAAGGGTCGGGAAGAACAGTTGTGCGAATCGACGGGTTTCAACGGCTTTTGAGTTCGATGAAATTCGAGTGTGCCCTCCCGTTACCATTTAAATGAATATATATATAGAGAGAGAGAGAGAGAGATTTTTAAATTGCATTTAGATTACGCGTGCCTCATTTTTGATCGTCGTGTATTCGGATCCAATATAGACAGTTTGAAATATTACACCAAGTAGATTTCTCTGAAATTAGATGTTGGAGGAGTCCGATTAGACGAGTGTTGTCTGAATATGTGACGTGTCGGTCGATATTCACCGAATTGGACTTGTAAAAGAAGAATTATTGCTTTGTTGAAATTGATCTCGAGACAATTCTGCCACTTTGACCATCTTCACGGTTCCTTGTTTAGCATGCCCAGCTCCATTTTGAAAAGAGAGAACTTGGTCTCATCCAGTGGCTTCTTAAACATATCAGCAACCTGCTTGTCCGTCAGGATATAGCTGAGGGCTTTGTCCTTGTTCTCCACATACTCCTGGATGTAGTGGTAACACACCTCAATGTGCTTTGTCAGGCTATGGGAGACTGGATTGTTTGTGATTGCAATGGTGCTGGAGGAGTCGTAGAATATCGAAATTTCGCTGAACTCCACGTTATAATCTTCGAGCTGATTCCTTATCCATAGAAGTTGTGCGCAAGAGCTACCAGCTGAGATATATTCTGATTCGGCAGTATATGTTGCCACACAATTTTGCTTCTTACTGCTCTACTCAACGCCTGTGGACTTAGTCGATTTTTGCTATGTCCAGCAACCACTTATTATGTCCACATGTCCAATCAGTATGAAATGGACTAACCTGCACTCAAGACCTCAAATGCACATTAAATATACTTGATGTGTGTGACATTGACCAGTTTGACTTCTCATAAATCAGGGACATTGGGAACAATGGACCCAACAGATATATCCTTCGTCATATAGTTTACTCATGCTTATGAGATTATGGTGTAATCCCTCAACATAAGCAACGACTGTAAAATAGACAATGTCGTTGGATATCATACCATAACCTTTTGTAGTTCCCCTATCTGAACCTCTAAAAATGACTTTAGGTCCATCTTTGACGGGGGTGTAATCACGCAAAAGGCTTCTTATCCCAGTTCTCTGTCGAAAGCATCCGATGTCCAAGTACCGGATTGGCGTTCTGTTGGCCTTTGGACATATCTGCAAAAATAAATCAGTTTACCTTAGGAACCCAAATGTATTTGGGTCCTTTGTTCCTGGTCAGCTTACTCCCCCTAGGAACATTAGCCTTGCGAGTGGTCTGCCTTGCATAGATAAGTCTAGGAGTTACAAGATTGGCAGGGTAATACTAGCAATCTGCGCCAAAATGACCAATTTTGTTGCAGCACCAACAGTCGAATCTGTTGTACCTCCTTTTGTACTCCTTATTTATCCTTTGAACGTGAGGTCTCGTTGGGGTAGTATTCTTAGAGGTAGAGGCCTCATTATTGCAGCATACACATGGTTTCTTCATCTACTTTTCCTCAGGTACGACAGATTTTGCTTTCTGTGCCTTCTTGTTGTTATGGCCATGTACATATGGACCATAACTCTTCATTTGAATCTCTTCATAAGGTGCTTTGAACACGCTAGCACAAAAGTCATGGGGACGGGTCCATCCCTAGTATCTGTTCTTGGGCTCTACATAAGTAGGCCTTGCATGATGATCATAAGAGGACTCAAGGTCAAACATGTTCGTCGGAAAGATTACTTTCCTGAATGAGGGTTGAACCATGGGTGCATTCCCCTTTTCTTTAGCGCTAACCTTCTTGGCAGCCTTACCCTTACCACCGACGTGGCCAAGACCACTACCCTTCTATTGAGCAGAGAACTCATCGATGAGAGGGAGAACAGTCTTTGGCTTTGAGTAGCTCTCAACGAGTTTTCTCTCCACCGCGAGCTTTTCCTATAGCTCATCATGATATTTTTCCTTCAGTTTTGACGTCTTATCCAAGTCCTTGAGTTCCTCTTTCAAGCAGTGGAATTAATTTCTGAGAGGAAGTAATTGTACAATTTCTTCCTTCAGATTTGCTTCCACTTCCTTGAGGGAGGCAATCTCTTTAACTTGCTTTCGGACTACCATTCGTCATTTGTCGAAAGCCTTTAACAAGTGCTCATGCTGAGCATCAACAATGATTCATTCTCATCAGAGGAGTAGTCTTCATGACCATTCGAGGAAGTTTTCGATTCAAAAAGAATGATGTGCGAGTTTACCTACCCATGGTTCTCGGAGTCGCCTGCTTCCTCGTTAGATTGAGCCATAAGCCCAAAGTACGCTTCTTCATTTTCCTAGCTTGACTCACTGGAGTCACTTTCGCTAAGTGTCTTCAACTTTTTGTTGATGAAGCTCTTTTCTTCTTTATTTTAAAGGATATATTCTCGTCCTTCCTGGAGCTCTCCTTGTTCTTGTAAGGGCACTCTACGATCATGTGACCTCATTTGTTACAATAATAGCAAACAACGTCAGAGGAAACCTGTTTGTTCGGTTTGGATTTGTACTTGTCCTTTTTATTGTAGCTTCTGGTCATTCGATCACCGTCATGATGTGATCTTCTGTAGTCTGAAGAGGATGACTTATTCTTCATTTGTCTCCTCTTGCTTAGCAACTTCTTGAACTGCCTGGAGAGGAGAGAGAATTCTCCATCTGATAGTTCGGAGCCCGACGTGCTAGGCTCAGAGTCTTCCGGGGTGTTTGGAGCTCGTGTCCTTACAGGGTACACAGCTTTAGACTTTCTGGAACGTTCTGCCTTTAGGGCTGTAGAATTCTCTTTACTTGAAGGGCAATTGGCTTGCTCCTCCTTCTTTCTGGTGTTCATTTGGAGTTCGTAGGAGAGCAATTTGCCGAATAGATTTTGTGGGTCGATCTCCGACAACTTTCCAAATTCTCTGATGGCGACGACCTTTGTGTCCCAGTCCTTAGTGAGGGATCTAAGGAACTTGTCGTTTAGTTCACCATAAGTGAAGACGTGGCTGTAATTCCTGAGACCGTTCACAATCTTGAAGAACATTTCAAAGCTATCAGCAATGGAGTCATCGACACATTGCTTTAATGCTTTGTACTCCTGGTTCAGCAACAATCTACGATTGTCTCTCACCTCTTCAGTACCTTCCATCAGGACAATAAGACAGTCCCACGTCTCCTTTGAAAACTTGCAGTGGAATAAGTTCTGGAGCATGGAATCGTCCATTGCACTTGCAGTGATATTCTTCGCCTTCTTTTCAAGGGAGACTAAGGCAATCTCATCTTTCGTAAGATCCATCATCTTCTTTGGAATCACTACTACAGGATTTATCATCGATGGCTGTGTCGGGATGTAAGATCCTTCTTCCACTATCTGAAATATTCTTGGATCAACAGCTTCTATGAAGAACCGTACACGCTCTTTCAACATGGGAAAGTTTTCCTTGGTACACACTGGTAGCTTCATAGTTGATATATCTTTGCTTCGATCCATGGTGAAAGTGTGGAATCTCTGCATGCTAGATCAGGGAACTTGATCAAGGTGTTAACCTTATTTGACCAACCTCCCTCTGATACCACTTGAAAGTATCTAGCGTTGACCTAAATCACCTTGAGAGCGTGAATAGGTGAAGTTTGTGTCTTTTTGCGGAATTAAAATAATTGAAAATATCAAGCACACAAATGCAGATGTTTTATAGTGGTTCCCCGAGTTGGGAACGTCCATTGTCCCGCCTCGCCTATCTCCCACGAAGGGCAGATTTGGCTACTTTACCAAACTCAGATTTCGTCAAATCTTACACCTCGGAGTCGCAACTCCTACACCTCGGAGACAAAGCTCCTACTACTCGAAGAACAAACTCTCCAACAACTTGATCCACAAACCGGATCTACACACTCGATCCACAAATGGGTCTAATCTCTCGATCCACAAACAGATCTACAAAAACTTGAAGAAAACTCTCCTACATAATGTAAAATAAAATTAGAACAACACACAACTACAAGTCTTGATCCCACGTTCTTGGAAGGGTTGATCTTGAATCATGGAGAACTCGGAAAACTTGAAATCGTTGGATCTTGAAACTTCAACCGACTTGGACTGAAGTAGAAAGAATCTTGAAGGAAGAATCAATCCAGTCTAAGATGTCATATACGAAGATTATTGCTTGATGTCGTGGCCGATCAGAATCTTTTTGCGAAGGAAGTATCGAGCGGCCGGCGGAAATCCTTTCCGGGAAGATTTGGAAATTTGAAATTGCAATTAGGTTTTTGAGATCCTTGTTGATTTTGAAATAGTCTTAGGTATATATAGCTAGATTCAAAATCAAACGGATATAAAAATATTTCCAAAATATAAACCTAGAAGCTGACTGTACATGGCCGTCAGTTTCGAACCTGGAAGAAAAACCGGAAAAACGCCAACGAAAATTCGGCGAGATTCGTCGAGCATCATGTATGATACTCGCCAAATCGTCGAAAGGATTTCATCGAATAGAAGATAAATTCATCGAACGGATTTCGTTGAACAGAAGATCAATTTGTCGAACGGAGTTCGTCGAAGAGAAGATCAATTCGTCGAACGGAGTTCGTCGAACAGAAGGCAGATTTTGTTTATATTGAATTATTCGACGAGTATCACTTGGGATACTCGTCGAATTCGGCGAGTATCACTAGTGATACTCGCCGAATTTGGCTTGGACAAATTTTGGAAATCTGGAGAATTTTCCCTCAGTAAATACGACGAATTCGGCGGGTATCGGGAAGTATACATGATGAATTCGGCGAGTATCAAGGGGATACTCGTCGAATTCGACGTGTATGACTCGCCATACTCGCCGAATTTTACTTGGGTAAAATTCTTCGTTTCTGACATCTTGTCTTTGGCCTTCCTTGATCCTTCTCCTGTATTTGGGACAGAAGTATACCCCAACAGAGAGAATACACGTGAGTCAACACGATGGCCTACACAATGAGGGATTACATTGTGTAGTCATGTGTTTATTGACCAACTGTAACCTGAAATTGGTGTGTACTTGGCATTGTGAACCTGCAAGTACAAAACTAAAAAGCCATATTAAATACAATCTCAATTTATCTTAGCTTGACCGGACCCTTCTTCAAACTAGGGTTATTATGGATACAATACCCAATCAAAACAACATAGCCGTAACCCACGACCTGCTATTAATCGCTGGTTGCTATCCGCAGATTCCGCACTGTCCCTAACCGAAATCAGATCCAAGTCCCTGGCTTTCCATTGCTATCTGCATAACCTGCACAGCATAAATCGATTAACATGCTCAAACTGCACGGATACAAAAAACCAGTCCGCAGCAACTATCCGCGAGTTCACTTACTGTTCATTCGTCTTTAATGTTGATGTGATGTGGGTCCTTTTATAAAAAAGATGAGTAGTGTGGTCACTGCCCTAGCCGATAGGATAACCGCCCCATCTCACAGCAAGCACCAAGTCAATCCGCAAGCCATGGGTGCATAACCAGTC
This sequence comes from Platanthera guangdongensis, assembly GCA_039583875.1. Taxonomy (NCBI): domain Eukaryota; kingdom Viridiplantae; phylum Streptophyta; class Magnoliopsida; order Asparagales; family Orchidaceae; genus Platanthera; species Platanthera guangdongensis. The sequence continues at coordinate 41,260,426 of CM077163.1, read as the reverse complement.
CGTCGCGACCTGTGCAAGATAGTCAAACCGCCAACATCATCACCAGGGCCGTATATGAACCCTATCTGCCTTGTTGCCAAAGGCCAAGCCAGGGACAAGCCGCCTGAAAGTCTTGTTTTCAAGGTTAGCTAAACACCTAAAGGGTGGGGGTGAATAGGTTTTTGTCTCTATTTCAATCTTCTTACTTTTTAGTCGATTTCTGTGCTTAGTGATAAGGTTAGTTTTATCTTTCAAGAACAATCACATATGACACAACAATTTTATAGTGGTTCCCCAATCTTGGGTACGTCCACTGTCCCTCTGTGCCTTTTTAACAATGTGTTATACGTGGCTCTTCCCCCAAAACTCGGCTCCTTAAGAGCTTACAACACAGATCCCGCAGGACCTTTCAGGTTACAAAGTCCTACCACTTAGGCACTAAGCCAAACCACAGGTCACAAAGACCTTTCACTCGGCACTAAGCCAAACCACAGGTCACAAAGACCTTAGCCTTTATAACATAGGCTTACAACTTCAGACTCACAAAGAATTTATATAGAAGAAATAAAAGGTGATTTGATTAGACACCAGATCAAGAATTCTGTGTCTACTTCTTCCTGGACTGAGTAGATATCAGCTCATGCTTTTGTTGTTGAAGACAATGAAGTCGGTAGTTGAATCTTTCTTCAAACAACTATGGTTTCTTTGCAGAGCTTATTGATCTGCTTCCTTAGAATTGCTTCTGAACCTGCTGTTGCAGATGGTGATTGCTTCAGCTATCTCTTCCCTCAGCTACGATTCCGTGCAGAACAGCTTCTTCATGATCGAAAAGAAGAGCGAGGAAGAAGATTGAAGTTCGGCCGCACTTTCATTTTCATAAAAGCTAGACAAGTATTCAATTGTTTGCTCTAGCTGATTGCTTCTTTTTATTCTCTAACGACCAATCAAGCAGTGGGCCCACCACTAGGATTGATTGTTGAGATTTAGCCATACAACACATTCTTCCCATTTACTCTTGATTCAACGGCACTTTGCTGTGTTTAGGCCCCAACACTTAAAGATGAAAATATTTCTTTCCGAGTGCAAAAGATGATGACAGCTGGCCACAAGCGCCTCTGGCAGCATTCTCGCAACATTTGAATTTTGGTTGACTTTTTGACTTTGCTGACATCAGCATGACTCAGCATCTCTGTACTTAGACAAAATTCAAACATTAGAATCAAAGGCGTTGAGTGAATGACCATCACTCAGTGCCAAAAGACTTCGACGAACGCAGAACTCAGTTCGACGAACTCAGAGTTTAGCTCGACGAAAAATGAAAGCTTAGTTCGACGAACTTAGAGTATAGTTTGATGAACTCAGACCTCAGCTCGACAAAAAGTGAAACTTAGTTCGACAAACTAAGAGCTTAGTTCGACGAATTCAGAGCTCAGCTCGATGAAAAGTGAATGCTCTGAGTTCGACAAACTTAGAGCTCAGTTTGAGGAACTCAAAGCTCAGCTAGATGAAAGTAAAAGCTATCAACGCATTTGGACTTAGCCAAATTTTTTGAGCCTTGGCGTTGAGAGTGTAAGCTCCACTCAACACCAAACTACTTAACAGAACTTTTGTTATCTGGAGTTGAGTGAGTAAGCTACACTCAACGCTTTTGGTCTTAGCCAAATATCTATGTCTGAAAACATATATGCAAGGATACAGTCAATGCTATTCCTCCATGACATTAAGTAAGCTACAGTCAACGCTTTGCTACTTATATATAGTTTTCTGTAATGGCGTTGAGTGAGTAAGCTACAATCAATGCCAGTTGACTTAGTTAAAATTTTGCCCAAATGTTTTGTGGTATTGACAGGCACAGCAACACCCAATGCTAAAAGTTGTACGACGTTGAGTGAGGAGACCACACTCAATGCATGTGGACTCAGCCACATTTTTAACATATTTCTCTAGGCTTTGACTGACTATGCCTGACTCACAGCTTTTTGTTGTATGGTATTGACTGAGTAGATTACATTCAATGCCTGTGTACTTAGCCATATTTTTGGCTATCTATTAGTTAGGTTAAGATAGACTCAGCGCTATTTATTATATGGCGTTGAGTGAGCTGTCCTCACTCAATGTTTATTGACTTAAGCAAATTTCTAGCTAGACAATATTGAATCCTTACCTCTGTCGATGAGTGAGCTTCCTCCACTCAACGCATGTGGACTTAGTAGATTTTTGCTATGTCCAACAACTAATTATTGTGTCCACTTGTCCAATCAATATGATATGGACAAACCTGCACTCAAGATCTCAAATACAAATCAAATATAGTTGATGTGTTTTACATTGACCTGTTTGACTTTTCACAAATCAGGGACATTGGGAACAATGGATCCAACAATCTCCCCATATTTGAAAAAGTCAAAACCCCTATCCAAATTGTTTTCTTCCCCTAGTCAATGACACACACAACCTATACAGCAAAATAAATATTTAATTCTAACATAGTAGCATAAGGAAGTGTACCTCATTTCCTGCTTCTGACATAGCAGCATAAGGAAGTATACCTCATTTCCTATCTGTTTTGCTGCAAGGTGTTTATCCTTACTGTTGAAACCGAAAAACGGTCTCTTGTGGAGTTCACCCTTGGGGAAGGGGTGATCGCGCACCTACTTCGCTCCTGCAAGCAAAATAACAAGGAAAATACGGAAGAACTGACCCAAGGGCTCGGCGGGGAGGACCCACCAAACACTCGGAAGATCTTAGAGTGCTTCCCCTCCTTAGCCAAAGGCCGAGCTAAGGTATCCTCAAAAAGCGCTTGAGAGATGGATCAAGAGAGCACAAGAAGCATGCTTTTTGCGGTACCACTTTGGTCCTATTTATAGATTTCTGAAAATGGCCTGCAAATAGCCAACTCCCGCTATTCTGAATGGCTATATGCAGTCCAGATTGGCTTGCCAACAGTGTAACTCTGCTGTTTTGAAAGGCTATGGGCAGGCCAGCGGAGGCAAAATAGTAAAAAGTACCTCATAGACCTTGGCGAGCTGAGGAGCTCGGCCACCCCTGAAGGTCCTGCTCGCCTACTGTCTGTCGAGCTCCACAGGGTGAGTGCGAGTTGGCTACGGTGCTCGCACTTCAATCTTCCTTCATTAGTCGAGCTCAGCTCGACAAAGCCCGGGCTTAGCTCGGCGAGTGCCGAACTCGGGGTCGACGAATGCCGAGCTCGACCTTCAGATTTCCCTGCCGAGCTCGCCTGCTACCTTCTGATTTCCCTGCCGATCTCGCCTGGTGCTTGGGCGATCTGAACCGGCAGGCCTGGCTCCTAGCGACCCCACTCACCAGATACGGGGTTGTACACAATCCCCGCTCTTTTTGAGCTTGGCAAAGCTCGGAAAGGAACATCCAACCCCAAGTGTTCGGCGAGTGCGGGGTGGACCAGAGGGAATCTTCGGGTCGGGTCCACCTGTGGCTATATATATACACCTGCATACCTGCTTAACTCTTTCCATTCCCCTTGCTTTAGTCCTGCCGAGATGCCGATCCCAAAGGAGATCCAAGAGCGGCTTGCGCGAGTTTTCTAGACCTCAGCTACTCGCACAGCTGCCCTGACTGCGGTTCCGCCCACTGCCCCGTAGGGTGACTCGGCCGAGCCGAACTCCAAGAGGGTGAAACTGTTTCCTCAAGCGTCCGAGCCCATTTATGATGACCTGAGAACCACCTTGGAGCATGGGACCGGCTCCGCCAATCTGCCTGCCCCTGAAAAGGGCAAGAATATTATTGTCCTCTGCGACGGCTCGGATAGCCAGCTTGATGGAATGGGGGGCGCCACGCCGCGAGACTCCACCTCGCGAGCCAAGACCACACTTGGGGACTCGCGATTCATAACTCCTGAGAACCGTCCCCGGGACCCGTCCCCCACCCCCACCCCACCCCCCTTGGCACCTTGGTGGTGAGCTCGCAAGAACCGAACTCGCTGGTGCGCGCCCCCTCCCCTCAGTGAGCTGTTGTGAGTACAGCGGCGGGTGTGGAAACCATCCCCATCCCGGGATTCGAGCTCCTCTCACAGGGAACGCGCGGCACAGGCCGCGGGAAGGACCTGAGGTTTGTCCCTCCCCGCACCTCCTTGGAGATGCCGAGCTTGTTAGGTAAACTTAGCCTTGAATTCTTGTCATGCAATTTTCCAGCACACCTCCCCTTGCTGATATTTCTGTCTTCACAGCTCCTCCCAGCCAATCCGCTACCGAAGTGTCTTCGCGGGCAGCCCACTACTCTCCCCTCCCCTCCCCGAGCTCGCTGGACTCTTACTTAGTCCCTGAAGTGGAGCAAGACGAGCTGACGAGGAGGGGGGTCAAGCTCTTCAATAAACTTGTGCGTGGGCTGCGCGAAGTGCAGGAAGTCAACGAGGCGTTACAACGCGACTACGTGCATCTCGCTGACGAGGTGCAAAGCGGCCAGGTTGGCGAGATGATGTCTCCTTCCCGGCTTCTGGATGAGATCGACAACGGTCTCTCGGTGGCGCAGAGGAATTCGGAGAGGATCCAAGAGCTTCTCCGTGCGCGACAGTCTGGGGGCGGGGAATGCGAGGTCGGGGTAGATAGAAGGCGGCTCCCTTGCCGAGCCGACTGGCACTCGCCTCCTGGTTCCCCCCTGCCCGCGCGCCCTGCTTCTTTATTCCTGCACTTGATTGTTGTAATAAATAACTTCAAACATTGTTAGATGTGTCTGGTATTTGAGTAATAATAATTATATTGCATCTTATTAATCTTGGCTTGGGGTGGAACGTGCTGGAAGTCGGCGAGCTGGGGGTTGGTGAGCTGGGACGGCGAGCTGGGCCGATTGGACAGCTTGGCCCCAGATTCTTTTTTCTATAAATAGGCCCCCCCCCCCCACCAACCCCGTACTACCGCCTTAACTGCATGTTTTTCTCTCTCTTCTCGCATTTCTCTCTTTCATACTCGCGCTCCACCCCTTCTTGCGAGCATGGGCAAGACCAATCCTGACGTCGATGGCCGCACCAAATGTGCCCAACATTTCAGAGACTACTGCATCTATGAGGGAAACACCAGCGAGGCCGAGCTCGCTGAATTTGTCGGTGACCATGTTCCACCTGGCTTTGAAGCGCGCCGGCCCGGGGAGTGGGTGGCCATCAACGCCTTCTATGACGACGAACTCGTCTTCTCCATCTCGCACTTTGAGGTGGGGTTGCGACCCCCTCTGGCCGGAAAATCGCCCAATCTTGAAGTACTACGGTGTGGTGCCCGCGCAGCTGAACTCGAACGCCATCGCCATGATGGTGGCGTTCGCGAGCTACCTCCGACGAGAGAGGATAGAGTTCAACCTGACGGTGTTCAGGAAACTCTTTTCCTACAAGGCGACGCCGGATGGCGTTTCCTACTTCATGGGTTCGCTGATCAAGGTTCGCGAGATCACGAACAAGCACCACAATTGGATGACGAAGATCGCCTTAATCAATGGCGATCTCAGCAACATCCCTTTCTCCCCCCAGCAGAAGGCCTAGGAGGTATACCGCCCGCCTGCCATGTCTGGCAACGATGCCAACCTCCACAAGTTCTTCCTCCACAAGGACTTTGTGGTCGCCTTCCTGCGAAGGGGCCTCGACTCGCTCCGCCCCGTTCTACCCGGCGAAGGTATTGTTTTCTCCCCATTGCCGAGCTCGTCATATTGTAATGGGAATCTTCTAATTTTTCCAAGTTATTTTATGCAGGGGAGCAGTTAATCCCCGTGAACCCGCCATTTGTGGACTCGGGGTTGTTTGCGGACCCTCTTGCTCGCGAGAAGGCAGCGGCGGCGGCCTGCCGAGACGTGGCAGCTCTCTCCAAACCCTCCTCCAGCAAGAGGAGACCCGAGGATGTGGCGTCGAGCCCGCCCCATCGTCAACAATTACCAAAAAAAGATGAGGAGAGCCCTGCTGGCTCCGCGGGTGAAACAACATCAACAACATCAATAAAGTCCCAAATACATGAGCTCGCCCGAGGTCATCCCCGATGGGTCACCGGAGAGCCCGCTCAAAGAGATCACCAGCAATAAGCAGGGAGGTGGTGAGACCCCTACTCCTCCCGTGGCGACCTCTGCTCCTCCCGCGGCGAAGAAGGCGGCTCGCGAGCCTGCCTCTCCGAAAGAACACCCCCTCTTCGTGTTTGGTGGGTGGTGGAAGGACACGGCGGGCGAGCCTATGGTACAGTGGGACGAGCTATCCCACCAAGTCTCCATATCCACCCTCCACCCCTCCTGGGCTGACCGCGAGCCCACCACCGGTCATTCCTATGCGCTTGGCTTCGACCCTTATGGCCGCGAGGACGTCGAGACCTACAAGGGAGTCCCCCTGCGGTAGCTGGGCCATGAGGGCCTGCAGGCTCATATTGTTAAAATTCAACAAACCGCAGACGCCCCCTTGGATACCCTGCTGAAAACTCAACAAACCGAAGGAGAATACGCCCACTTATATGTTGAAAGTTTTTCCGGATCGTGGAGTTAGCAGAGATTATCTCAACAAAGCAGTAACAACCAGCAACACATGCAGCACAAGCTTCTTTATTGATCAAGAGCAAACTTCTTTACAAGGCGAGACATACATGGCGAGACATGCTTCACCAAAAACCAACACCGGGAGAGCAGAGACAGTTACAAAGACAAGAACAAAAAACAAGCCGCGCGGACTCAAACCATCAAGCCGCCGACCTACTGCTGTGGAGTCCGCTCAGTCCGCCAGGTCGCCAGACCGCAACCCAAGCCGCGCGGACTCACCCTTGCTCCAATGCTTAGCTCTTCACCGCCGTCTGCACGCCGCCAGACCGCACAAGCTGCGACACCGAATGGAACAGTCCGCCTGAAGTAGGCGACTTCCTGAACCCCGAACCAAGTCGCCAAAGAGAAGACCGCCTGGTCGCTATCCGCGACCTGCTGTTTACCGCCTGTTGCTTAACCGCAGAGTCCGCACTGTCCCTGACCGCAATCAGCGCCAAGTCCTGGCTTTCCAGCGCTATCCGCACAACCTGCACAGCACAACCGGGTCAACTCAATCCGCGCGGACACAAAGTCCAGGCCGCAGCAACTTACGCGAGCTCAATAACTGTTCACTTACTTCGGTCCAGGTTCCTTCTTGTTACTATTCCTGATGTGACATGGGTCCTATTTATAGGCACGACGATGAGTATGGTAACCGCCCTTCCCGATAGGATCACCGCCACAACCCGCAGCAAGAACTAATGTGTCCGCCAGCCCGCGGACACACATTCCAGTTCGCCGCTCCTGTGCAGATAGCCAGTCCGCCCCAGCTTCTCCAAGGCCGGACTCCAATATCCAGCCCGCCTTGCCGCCAGAGGCCAAGCCAGGACAACAGCCGGACTCCACAACAGCCGTGTCCGCCATTCTGCGGACAAGGCATCAGCCAGCAAAACCCGAGCCCGCAGCTTCGCCATCAAGGCACCTGCCGGACTCAGCGAACACTCGGCTTCCGTCCGCATATCCCAAGTCCATTGCCTCATTGCCAAGGCACCTCCGGACTTAGCGGACACGCCAATCCAGTCCGCTAACAGCAGACTCCAGTCCGCAACTCCTGAGTCCATAACCTTATCACAAGGCTAAACCGGACTCAGCGGACTCCAGCTTCAGTCCGCACGCTCCTGCACAAGCAATCCTCCAGTCCGCATATCCCCAAGCTAGCACACAAGGCAACAGCACTTCTACTACGCTTGGCGGACTGAGAAACCAGCCCGCGCTCCACTGCGCGATCTCCCCGGACTGAGCCACCTGGACTTGGTTCAGTTCCCACCAAGTCCAGCCCACTGGCCGCAAGGGCCAGTCCGCACTTACAGGCGGACACTGGATCTAGCCCGCCATACCGGGCGACCTCCAGTTCCTGTCCGCGCTGACCGGCGGTCTCCGCGGCTTCCACTTGCCGCTTCACTAGAGCAAGACCAAGGCATCTGCCAAACCGGTCTGTCGAGCTCCAGTCCTTCAGTCCGCTTCAAGCCGGACTCCGCGGATAACAGTCCTATCCGCCCGGTTACTTCCTGGGAGTAAACCGCCTGCTGAGCATACACTGGCCTGTCAGACCGCCGCTGCTGTCCGCGCAGCCCGCGCGAACAGACCGCCCAGGCCGCCACAGAGCAAACCGCCTGCAACATCCCTGCCGACCTAGCAGTCCGCCAACCCAGTCCGCGTAGTCCGCGCGGATATGTTTCCCAAGCCTTCCATTCACCCACTTTCACTTCACAGAATTCAACACTCCCCCTTGAAGTGAGAAGTGGTGAATAACTCCAGCAGCTCCCGTAACCTTGCACCTGGTCCTTCCGATAGCATCTACGAAGAGATGTCCAAGACATAGTCCTCGCCCCGCATATCATGGACGATGAGGGAGCCCTCCAGCATCTCCCAAAAGGAGCCATGCTTCCCTCTGCCTTCTTCAGCTTCAACCTCCACTCATGCATCACAGGAGTATCACCAACTTCCTTGGACCCAGAAGCCCAAGCCTCGTTGCCTCTGAGAGAAGTCACCTCATCAGACTTGGTGTCAACCACCTCCTTGATTCTAGTGGGGTCATCACAGCCAGAAGTCCCTTGCTCGACCTGAGGGCTAACAAGGAAACACGGGACCAAGTCCGCCGTGTTCCCTTCGCTATATCGAGCGGGTGGCTTACTGATCCTCTTCGATCTCCGAAGAACCTGATCATGGCTAACCACCTCCGCTGCTTTTGAACCAGCTCCGTTCCCGGGCAAACCCGGAACAATGCTCCCTTTGCTCCCTGAACAAGACGCCTCCTTACTGGAACCAAGAGCACCTGGAGCAACGCTCCCCCTGCTACCTGAACCAGAAGACTCCCCTCTTGAACATGAACTGTCTGGAACATCGCTCCCCTTGCTTCCTGAACAGGAAGCCTCCGCCTTTGAGCCAGAAGGTCCTGGAGCATCGCTCCCCCTTCTTCCCGACTCTGACGCCTTTGCCCCGGAGCTAGAACAACCTGGAGCACCTGGTGACTCAGGCAACTCCACTTCCTTAGCAGCAGCCTCCTTCAGCCCATCATCTGACCTGCTTATTTCTAGCTCCACATAAGAGCTACCCCAATACGGCGTCAACTCATCAAAGACAATGTCTCTCTACACTATGAGTTTCTTCGTCGCAGGATCCATACACCTCCATCTTCTTTTCTGCTCATCATACCCAACAAAGACTAGCTTTGTTTTGAGAGCACCCGGAGAGTGTATATAGCAGGTAGATCCAAACACCCGAAGGTGCTTCACTGAGGGCTTCACTCCGAACATTAGCTCATAAGGAGTATTCACTATGATCGGGCTAAGAGGCATCCGGTTGATGACATGAGTAGCACAGGCTATTCCCTCCGCCCAAAGAGCCTTCGGAACGCCTTTACTCCGAAGCCAACACTTGCAGGTCTCCGTTAACCAACGGATCATCCGAGCTGCAACACTACCCTGTTGTGAAGTATGTCCACAAGAAAGCTCCATCCGGATCCCTTGCTTCCTGCAAAAGCGTGAGAACTCGGTTGAGTCAAACTCACCACCGAAACCTGTCCTCAACACCTTGATCCTCCGGCCAAGCTGGCCTTCGACAAGCTTCTTGAATTCCACAAACAAGCGTACCATGTTGGACTTCTCCTTCATAAAGTATACCCAAGTATACCCAGAATAGTCATCAACCAATATCAGCATGAACCTGCTGCCTCCAAGACTGGCCGTGACGGTCGGTCCCACCAGAGCACAATGGACAACCGCCAATGGTGCATTACTCCTGGATTGTGCTTTGTCAACCATGAAGCGATAGGCTCCACTCTCCTGACATCCCGCACACCCCCGACCATCGCCATAGGATGACAATCTAGGCAAGCCTCTTACGAGTCTTCTTTCCGCCATTGCTTTCAGTTTGTCCATCCCTACATGCCCCAGTCTTACATGCCAGATAGCTGCACTATCATTGGCATCCAGCCGATCAGATCCAGAACTAGTTGAAGTCCCAACTACGTTCTTCTCCTTCCTCCCTACCTGAGCAACGTTCGCCGAGAGCAAGGTAACCTTGCACTCCTTCCGAAGATGACCTTGCTGCTTGCATTTATAGCACCGTGGTCCTTCCTTCCTCTTCCTATCACGCCTAGGAGAAACACTCCTTTCTTCCTGATATGAAGTAGAGGGACCATCATCCGCAGCAACCTTCACCTTCTTCCTGAACAACCCATCAAGGGAAGTCCAAACCTCCGCAGCTGACCGACATCCACTGATGTGGTCCAAGAGCTCCGATGAGATCACCTGCTTGAGAATAGACTCCGCTTTCGCATTTGCCTCCTTCCAAGCTCTCATCGCCTCAGCATTGCCAGCAGTATCCTCTTGTCTTCCTGCTCCGCATACAACCTCCCAAAGGTCCTCACCAAGAAGAAAGCTCTTCATACAGGACTTCCACCGTTCACAGTTCGCCTCTGTAAGAAGATCAATACCAAGACAACTTGCATCCTCCACTGCCATGGTTCTACCACTGGTTTCCTCGACAGACGAGCAACTACTTCCATTAAGCACTGCTTGACCACTCCAACAACCTGGCTCTGATACCATGTTAAAATTCAACAAACCGCAGACGCCCCCTTGGATACCCTGCTGAAAACTCAACAAACCGAAGGAGAATACGCCCACTTATATGTTGAAAGTTTTCCCGGATCGTGGAGTTAGCAGAGATTATCTCAACAAAGCAGTAACAACCAGCAACACATGCAGCACAAGCTTCTTTATTGATCAAGAGCAAACTTCTTTACAAGGCGAGACATACATGGCGAGACATGCTTCACCAAAAACCAACACCGGGAGAGCAGAGACAGTTACAAAGATAAGAACAAAAAACAAGCCGCGCGGACTCAAACAATCAAGCCGCCGACCTACTGCTGTGGAGTCCGCTCAGTCCGCCAGGTCGCCAGACCGCAACCCAAGCCGCGCGGACTCACCCTTGCTCCAATGCTTAGCTCTTCACCGCCGGTCTGCACGCCGCCAGACCGCACAAGCTGCGACACCGAATGGAACAGTCCGCCTGAAGTAGGCGTCTTCCTGAACCCCGAACCAAGTCGCCAAAGAGAAGACCGCCTGGTCGATATCCGCGACCTGCTGTTTACCGCCTGTTGCTTAACCGCAGAGTCCATACTGTCCCTGACCGCAATCAGCGCCAAGTCCTGGCTTTCCAGCGCTATCCGCACAACCTGCACAGCACAACCGGGTCAACTCAATCCGCGCGGACACAAAGTCCAGGCCGCAGCAACTTACGCGAGCTCAATAACTGTTCACTTACTTCGGTCCAGGTTCCTTCTTGTTACTATTCCTGATGTGACATGGGTCCTATTTATAGGCACGACGATGAGTATGGTAACCGCCCTTCCCGATAGGATCACCGCCACAACCCGCAGCAAGAACTAATGTGTCCGCCAGCCCGCGGACACACATTCCAGTTCGCCGCTCCTGTGCAGATAGCCAGTCCGCCCCAGCTTCTCCAAGGCCGGACTCCAATATCCAGCCCGCCTTGCCGCCAGAGGCCAAGCCAGGACAACAGCCGGACTCCACAACAGCCGTGTCCGCCATTCTGCGGACAAGGCATCAGCCCGCAAAACCCGAGCCCGCAGCTTCGCCATCAAGGCACCTGCCGGACTCAGCGAACACCCGGCTTCCGTCCGCATATCCCAAGTCCATTGCCTCATTGCCAAGGCACCTCCGGACTTAGCGGACACGCCAATCCAGTCCGCTAACAGCAGACTCCAGTCCGCAACTCCTGAGTCCATAACCTTATCACAAGGCTAAACCGGACTCAGCGGACTCCAGCTCCAGTCCGCACGCTCCTGCACAAGCAATCCTCCAGTCCGCATATCCCCAAGCTAGCACACAAGGCAACAGCACTTCTACTACGCTTGGCGGACTGAGAAACCAGCCCGCGCTCCACTGCGCGATCTCCCCGGACTGAGCCACCTGGACTTGGTTCAGTTCCCACCAAGTCCAGCCCACTGGCCGCAAGGGCCAGTCCGCACTTACAGGCGGACACTGGATCTAGCCCGCCATACCGGGCGACCTCCAGTTCCTATCCGCGCTGACCGGCGGTCTCCGCGGCTTCCACTTGCCGCTTCACTAGAGCAAGACCAAGGCATCTGCCAAACCGGTCTGTCGAGCTCCAGTCCTTCAGTCCGCTTCAAGCCGGACTCCGCGGATAACAGTCCTATCCGCCCGGTTACTTCCTGGGAGTAAACCGCCTGCTGAGCATACACTGGCCTGTCAGACCGCCGCTGCTGTCCGCGCAGCCCGCGCGAACAGACCGCCCAGGCCGCCACAGAGCAAACTGCCTGCAACATCCCTGCCGACCTAGCAGTCCGCCAACCCAGTCCGCGTAGTCCGCGCGGATAGGTTTCCCAAGCCTTCCATTCACCCACTTTCACTTCACAGAATTCAACACATATGCGAGCCATAGAGCTCCAGCACATGGTGGTCCACCGCAGCTTCAACCTCAGCAACCTCCTCCAGAAGGCCGAGCAAGCTCGCGACGTCTCCAAGGATAAGGCTGTCGACCTGTCGAGGCAGCTTGACATTGTTGAGAATCTTCTCACCCAAGCCGTCGACGGGCTGGTAAGTGTCAGGCCGATGCCTATCCTTTTCCCCTTAGGATCTTTTGCTCTCTCGCTAATGTACTTCCTTTCTTATCAGGATGCCAAGGCCACTGGGAATTTACGGGCTCGCGTCACAGGGCAGGAAGAAGAGATCGGCCAGCTGCGCGCTGGTCTTGTCGAGCTGGAGGGGATGAATGCAAAGCTGATGGAGGAGAACACAAGCCTCAGCCGCGAGGTCCACCGCTAGGTGGAGATCTTCTTCCCGACTCGCGACGTTGAGCCCACCTTCCCCTACAAGAGCCCGAGGATCTTCAGCGAGGCTGACGTCGCTGAGAGGCTGCGGATTAACTCCATCCAAATTACCGAATGTACCCTCCAGATGATGAAGGATACAGGAGTGCTGGTGGAGGGTTGCAAGGAGATCTCAGCCCAGGACCTGATGTCGAGCCTATTCCCGGCGACGCTGCCCAACGAGAAGGAGGATAGCCTTGACGCGCTCTTCAGGAAGGGCTTCCAGGACCTGTCTGGCGAAGTGGGGGAGGAACACCAATCCAGCGAGGGGGGCAAGGGATGATTATGTATATATATATTTTTGTCTCTTTTTTGTAATCTTGCCGAGACGAGCTCCACATGTAACTATGACCTTTTTAATTAAATACATATTTGATGTTCTATCCATTTTTTCTATCGTTTTTCTATCTTTGATGTGTCTTTCTTGCTCGTGAGCCCTTACCTTGGCGACCTCGCGTAGACAGATTTTATGAGTAGGATATTTGTTAGAGCTCGTTCCTGAGAGTACATTTTGAGAGCTTGTCGAATCTTAGATGATCTAGGATGGACTATTCGCCGCAGTGGGCGCACCACCCCCAGCTCGCTCGCGAGCTACCCATAACCTTATCTATATAAGACCAAATTCACCAAATTTTACCAAGTAGAACAAAGTGGGGGGCGAAGCATCCTGGCGGGGTCCGCCTCCCTTCAGCAAGGTCCAAGGGCCCGACTCTCCACCCTTCTGCCGAGGCCGAGCTGAGTTGGCGAGCCCGAACTCGCCCATGCAGAGCTCTCTTCTCTTATTCTTAGAAGAAATGCCAAGCTTATTAGACACCATTTGGAGAGTGTAGGACTTCCCCGAGTGACTTCCAGCCCAGCCAGCTCGGTGAGAGCCTGATAACGGGATCTGCTCGGGGTCCATAGTTGACACCGAGTGACATCTAGCACTGTCAGCTAGATGAGAGACTGACAATGGGATCTGCTCGGGGTCCTGATAGAGACTGTCGAGTGACTTCCAGCCCTGTCAGCTAGGTGAGAGTCTGATAGCAGGATCTGCTCGGGGTCTAAGGTTAACACCGAGTGACATCCAGCCCTGTCAGCTAGGTGAGAGCCTGACAGTGGGATCTGCTCGGGGTCTAGGGTTGACACCGAGTGATATCCAGCCATGTCAGCTAGGTGAGAGCCTGACAGCGGGATCTTCTCGGGGTCCGGGTAGACACCGTCGAGCGACTTCTAGCCCCGCTAGCTAGATGAGAGCCTGACAGCGGGATCTGCTCGGGGTCTAAGGCTGATACTGAGTGACATCCAGCCCTGTCAGCTAGGTGAGAGCCTAACAGCGGGATCTGCTCGGGGTCCAAGGTTGACACCATCGAGTGACTTCCAGCCCTTCCATCTAGGTGAGAGCCTCACAGCGGGATTTGCTCGGGGTCCAAGGATGACACCATCGAGTGACTTCCAGCCCTGCCAGCTAGGTGAGAGCCTAACAGTGGGATCTGCTCGGGGTCTAAGGCTGACACAATCGAGTGACATCCAACCCTGTCAGCTAGGTGAGAGCCTGACAGCAGGATTTGCTCGGGGACCAAGGCTGACACCATCGAGTGATTTCCAGCACTGCCAACTAGGTGAGAGCCTGATAGCGGAATCTGCTCGGGGTCAAAGGCTGACACCATCGAGTGACTTCCAGCCCTGCCAGCTAGGTGAGAGCCTGACAGTGGGATCTGCTCGGGGTCCAAGGCTGACACCATCAAGTGACTTCCAGCCCTGCTAGCTAGGTGAGAGCCTGACAGCGGGATCTGCTCGGGGTCTAAGGCTGACACCATCGAGTGACATCCAGCCCTGTCAGCTAGGTGAGAGCCTGAAAGCAGGATCTGCTCGGGGTCCAAGGCTGACATCATCGAGTGACTTCCAGCCCTGCCATCTAGGTGAGAGCCTGGTAGCGGGATCTACTCGGGGTCAAGGCTGACACCATCGAATGACTTAGAGGCCTGCCAGCTAGGTGAGATCCTGACAGCGGGATCTACTCGGGGTCCAAGGCTGATATAATCGAGTGACATCCAGCCCTGTCAGCTAGGTGAGAGCTTGACAGTGGGATCTGCTCGGGGTGCAAGGTTGACACCATCGAGTGACGTCCTGCCCTGCCAGCTAGGTGAGAGCCTGACAACAGGATCTGCTCAGGGTCCAAGGTTGACACCATCGAGTGACTTCCATCCCTGCCAGCTAGGTGAGAGCCTGGCAGCAGGATCTGCTCGTGGTCCAAGGCTGAAACCATCGAGTGACTTCCATCCCTGCCAGCTAGGTGAGAGCCTGACAGCAGGATCTGCTCGGGGTCAAAGGCTGACACCGAGTGACATCCAGCCCTGTCAGCTTGGTGAGAGCCTGACAGCAGGATCTGCTCGGGGTCCAAGATTGACACCGAGTGACATCCAACCCTGTTAGCTAGGTGAGAGCCAGACAGCAGGACCTGCTCGGGGTCCCAGGTTGACACCATCGAGTGACTTCCAGCCCTGCCAGCTAGGCGAGAGACTGATAGCGGGGTCTTCTCGGGGTCTATCAAATGAATACATCCTATCATACGGATTACCGCAGCAGAATTGATATATCAAGAGATTTTATTAAGAACCAAGACACCACTTACATGTCTTAAGGATAAAAACGCTTCAAGTCATCACCGCTCCTGGTGAGACTTAGGGTCTCGCCCTCCACATTTCGGAGTCTATATCCCCCTGATCTCAACGCCTCTTTTACAATGAACGGACCTTCCCAGCTAGGGTTGAGCTTCCCCACGGTTGCCGACCTTCCAGCCGCATCCACCTTCTTCAGCACCAAGTCCCCCTCGGCAAACTATTTGACTCTGACATGCTTGTCAAAGTACTTAGCCATCCTCCTCTTCACCTCTTCTTCTCGGATGGTGGAAAGGTCCCGCAGTTCCTCCAACTTGTCAAGAGAGCGTAGCAGCTCTTCCTCGTTCTTGGCTTGCCATTCTTCCCGGCCTTCCCCGGCTGCGACGACTCGAGGCGTTTGAACTTCAAATTTCACGGGGAGTACTACCTCGCAGCCATGGGAGAGCTTGAAAGGATCTCCCCTATTGCAGTGTTGGGTTGGTCCTCAAGGCCCAGAGAACCGCGGGAATTTGCTCCACCCAGCTTCCTTTCATATTTTTGACTTTCTTCCTTAGGAGGTTAACAATGATCTTATTGGCGGCCTCCACCTACCTATTGCTCCTGGAATTGTGGACCGAGGCAAACCTGAGGTCAATCCCAAGCTGCTCGCAGAAACTAGTGAACTCCGAGCTAGCGAACTGGGGCCCGTTGTCCGTGACAATGGCCTGGGGAAGCCCATGGTGGCAGATGATCTCCCCCCAAATAAAGTTTCTGATGACCTGGGAGGTCACCTTGGCCAGTGCCATCACCTCCAACCACTTAGAGAAATAATCGATCATCACCAGTAGGAACCTCCTTTGCCCACTGGCCTAGGGGAACGGTCCAACCAAGTCTATTCCCCAAATGGCAAAGGGCCAGGGGGCTGTGATACTCTTGAGTTGCTGAGCTGGCTGTAGCTGGAGGGGGGGGGGGGGGCAAACAGCTGGCACTTGTGGCATCTTCTCGCGAACTCTATCGCATCGCGGCCTATGGTGGGCCAGAAATACCCTTGTCTAACGATCCTTCCTTCCAGGGTCTGACTCCCGGAGTGACACCCGCACTCCCCGGAGTGGACTTCTTCCAAGATTATTTGTACTTCCCCCTCGGCCACGCAACGAGCCAACATCCCCGAGAGAGTCTTCCTGTACAACTGCCCGTCCCGGAGGAGGTAGTACGCTGATTTGTACCTGAGCTTCTTCTTGTCCACCCCCTCCGGATACTCGCCAGTGGAGAGTAAAGTCGTGACCGAGTCCATCCACGAGGGCCGCTGAGCTATCTACATGAGCTCCCCCTCTTCGATGGAAGGGCGGAATAGGTCGGTGATATTCCCCCCCCCCCCACCCAGGGACCATGCTTCGCTAGTTGGTCGACCTGCTCATTCTCCTCCCGGGGCACGTGTAGGATAGAAAAAGTTTGGAATGTGCTGATGACCCCCGTCACTTTGGCTAAGTATAGCCGCAGGGTAGGCTCTATTGCCTTAAACTCCCCGTTGATCTGGGCAGCTACCACCATGGAGTCGGTAAGGATCTCCATGTCCAACACCCCCAGCTCCCTGGCCAGGCGCAGCCCTGCTATCATGGCATCATACTCGGTCTGATTGTTAGTGATGGGGAAGTGCACCACCACCGTCTGCTCAATTCTAGTTCCTCGTGGGCTCTCCAAGATCACCCCCACCCCTAGGGAATGACTCCCCGAGGCGCCATCTACCTTCACATTCTATGGAGTCGGACGAGTGAGCTCTTCCTCTGCCACCTCAATCACATAATCGTCCAAAAAGTCGGCCATCGCTTGAGCCTTGATCGAGAGGCGGGGGACGAATGAGATGTCAAACTCGCTCAACTCCACCGACCACTTGGCTAGCCTACCAGAATGCTCCACCCCATCAAAGATGTTGCGGAGGGGATGGTCAGTCACCACTCGGATGGAGTGTGCCTGGAAATAGGGCCGCAGCCTTCGGGCCGAGATGACCAGGGCGAAGGCCAGCTTCTCCAAAATTGGATATCGAAGCTCGACCTTCCTCAGGACCCGGCTCACGTAGTATATGGGGAGCTGCTTCTTCCCCTCTTCACAAACTAGGACGGAGCTCTAGGCCTCTACCCCGACCCCGAGATACAAAAATATGTCCTCCCCCTCCTTTGGCCCTTGGAGCAACGGAGACTGCGTCAACTGCATCTGGAGGGCCTGGAATGCCTCCTCGCACTCCCTGGTCCACTCGAATTTTTGGCCCCCTCTTAGTGTTTTGAAGAAGGGGGAGCACTTCTCCCCAGCCCGGGAGAGGAACCTCCTTAACCCTACCAGCTTTCCTGCCAGTCGCTGCACCTCCTTAGTGTTCTGTGGAGATCCCAGGTCCATGATAGCCTTGACCTTATCAGGATTTGGTTCGACCCCCGCAGTGGTGAGGAGGTGCCCCAAGAACTTTCCCCTGCTGGCCCCAAAGACGCACTTCAGAGGATTCAGCCGCATTTTGTACTTGCGCTGGGTGGCGAAGGTCTCCTCTAGGTCCTGGAGGTGAGAGTCCACATCTTAACTCTTGATCATGAGATCATCTACGTACACCTCCAGGTTCCTCCCCTTATGTTCTTTGAAAATCCTATCCATCATCTTTTGATAGGACGCCTCTGCATTCTTCAGCCCGAAGGACATCATTTTATAGCAGTAACACCCATCACCCGTGATGAACGAGACGTACTTGACGTCCGTGGGGTACATCCTGATTTGATGATAACCTGAAAATGCATCTAGAAAACTCATTACAGAAAAACCAACGGCTGAGTCAACCAGTGCATCGATCCGAGGCAAGTGATAACAGTCCTTAGGACAAGATTTATTAAGCAAAGAGAAGTCGATACACATACGCCACTTGTCGTCTCCCTTTTTAACCATGACTACATTGGAGACGCAGCCAGGGTATTGGATCTCGGACACGAAGCCGGCCTTGAGAAGCTTAGCCACCTCCTCTCTGATGGGCTCGGGTAGCTTGTCCGCGGTGGACCTCTTCTTTTGTTGGACGGGGCGTGCTCCTGAGTCCAAGTTGAGGCGGAGGCAAGACACATCTGTGTCAACCCCCGACATCTCCGCAGCACTACATGCGAAGATATCCACGTTCTTCTGGATGCATGCCAGCATCCTGCCTTGGTCCTTCGGGGTCAGCCCTCCTCTTATGCAGACCTTCTCCACCCTGCCTTCACGGGTGAGGACCTCCAGCCCCACCACCTCTTCCGCAGCGTCCAACTTGGACTGCTCCACCATACTTCTACATCCCTCTCCTTTGGGACAAGGACCTCCGCCTCCACCTCTTCCTCCACGGCCATTGCCTCGGCCGACTCCTCCCGATCTCCTCCTGCCACCTCAACCACGACGCAGCTCTCCACCTCCAGCTCCTCCCTGCCAGCTTCCTGCTCCGCCTCCTCCATCCTTCGCTCCATCTCCTCGGCCCCCTCTTGCCAAGGGATGGAGTTCACGACGGTGACGTAGCATTCCTGCGCCACCTTGGGGTCCCCCCTGACTTGGACCCGAATCCCCTCGGTATTGAACATTAAGCACTGATGGAACGATGAGGGGATGCAACGGAAGGCGCTGATGAGGGGCCTCCCGAAGATGGTGCTGTAGCTACTGTGGGCATCCACAATGACAAACCTGCAGTTCCTGGACTCCCCCCCCCCCAGGGTGATATGGAGCCCCACTCCTCCATCCACCTCCTTCCTCTCCCCCGAAAATCCAAACAAGGCCCCATCCGAGGCCAACACCCTCTTCGCCTCCACCTTCATCGCGTCAAACGCCTTCTTGAAGACGACGTTGACGGAGCTTCCATTGTCGACGAGGATCCGGTAGACTGTAAAATTTTTGATGGCTGTCTGGATGACCAGCGCATCGCAAAATGGATCCTTATGATCCGGCATATCGCTCTTCGAGAAGGTGATCCTCTCTTCCGGGGGTGGGGTTTGGGATGTGGATCCAACACTCTGGCGATACATGGTATGGAGGCTCGCCCTCCGGGAGGCCTCTACCCCCACCCACTCGTGGATCACTCTGATCGTTCCTCGGGTCCCGACGTCTACCCGGTCTTCACAAAGGTCCTCCTCCACCCGTGGCAGGACCTCCTCGATTCTCACTTCCTGGCGCCCCTGGTCCTGCTGCTGCTCCCTGTTTCCCCTTATATCGAGGAGCTTCGGTCACGTGGCTGTGGTGTGCCCTTCCTCTTGATGGAAGTCGCAGTAGGGCAACTCCACCCTAACTTCTTTCCTCCTCCTCCTTGCTACTCTCCTCCTCTCCCCTATGGCTATGGCCATAGCCTGTTCTTGATCGGGGAGTCGAGGCCTCTGGGCTTGCCTCCAGCCCGGGGGGTGGAATTGAACCTGTCCCCCTTGATGGTGGTCCCTTCCTTGATACCCTCTTTGTGGCCCTTGCCCTTGCCACTCGGGCCTCCAGCCCAGCCGACGGTCTGGCCCCTCACGCCGCCACCTGGGCTGCTGCTGCCCCTGAAGCTGCCTCTGCTCCCTCTGCCGGGGCTCGGCTCTCCTCTCCTCCTGCCTTCTTCTACCTCTTGGCTCCTTCTCTTCCTCCATGGCCCAGCTGTCCAGCTTCCGGGCGAACTCCGGATTTGATGCCTCCCTGTCAACTTCTCTCGTCGCCCTCTCCATCAGCTCCTCATAGGAGAGGGAGCACTCTCTTCAACTCCATCCTTAAGAAACCCTGTTGCAGTCCCAGGGTGAAAGCAATCATCAGACTGTGGCCCGACATCTCCTGGACTTGGGTGACCTCCTCCTGAAACCGATCGACGTAGCTCCCCAACGTCTCATTCACTCCCTGCTTGATGTAGAACAGGGACTCTGAATCCTTCTTCTTCCTCTTTCAGTAGTGAAACCTCAATATGAACCCTCGGCGTAGGTCCTCGAAGCAGTAAATGGAGCTGGCTGGCAGCTGGTGAAACCACTCCCTCGCCTTCTCCTTGAGGGTGATGGCGAAGAGCCGGCACTTGAACCCATCCGACATCTGCCGGATCGAGACCACGTCCTCAAACCACTGGACGTGCTGGACCGGGTCTCCCTTCCCAGTATAGTAGGACATCTCGAGTTCCCTGAACCACTCTGGAACTGGACCAGAAGAGACCAACTCGGTGAAGGGGCTGCCTCCCCCTACTGTGCGAGCTGGCGCGTCTCACAGGCCCAGCTCGCTGATCCGGCCGCCGCCTGCCATGCTGGGGAAGAGCTCGCATCCAGGGAGCTCGCACACCCGGCCATCCTCGACCACTTCCTTCCCAGCTAGCCTGTCGGGGGCGTCGTAGCCCAGAGATGGGGCGGCTGCGATCTGGACAGCTGGAGTTGAGTACTCGGCCCGCACGTCGAGTGCGAACTTGACAAGGCCCATCACCTCGTTCCTAAAATCTTCGAACATCCCCACCGTGGCCAGAGGTGGGGTGTGGGGGTGGTGTCACAACCCGCATTTTCTCCGAAATTAAGAAGTATCAGAGTAGGAGAAAACACGCGTTGTGATGCCACGTCGAGCAGGGGGTAACTGTCGACGCTCAGGCAACCACCAACTACCAAGACTATGAAAAAAATCATAAGCTATAATGATTTGAAAATCAATTATGTTTTAGAGGTCGTATCCCTTGGCTCTGTGGATCAGCTAGTCCACAATTAAAAACTATACTTATACGCAGCGGAAAAATGCTTTATTTATTTTTGACATCCTATGAAAGTGCATAAGTGTCCCCCGAGTTCCACTTATACTATGCAAGACTCTAGATTTAATTTATATTATAAGTAAGAAAATGATCTTTTTTACGTTGCTTGGAAAGTAGTGTATGAGTTTTATAAACATGCTGATTATGAGATATACTTATAATAGTGTTTTTAGGTTTAAAAGTAACTAGCAACCTAGCATAAATCTTCCCAAGAGCAAATAGACTATCTCCAGAAAGGTAGCAGTAAAAGAAACATATCTAGTATCATAAGCAAAAACCACCAGTGGGTGTCAACAACCTGACACGAACCCACTGGCGAGCATGTATGTCTGTAAGAAAAATAGAAAACTACCTCACAAGACCAAGAAACTGATCTCTACAGTACAAGAGATCACCAGCAACAGCACATCAAAACTAGCCGGCTACTCGGC
Organism: Platanthera guangdongensis; assembly: GCA_039583875.1. NCBI lineage: Eukaryota > Viridiplantae > Streptophyta > Magnoliopsida > Asparagales > Orchidaceae > Platanthera > Platanthera guangdongensis. The sequence goes on along the minus strand of CM077163.1, from coordinate 41,238,844 downwards.
TACTAATCAGAACCTGAAGTATTCAGAGAAGAAAAGAATATCTCAGCAAGTAAAACAAGAAAATCTAAATAAGAGCATTATATCAAAATGGAATCAAGGAGAGTAAGTAAACATGACAGTAAAAGCAAAGGCTGTCCAAAGTAAGCCAAAGTACACCAAGTATAAGGAAACAACAACAAGCTCTGCTCAAATCCTGCAGAGGCTACAAGGCAAAAGTATACAAACAACATGTTGCAATCTATAAAGGAAGAAAACATCTAACAATCCTAGCTTGTGAATAATGGCAGTAGTAAAAAAACAACATGGACCTGAGTTGGTGACCAAAAACAGTCCCCCAAACAAACAGTTCCAACTAAAAAATTCACTGCATCAGCAGAAGGCGACCACATACCCAGCCCGTACCTGAGATTAAAAGTTAGAGGCCACAGCAATACCCAGCCTGTGCCTGGGACTAAAAGGTGGCGGCCACGGCTCGCACACAAAACATCCCACTCCTTTAGAGTGTCAAAATACCACTACCTGCCATAACCCACGATTCGGCCCTCAAAAACAAAGGAAGAAATGAATGGCCGACAAGACATCCCCACCTAGGAGGTAATCACTCAGGAAGAAAAGAAAATGAAAAGGATAAACGTCGATCTCAGCTTACAGGAATAAACGATCTCAATTCGACGATTTTTGTCGAACTCTGATCACAGGGAAATGAAGATCATCGGTCTCAGTTCGACGATTTTCGTCGAACTCAGATCGACGATCTTCGTCGATCACAGGCAACTGGAGATCGTCAAACTCAGTTTGACGATTTTCATCGAACACAGATCGATGATCTTCGTCGATCTAAGGCAACCGGAGATTATCGATCTCAGTTCGACGATATTCGTCGAACTCAGATCGACGATCTTTGTCGATCTAAGGCAACCAGAGATCTTCGATCTCAGTTCGACGATTTTTGTCGAACTCAGATCGACGACCTTCGTTAATCTAAGGCAACCAGAGATCGTCGATCTCAGTTCGACGATTTTCGTCGAACTCAAATCGACGATCTTCGTCGATCTGGCAGCCGGAGATCGTCGATCGCCGTTCGACAATCTTCGTCGAACTCAGATTGACGACCTTTGTCGAACACAGAACCGGAGATCGTCAATCCCAGTTCGACCATTGTCGTCGAACTCATATCAACGATCTTCGTCGATCTGCCAGCCGGAGATCGTCGATCTCAGTTCGACGACTTCCGTCGAACTCAGATCGATGGTCTTCGACGATCTGGCAGCGTTGAGTGCACTCAACGCTGTCAACACTACCCACAGAATTGCTGCAAACATGAAAATCTAATGCTTCCTAACTTACTGGGCAACGACTCCCAACATGAGGGTCAATTCTAGCACTCATCTGCACTACCCCAGCACCTGAACTGGGCAAACTTAACAGCAAGGAAGGAATAAGAAGAAGACTAAATGCTACCCAATCCGAGTTTTATAGGTGACAATCTGATAAAGGTCAAGACTACAGCGGCCCGGCCAAAATCCTGGAGGTTCAGAACTTGAGAAAGAAAGAAAAAAAACGCAAAGGTGCATTCATGATACAAGGTCCGATGATTTTGACGGGAAACCAGAGTAAAATAGAATGATCTCGGGAAAAAAGTATGATAACAACAATTAAGAACAAAGAAAGGGGAAAAAGCTTGACAAGGGTAGGAGCACCACTTGCCTCAAATTCCAGCGAAGCTTGGTCGGCCCCTTCCTCTCACTTGGCACCAACACCACAGTACAAGACGAAAACTTCGTCGGAGAGAAGGTCTAGGCGAGAGTAATCGAAATCCGCCTTCGAAATCAAATTCCGCCCGCTAAAACTCCGGGAATCGGCGGTGGAAGGCAAGGGCAGCCCGCCGGTTTTCCTCTCTTGCACAGGGATGGCGGTTTTATTCCGAAAAGACAAAGAACATCAACCGTGGCTTTTCTAAATAAGGCTATATATAGATAGCGGCTAAATCCCAAATATTTTCTATTTTTAGCCAAACCAAACGCTGCCAGCCCCCTATTCACCGTAACTGCTACTATCTAAACAAAATATACATATATAATATATAATAACACCTTAATATAAATAAAATACAAAACGATGCGAAACCCGAACATCCTCGGAATTCGACGAAATTTGCACCGTAGCTAAATACCCACGCTACCTACGCAACGGAGGAGTCGAAATCAACTTTCGACGAACAAAACTCGGGTTATCACCACTCGAAGCCAAAACACAAGCATCCCCCGAAAGGCCTCACCGGTCACCAAAACAGACCCGGCTTGCTAGGGAATCTTGCCAAATATGCTACCAACAACCACACAAGGAACCTAAAGAGCTAAGACCACGCTCTAACAAATGGCACAAGCCGGAAACGCGTCAACGTAATGTCATACGAGAATTAAATAATCGCAGAAAAATCGGGGGCGTTACAGTCACTCCCCCTACAAGAAAGTTTCATCCCGAAACTTTATATACACTACTTCTACCATAGAAGGAAAGTAACAAAACAAGACCTACTAGAAAGAAACGTACAAATCAAATCAGGGGAACAGTTGAGGGTGAGCCTCCCTCATAGCCTACTCTAGCTCCCAAGTCACGCTTTCCAAATCCTGATTCTTCCATAGAACTTTCACCATCGGGATAGACTTTGTCCGCAGCACCCGATCTTGAGTATCCAAGATGCGGACCAGCACCTCAACGTAAGAAAGATTAGGCTCCAACTGGGGCACAACATCCAAGACTTGCCCACTGCTACGCATACACTTCCGTAATTGGATTACATGAAATACATTATGAACATCTGGGAAGTTTGCTGGCAAATCCAGCCTATATAATGATACGCCAATCCGCTCAACAATCTTAAACGGGCCCACATACCTTGGATCCAATTTCCGGTTCTTACCGAACCTCTTAACACCAACCATCGGGGAAACCTTAAGAAACACAAGGTCCCCTACAGAAAACTCCAAGTCAGACCTACGCCGGTTGGCGTTCTTCTTATACCGCTCCTGAGCTATCCGAAGCTTTTCTCGAATCAGCTTCACCGCAACTTCCATTTCTTCGAGCGCGTCCGGACCCAACACAGGCCTCTCACCGACCTCGGTCCAAAACAAGGGAGTTCTGCAGCGCCTCCCATACAAGGCTTCAAATGGAGCCATTTGCAAGCTCTCCTGGTAACTGTTATTGTATGCAAATTCCATAAGCCGCAAATGCTCATCCCATGCTCCACCGTTGTCCAAGATGTAGCACCTGATCATATCCTCGACTATCTGGTTCACTCGCTCAGTCTGACCATTGGTCTGCGGGTGGTAAGCTGTAGAATATCCCAAATCTGTACTCAAACCCTCCTGCAGACTCCTCCAGAAGCGAGATGTAAAACGGGAGTCTCGATCCAAAATGATGCTAACTGGCACGCCGTGCAATCTGATGACCTTGCTCAAGTATAGCTCTGCTATCTTCTTCATCAGGTAATCTATCTTATAAGGTACGAAGTGCGCACACTTCGTCAATCGGTCCACGATCACCCAAACTAAATCAAATCCCCTTGGAGATCTCGATAAGCCCGTAATGAAGTCCATAGAAATACTTTCCCACTTCCAAGCCGGGATCTCCAACGGAGTCAACTTGCCACCAGGCCTTCCATGATCGGCCTTCACACGCTTGCAAGTGTGGCACTCAGCTACAAATCGGGCTATATCACCCTTCATCCCATACCACCAGGCAATCTTCTTCAATTCATGATACATTTTTGTAGATCCTGGATGGTAGGCAACACTGGATCCATGAGCCTCTCTGCATAACATAATACTGATGTCTCCAACAGGATGCAAAACCTGTCGCGGTACTTCATAGTACCCGCATCATCGATAGAGAAATCTGACAACTCCCCTCTCTCAGTCCTGAGGTATAAGTGCAGAAGATCCGGATCATCCTTCTGGTGCAACTTGGTAAGTGAAATCCAAAACGGCTCTGCCACTGCCAAACTGCTTTGCACGTCACAGCGTCCCACGGAGATATCCATCAGGAGGAAATCTTCCACTAAACGATCGGCGGTGAGATTAAATATCTTCCCCGTCTTCCAACTCAGGGCGTCGGCCACCACATTGGCCTTGCCCGGATGATAATGTATCTCCACATCATAATCGACCACATACTCTAGCCACCGCCGTTGGGGCAGATTCAACTCCTTCTGAGTGAACACGTACTTTAGACTTTTATGATCTGTGTAGATCTTGCACTGAGCACCATAAAGTACATGTCTCCATAGCTTTAGCATATAAATCACCGCTACAAATTCAAGGTCATGCGTAGGGTAATTTCTGTCATGAGTCCTTAGTTTCCTTGACCCATACACAATCACTTTTCCAGCCTGCATCAACACGCAACCCAGACCAACATGCGAAGCATACACGTACACATCATACTCCGCACCCTCAGTAGGTAGGGTCAGAACTGGAGCAATGCACAATCTATTCTTTAGTTCTAGAAAGGCTTCTTCGCACTTCTCGCTCTAAACAAAGGCCGTGTTCTTCTGAGTCAACCTGGTCAAAGGTGCCGCCAGGGTAGAGAAACCCTCTACGAACCTCCTATAGTAGCCGACCAACCCTAGGAAGCGTCTAATCTCCTTGGGCATGCCCGACCTGCTCCAATCCATCACTGCTGCAATCTTTTCCGGGTCGACCGAGATCCCATCCTTATTCACCACGTGGCCCAGAAACGAGACCTGAGGCAACCAAAATTCGCACTTACTCAGCTTGGCGAATAACTTGTGGTTCCTCAACTCCGATAGAATCAAGCGCAGATGCTGCTCATGCTCCTCAGCAATGCGAGAGTAGATCAACACATCATCGATGAATACCACAACGAACTTCTCTAGGAAGTCCTTGAACACCCAGTTCATCATATCCATGAGAGCTGATGGTGCGTTGGTCAAATCAAACGACATCACTAGAAACTCGAAGTGTCCATGACTCGATCTAAACGCAGTCCGTGGAATATCTGCCTCACGGATCCTGAGCTGATGATAGCCAGAACGAAGATCGATCTTGGAAAACACCGTGCTACCACGCAACTGATCAAATAAGTCATCGATCCTCGGTAGAGGGTACCTGTTCTTAATGGTGACTTTGTTCAGCTCTATATAATTGATGCACAGCCTCATCGACCAATCCTTATTCTTCACAAATAGAACAGGAGCACCCCAAGGCGATGAACTCTGCCTGATAAAGCCTTTTGCAAACATCTCGTCAAACTGGACTCGCAACTCCTCCAACTCATGAGGGGCCATCCGATACGGTGCCTTAGCAATAGGACGCGTACCCGGTTCCAAATGAATCACAAACTCAACATTCCGCTCGGGGGGAAGACCAGGAAGGTCATCAGGAAAAACATCAAAGAAATCACGTACAACAGGAATCTCCTCCAAGCACGATACACTAACAGCAGTCCAAACCACCGAGACTAAACAAGCAAAACAATCAGAACGAAACAGCTTCTGAGCACATACCGCAGAAATGACAGGGGAATCCTGGCACGGATCAGCATACACACTTCTAGGCTGACCGTTGTCCTTGATGAAGTCCAAGCGCTTCCCTTTGCACTGAATAATCGCATCATACTTAGACAACCAGTCCATGCCCAGAATAACATCGAAGTCCTCTAGATCAATCATCTTCAAGTCTGCCTTCGCAAGAAAGTCCCCCAACAAAACAGGGCAATCCAGAATGCCCAAATCTGACAACACAGATATTCCAGAAGGGAACTTGACGTGGAAGGTATCACAAACTTGATCTTGAATCAACCGATATCGCTCTATAAACGCTCTAGCCACAAACGAGTGGGTAGCGCTGTAGTAAAACAGAACACGTGCCCAGCGATTCTTCACCTTAAATTTCCCTATAGGAGTATATAAGCAACCAAGGAGTTACCCAAAACATAGACTATAACCATTCTAGCGAATAAAACTTTCAGGCTAGGGAAACAACTAACGATGACCTGAGCCAAAGCTTGAGCCTCCTCGGAAGAGATCACGTTCAGATTTCCTTTTCCCTTGTCCACATGCTGAGGCAGAGGTAAAGCCTGAAGTGGAACTTCTTGAAGAACATGCTGGACCTGAGGACACCTTATCTTGATATGGCCCTTCTGGCCACACTGATAGCAGACTTTATCCTTGGACCAGCACTGGGCAACATCATGCCCGGGTCGCTTGCAAACAGCACAAGAAACATCCCTCCTAGGAGCACCTTGAATAGCATGAATTTGCTCCTTCTAATCTCCCGCCTTCTTGAAACACCTCTCAACAGGGTGGCCTGACCGGCCACAGAAGCTACACACTACCTTGCTCTTCTTTCCCGAAGCAGCATCGAGTACCTGGGGGTTCTTCTCTTCAGCAGACTTCCTCTTGTCCTTCCATATTTGCTGGCCTCTGTTCTTTGCGGTCTCAATTGCCTCCACTTTCAGAGCATCCTCCACTACCCCTGCATAAGTCTCTGATCCATATGCACTGGCCAACTGCTGAACCTCGCTCCTCAAGCCACCAAGGAACCGCTTGACTCGATCAGCTTCAATACTCACCAACCTAGGGGCAAACCGGCTCAACTTGCTGAACTCTATCTCGTACTCACTCACCGTGAGTTGCCTCTGCTTCAAGTGAAGGAAGTCGTTCATTAGTCGGTCACGCTCGACCGAAGGCAAGCACTTCCTCAACAACATCTCCTTGAATAATCCCCAAGAGCAACCAGCCACCAAGCACTCCTTTTCCCTAAGACACCAGCTCTTAGCCAAACCCTTTAGCTGATAGGTGGCTATCATCACTCTCTGATCATCTGCAATACCGGAGTACGAGAATATCTCCTCCATGGAGATCAGCCAATCATCTATGACCATGAAATATGCCTTCCCATCATATGTAGGAGGGCTAAGTCTCTCAAACTATGAGATAAAGGCCATCTCTGCGGACACCACCACTGGAGGTCTCAGGGGAGCAGGAGGGGGAGGAGCAGCTAACCCCCGTGCAGGGTCTTGCACTCCTTGAGTTTGTCCTGCCACAACTGCCTCCAGAGACTGGATCTGGGCCTACATCTCCACCAACTGCCTGGTCAAGGAATCGTTGCTCTGTCGTAGGCTCTCGATCATCGCATTAATCTGCGCTCCTGAAGACTCACCCTCAGACAGGGGATTCGACCTAGTCGAAGGATGTCTCGCCATCCTAAAACCATAAAAATTAAGGTCGGAACCTAGTACAACAGTTAGAACAAACTAGCAGTACAGACAATACATACATAAATATGAACTTTTAACTGCTATACTTGCTCTGGGATTTTATTTTATTTTTACAAAAGTGATGTTATGCTTAACCTAGGATGGTTAACCACCATCAACTAACTCTTGTGCCTAGATCAGGAATGCATGAATTTATATTCTTTTTCTGATTTAAAACCATGTGTGTACATATGTCATCCTGCAAATCTTTAGCGTAGCACGTTGTGCTTATGCAATGTTATGTTATGCATGATTGTGCTATGCATTCTAAAAAATTCCATAATGCATGTTATGAGTGGCGTACGCATGAAAATATTATGCATCCCATACTATATAACATTCTCATGCAACGAAAAAGAAACGTGCTAGTCGCATTCATGTGGTGAGGTTATGCATCACATACTACATAACCCTCACATGTTGCCCCTATGGTGGATCCATATACAGACACATATTATGCATCCCATACTACATAATATGCCCCGTATACTTCTTATTATGCTATGAGTGTAGTGTTCGTGCTTCAGCCAAGACGTGCTGATGACATATCAGTGTGTGTATGATATGATGTTAAACATCTAATACCTACAAGGAAAGGTTTCCCGACAAATTGTCAAGCAACCTCCCTCTGATACCAACTGTCACAACCTGCATTTTCTCCGAAATTACGAAGTATCAGAGTAGGAGAAAACACGCGTTGTGATGCCACGTCGAGCAGGGGATAACTGCCGACGCTCAGGCAACCACCAACTACCAAGGCTATGGAAAAAATCATAAGCTATAATGATTTGAAAATCAATTATGTTTTAGAGGTCGTATCCCTTGGCTCAGTGGATCAGCTAGTGCACAATTAAAAATTATACTTATACGCAGCGGAAAAATACTTTATTTATTTTTGACATCCTATGAAAGTGCATAAGTGTCCCCTGAGGTCCACTTATACTATGCAAGACTCTAGATTTATTTTATATTATAAGTAAGAAAATGATCCTTTTTACGTTGCTTGGAAAGTAGTGTATGAGTTTTATAAACATGCTGATTATGAGATATACTTATAATAGTGTTTTTAGGTTTAAAAGTATCTAGCAACCTAGCATAAATCTTCCCAAGAGCAAATAGACTATCTCCAGAAAGGTAGCAGTAAAAGAAACATATCTAGTATCATAAGCAAAAACCACTAGCGGGCGTCAACAACCTGACACGAACCCACTGGCGAGCATGTATGTCTGTAAGAAAAACAGAAAACTGCCTCACAAGACCAAGAAACTGATCTCTACAGTACAAAAGATCACCAGCAACAGCACAGCAAAACTAGTCGCCTACTCGGCTACTAATCAGAACCTGAGGCATTCAGAGAAGAAAAGAATACCTCAGCAAGTAAAACAAGAAAATCTGAATAAGAGCATTATATCAAAATGGAACCAAGGAGAGTAAGTAAACATGACAGTAAAAACAAAGGTTGTCCAAAGTAAACCAAAGTACACCAAGTATAAGGAAACAACAACAAGCCCTGCTCAAATCCTGCAGAGGCTACAAGGCAAAAGTATATCAACAACATGTTGCAATCTATAAAGGAAGAAAACATCTAACAATCCTAGCTTGTGAGTAATGGTAGTAGTAAAAAACAACATGGACCTGAGTTGGTGACCAAAAACAGTCCCCCAAACAAATAGTTCCAACTACAAAATTCACTGCATTAGCACAAGGCCACCACATACCCAACCCGTACCTGGGATTAAAAGGTGGCGGCCACAGCAATACCCAGCCCGTACCTGGGACTAAAAGGTGGCGGCCACGGCTCGCACACAAAACATCCCACTCCTTTAGAGTGTCAAAATACCACTACCTGCCATAACCCACGATTCGGCCCTCAAAAACAAAGGAAGAAACGAATGGCCGACAAGACATCCCCACCTAGGAGGTAATCACTCAGGAAGAAAAGAAAATGAAAACGATAAACGTCGAACTCAGCTTACAGGAATAAACGATCTCAACTCGAAGATTTTTGTCGAACTCTGATCACAGGGAAATGGAGATCGTCGGTCTCAGTTCGACGATTTTCGTCGAACTCAGATCGACGATCTTCGTCGATCACAGGAAACCGGATATCGTCGATCTCAGTTCGACGATTTTCGTCGAACTCAGATCGACGATCTTCGTCGATCTAATGCAACCGGAGATCGTCGATCTCAGATCGATGATGTTCGTCGAACTCAGATCGACGATCTTCGACGATCTAAGGCAACCAGAGATCGTCGATCTCAGTTTGACGATTTTCGTCGAACTCAGATCGACGATCTTTGTCAATCTAAGGCAACTGGAGATCGTCGATCTCAGTTCGACGATTTTCATCGAACTCAGATCGACGATCTTTGTCGATCTGGAAGCCGGAGATCGTCGATCGCCGTTCAACGATCTTCGTCAAACTCAGATCGACGACCTTCATCGAACACAGAACCGGAGATCGTCGATCCTAGTTCGACGATTGTCATTGAACTCATATCAACGATCTTCGTTGATCTGCCAGCCGGAGATCGTCGATCTCAGTTCGACGATTTTCGTCGAACTCATATCGACGGTCTTCGACGATCTGGCAGCGTTAAGTGCACTCAACGCCGTCAACACTACCCACAGAACTGCTGCAAACATGAAAATTTAATGCTTCCTAACTTACTGGGCAACGACTCCCAACATGAGGGTCAATTCCAGCACTCATCTGCACTACCCCAGCACCCGAACTGGCAAACTTAACAGCAAGGAAGGAATAAGAAGAAGGCTAAATGCTACGCAATCCGAGTTTTATAGGTGACAATCTGATACAGGTCAAGACTACAGCGGCCCGGCCAAAATCCTGGAGGTTCATAACTTGAGAAAGAAAGAAAAAAAATGCAAAGGTGCATTCATGATACAAGGTCCGATGATTTTGACGGGAAACCAGAGTAAAATAGAATGATCTCGGGAAAAAAGTATGATAACAGCAATTAAGAACAAAGAAAGTGGAAAAAGCTTGGCAAGGGTAGGAGCACCACTTGCCTCAAATTCCAGTGAAGCTTGGTCGGCCCCTTCCTCTCACTCGACACCAGCAGCACAGTACAAGACGAAAACTTCGTCGGAGAGAAGTTCTAGGCGAGAGCAATCCAAATCCGCCTTCGAAATCGAATTCCACCCGCTAAAACTCCGGGAATCCGGGTTGGAAGGCAAGGGTAGCCCGCTGGTTTTCCTCTCTTGCACAGGGACGGCGGTTGTATTCCGAAAAGACAAAGCACATCAACAGTGGCTTTTCTAAATAATGCTATATATAGATAGCGGCTAGATCCCAAATATTTTCTATTTTTAGCCAAACCAAACGCTGTCAGCCCCCTATTCACCGTAACTGCTACTATCTAAACAAAATATCCATATATAATATATAATAACACCTTAATATAAATAAAATACAAAACGATACAAAACCCGAACATCCTCGAAATTCGACGAAATTTGCACCGTAGCTAAATACCCACGCTATGAACGCAACGGCGGAGTCGAAATCAACTTTCGATGAACAAAACTCGGGTTATCACCACTCGAAGCCAAAACACAAGCATCCCCCGAGAGGCCTCACCGGTCACCAAAACAGACCCGGCTTGCTAGGGAATCTTGCCAAATAGGTTACCAACAACCACACAAGGAACCTAAAGAGCTAATACCACGCTCTAACAAACGGCACAACCAGAAACGCGTCAACGTAACGTCAAACGAGAATTAAATAATCGCTGAAAAATCGGGGGCGTTACAGGCGGCGAGTCCGACCTGTCAGATCCTTGCCCTCCTGTCATCGAGCTTGCTGAAGGTTTTCTGTGCTGATCACTTTCTACGCTCACCTCACTAAAATGTTGAAACCGAAAAACAGTCTCTTGTGGAGTTCACCCTTGGGGAAGGGGTGATCGCACACCTACTTCGCTCTTGCATGCAAAATAACAAGGAAAACAAGGAAGAACTGACCCAAGGGCTCGGCGGGGAGGACTCACCACACACCCGGAAGATCTTAGAGCGCTTCCCCTCCTTAGCCAAAGGCCGAGCTAAGGTATCCTTAGAAAGCACTTGAGAGATGGAGCAAGAGAGCACAAGAAGCATGCTTTCTGAGGTACCCCTTGGGTCCTATTTATAGATTTCTAAAAACGGCCTGCAAATACCAACTCCCTCTATTCTGAACGGCTATGTACAGTCCATATTGGCCTACCAACAGCGTAACTCCGCTGTTCTGAAAGGCTATGGGCAGGCCAGCGGGGGCAAAATAGTAAAAAGTACCTCATAGACCTGGGCGAGCTGAGGAGCTCGCCCACCCCTGAAGGTCATGCTCGCCTACTGTCTGTCGAGCTCCATAGGGCAAGTGCGAGCTGGTTACGGTGCTCTCCCTTCGATCTTCCTTCATTTTTCGAGCTCAGCACGATGAAGCCCGGGCTTAGCTCGGCAAGTGCCGAGCTCGGGGTCGACGAATGCCGAGCTTGGCCTTCAGATTTCCCTGCTGAGCTCGCCTGCTGCCTTCTGATTTCCTCATCGAGCTCGCCTGCTGCCTGGGCGATCTGAACCAGTCGGTCTGGTTCCTGGCGACCCCACTCGCCAGATACGGGGTTGTACACTTACTTGAGTGTCTTGATCACTTTCTCCCCTGTAAGGGAACGACTCTTTCTCCGCTTGGGTTTGCTACTTGATAGTGATCATCTCCTTCTGGTCATCTCCTTGTCCCTCAGTTGTCACATGTCCTTCTTTGGATGACTGGATATGTCCTTCTCTCCCCCTTGCCATCTCTCCCACTTAATGTGACCTTCTCTCCCCCTTTTGACTTCTATAGAATAGGCATATAGGTGCTGGACCGTTAAGAGTAACTTACTCCCCCTCAATAGAAGGATCCGTTAACTGATACCACTGGGGAGTCTGTATCTCTAGCAAGAGGAACAATACCTGCACCACAAAAAAGTGTAAAAAGGAGTGCCTGAAGATAGGCCAAGTTCAACATACCCAACTCAAATTTGAAGGTCTTGAACTTTGCTTCATCTAATGGCTTAGTGAAGATATCATCCACTTGCTTGTCTGTGGGGACAAACTCGAGGCTGATGTCTTCCTTCTACACATGCTCCCTAATAAAATGATATTTAATTTCTATGTGCTTAGTCCTGCTATGTGAGACAGGATTCCTATCAATAGAAATAGCACTTATAGAATCACAGTATAGAGAAGTTCTACTTACCTAAAGGTTGTAATCCTAGAGCTGATGTTGTATCCATAGCAGCTTAGCACAGCAGCGGCCTGCTGATATGTACTCTGACTCAGCAGTGGATATAGCCACAGTAGTTTGTTTCTTTCTTCTCCAAGATACAACCCTTCTTCCTAAAAACTAACAGGCTTCGGTAGTGCTTTTCCTGTCTTCTTTACAACCTGCAAAATCTGCATCTGAAAATCCTGTTAGATCAAAATCCCTATTTCTAGGGTACCATAAGACAAGATCTGGTGTGCCCTTAAGATATCTCAAGATTCTCTTTATAGTAGATTAATTAGATTCTTTAGGGTAGGCCTGATACCTAGCACAGCCACATGTAGCATACATGATGTTAGGCCTACTAACAGTCAAGTATAGAAGGGAGCCAATTATCCCTATATATAATGACTCATCAACAAAATTCTCTGCCTCATCTTTGCCTATAAGCATACTTGACCGCATGGGAATTCTCATGGTGGAGACATTCTCCATACCATATTTTTTGATTAGCTCCCTGGTGAACATGGACTGGGATATGGACAAGTCATCATCAGTCTATATTACTTGGAGTCCCAAGAAGAACTTGAGCTCACCCATACTGCTCATTTCATACTTCCCTTGCATAAGTTTAGCAAACTTCCTGCAAAGGTTGTCATCAATATATCCAAAGATAATGTCATTGACATATATCTGGACTAGGATAAGCTTGCTCTTTGATTCCCTAAGGAATAGGGTCTTCTCTATCTTCTCCCTTGAGAATTTGTTCTCAATGAGAAAGCTGGACAAGATTTCATACCAAGACCTAGGGGATGCTTTAGCCCATATAGAACTTTCCTAAGCTTATATATAAAATTTGGAGAGTTAGAATCGACAAAACCTGGTGGCTAATCCACATATACTTCCTCTTTTAGGTCCCACTTCAAGAATGCTGACTAACATCCATCTGGTGAGTCTAAATCCCTGATAGGAAGCAAATGCAAGGAATATCCTTATTGCTTGCAATCTAGCTAATGGGGCAAAGGTCTGGTCAAAGTCTATGCCTTCTTCGTGCATGTAGCCTTTAGCCACCAGTCTAGTCTTATTCTTAACAATAATGCCATCTTGATCCAACTTGTTCCTGTAGATCCACTTGGTCCATATGTCATTTTGTCCTTGTGATCTGGGAACCAACTTCCAGACCATTCATCTCTTAAATTGGTCCAATTCTTCTTGCATTGCTCCAATCCAGAACTGGTCCTTGATTGTTTCTTCAAACTTCTTGGGCTATTCTTGAGATAGAAAGCTTGAGTAGAGGTTTGTACTCATGCTTCGGCTTCTAGTCTGGACTCCATGATTTGCATTACTAATGATTTGGTGTGTTGGATGTGTTGAATATTCCCAGACCTTGGAGTGAGCAGGGGTTATCTTAACTTAAGTCAGTCCCAACCAGAAACACATGCAGCAACAAGAGTCTTTATTGATTAACATCAATCTTCTTTACAAAGTGAGACATACATGGCGAGACATGCTTCACCAAAATTAATACAGGGAAAGCAGAGACAATTACAAGGACAAGACAACACAAGCCGCACGGGCTCAACACCAAGCCGTCGATCTACTGCTATGAAGTCCGCACAATCCACCAGGTCGCCTGACCGCAACCCAAGCCGTGCGGACTACCCTTTATTCCAATGCTGAGTTGTAGCCGCCGATCTACAAGCCGCCTAACCGCGAGGTCGCCTAGCCGCTAGACCACACAAGCTGCGATGCCGAACTGAACAGTCCACCTGAAGCAGGCATCTTATGGAACCCCGAACCAAGTTGCCAAAGAGAATACCGTCTGGTCACTGTCCGAGACCTACTTTTTACCGCCTGTTGCTTAACCGCAAAGTCCGCACTGTCCCTGACCGCAATCATATCCAAGTCCTGGACTTCCAGTGCTATCCACACAACCTGCACAGCACAACCTAGTCAACTTAATCAAACCACGCGGACACAAAAGTCCAGTTCGCAGCAACTGTGATGGGCTCACTTACTATTCATTCATGCATTTTTGGTTATCTATTCTTGATGTGACATGTGTCCTATTTATTGGCACGATGAGGAGTGTGGTCACCGCCCTTGCCGATAGGATTACCGCCACATCCCGCAGCAAGACGTCTCCGCAAAACTGCGGATATACTCCAGTCCGCCGCGACATATGCAGGATAGACAGTCTGCCAATGCTTCACAAAGGTCGGACAACAACACTAGTCCGCCTTGTCGCCAAAGGCCAAGCCAGCGCCATTGCTTCACCAAGGCCAGACAGCAACACCAGTCCTCCTTGTCGTCAAAGGCCAAGCCAGCACCATTGCATCACCAAGGCCGAACACATCGCCTGTCCGCCTTGTCGCCAAGGGCCAAGCCCAGACCGCCACAGCCAGACTTTGCAATAGCAGTCCGCCTATCCGCGGACACAGCTCCAGTCCGCTTATCCCGAGCCAACACCTCGCCACCAAGGCAACAACAGGACTCAGCGGACACACCTCCAGTCTACTTATTCTACGGATACCTCCAGCCCACATATCCCATAGACTGCTCCAGTCCGCATATCCTGAGTCCACGACCATGCCAGTAAGGTAGCTTCGGACTCAGCGGACCAAGCTCCAGTCCGCACGCAGTTGCTGATGCAATCTCTAGTCCGCTTCATCCAAGCTCACAACCAAGGCACACGACACTACTGACGAGCTTGGCGGACTGAGTAGCAGTTCGCGCTCCACTGTGTGATCTCCCCGGACTGATCCAAACATGGACTTGGTTCAGAACCAACCAAGTCCACACCACTGGCCACAAGGGCCAGTCCGCACTTATTGGCGGACACTGGATCCAGTCCGCCTGCCCTGACGACCTCCAGCACTTGTCCTCACTGACTGGAGATCTCCGCATCATCCACTTGTCGCTTCACCAGAGCAAGACCAAGGCTTCTGCCTAGCCGGTCTGCCAAGATCCAGTTCTTCAGTCCACTTCTTGCCGGACTCCGCGGATAGAGTCTCTATCCGCCTGGTTACCTTCTGGGATCAAACTGCTTGCAGAGCATAAGCCGGCCTGGCAAACCGCCGCTGCTGTTTGCTTAGTCGGCGTGAACAAACCGCCCAGGCCGCCACAAAATAAGTCGTCTGCACCAGCCCCGCCGACCTGGGTGTCCGCCAACCCTGTCTGCGTAGTACGCGCGGATAGGTTGCCCAAGTCCTCCATTCACCCACTTTCACTTCTCAATTTTCAATACTCCCCCTTGAAGTGAGAAGTGGTGAATAACTCCAGTAGCTCCCGTAACCATGCACCTGGTCCCTCTGATAGCGCCTATGAGAAGATGTCCAAAACATAGTCCTCGCCCTGCATATCATGGACCATGAGGGATCTCTCCAGCATCTACCGAAAGGAGCCATTCTTCCCTCTACCTTTTTCTTCAGCTTCGACCTACACTCGTGCATCACAGGAGTATCACCAACAACCTTGGGCACTGGGGCCCAAGCCTCATTACCTCTGAGAGTAATCACCTCCGCAGCTCTATTATCAACCACCTCCTTGATTCTAGTGGGGTCATCACAGCTAGAAGGTACTCGCTTGACCTGAGGGCTTGCAAGGAAACATGGGACCAAGCTCGCCATGTTCCCTTCACTATATCGAGCTGGTGGGTGACTGATCCTCTTCGATCTCCGAAGAACCTGATCATGGCTAACCACCTTCGCTGCTCCTCCTGAACCAGCTCCGTTCCCGGACAATCCCGGAACAATGCTCCCCTTGCTTCCTGAACAAGACGCCACCTCACTGGAACCAGGAGCACCTGGAGCAAGGCTCCCCCTACTACCTGAACCAGAAGCCTCTGCTCTTGAACAAGAACTACCTGGACCATCGCTCCCCCTGCTTCTCGAACCAGAAGCCTCCGTCTTCAAGCCAGAACCACCTGGAGCATCACGCCCCCTGATTCCTGACCCTGACGCCTTTGCCCCGGAGCTAGAACAACCTGGAGCTCTTGGTGACTCAGGCAGCTCCAACTGAACCTTAGCAGCAGCCTCCTTCAGCCCACCATCTGACCTGCTCATCTCTAGCTCCACATATGAGCTATCCCAATACGACGTCAACTCATCGAAGACAACGTCTCTCGACACGATGTGCCTCTTCGTCGCAGGATCCATACATCTCCATCTTCTCCTCTGCTCATCATACCCAACAAAGACTAGCTTCGTCTTGAGAGCATCCAGAGCGTGTATGTAGCTAGTAGATCCAAAAACCCATAGGTGCATCACACTGGGCTTCACCTCAAACATCAGCTCATATGGAGTCTTCACATTGATCGGACTAAGAGGCATCTGATTGATGACATGTACCGCACAGGCCATCCCTTCCGCCCAAAAATCCTTAGGAATGCCTTTACACTGAAGCCAACACTTGCCTCCGTCAACAAACGGATCATCCGAACTACAACACCTCCTTACTATAATGTATGTCCACAAGAAAGCTCCCTTCGGATCCCATGCTCATGTCTCATGCACTTCCATCCCTTCCAAAACCGTCCTACGCTAGAGTTAGTGATTTTGGTTTAGTCTGGTCAATCCCCGAGCGAATGTCTTCTGGCTCCGTTAATAATTTAATACGTAGGAATGCCGACCCATCCATGGATATGAAGAACTTCAGATTTCATGCTTTTCTTTCAGATTTTTATAAAGCATAGGGTGTTTCACTTTATTTCAAGTTTTCGGACTTTTTACTGTACGTATCTTTTTCACCTGAGTGGCTTTCTTCGTCGTTCCTATCTCCCACTACATGTTCTCTTGGGTTGGGGAGGGTTAGTTCTACCGTGTCAATCTTCCATGTGGATGTTAAATTTTCTCAACGTGGTCAGCAAGATAGCCCAAACGCCAAATTAATATCTTCAGAACTACCCAGTTCTCACATTGAACCAGCGGAAACCAAGGAACAGAGGTTAATCCCAACAAACAATGAAAGCACAAGCAGGTCTTTTATTTATTCACTTCTTTACACCACGAGGCATACATAGCGAGACATGATTTCGCTAGTATAACAGCTGTAAACAGAAAGCACCAAAAAATAAGCCGGGCGGACAGCACCGGAGTGCGCCGAGACCGCGAGGTCACCGAGGTCGCCGAGTCCGCTGAGATCGCCCACGCTACGCTGCAATCCGCCGAATAGCCACGGAGTCCGCCGAAGCCGCGAGGCCGAGCGGACACACCATTATTCGCCTCCTGCTGAACCTGAACTGAGGAACACCCCTACCCGCCTGAAGCCGGCGGACAGGTTATTGAAGCTGGCAAAGATGAAACAGAGCTGACAAGCCGCAGAGCGACCTCCTGCTGAGTACGCAGAGACCGCACACTTCCAAGTACTTGACCGAAGTCACAGCCAAACTCCTGGCTCCTTGAAGCTACCCGCGCGACCTGCACACAGCAAACGTCAGCACTGAAACAATCCGCGCGGACTGACAAACTGAGACCGCAGCACTTCGCTCAACCCAACTTACTGTTCACTCAAGTTACTTAGGTTACTGTAGATGTGCCCGGGGGTCCTATTTATAGGCAAGGTGAGGAGTGTGGTCACCGCCCAAGAGATAGCGACACCGCCCCAGCCCGCGCGATAGCAAAACTCCGTCCGCCGAGTCCGCATGGACTAAGCCGGATACCAAGGAAAACTGCCAGGAGCATGGCAACCATTGACGAACCCTCTCCAGTCCGCCCAAGCTATGCGGACAAGGCATCAGCCCGCAAAGCTCCAACCACTACAGGACAGCAATCCCCCTTCAATGGCTGTCCGCACAAACCCGAGGCAGTCCGCAATCCGCCACAAGTCCACGACCAAAGGCAGACAGCAACAGTCCGCCCGGTCACAGCAAACTTGGCGGATACCGCGGACACTATGGTCTTGGCACAGTGTGACCAAGTCCAAAACCATGAAAGGCCAATGCGAGCATGGCGGACACAAAATCCCGTCCGCCAAACACCCTAGCACAGACCGCCATCAGTCCGTGAGCTCCTCGCACTTCTGTCCAACGCAGCAGCCTCCTCCCGGACTCCAAAAACAGTCCGCCAAAACGATCTCCACAGCAAAGCACCTGCTGTGCCACCAGAGCTCGACAAGGCCTCAGTCAAGATCTAAGCTCAGTCCGCACTAGCCCAAACCGCGGACATGCCAGTCCGCAAGCTTCCTGCGAACATGAGCCAACCCGCCTGTCAGCACAAGCTTGCACCCGCGGCCACTGAGCAATGCACCAGTCCGCAAGCCTCCATCCGCTCAGGCGGCTCCTTGGCAAAGTCAATCAGCAAACACCCTATCCGCAGAAAACAGGCCGCATAGTCCGCGGACTCCATGCAACAAGCCGCTCAGAAGACAGCCGGCTTTCCACTAGACCTACCACCGGGCCGCACGTCACAGTCCGCCCAGTCCGCCTAGTCCGCCAACGTTGTCCGCCCTAGGCCGCCCGGCCTGTCCCGTCACCCACTTCCACTTCACAAATTTCAACAGTCCCCCTTGAAGTGGGAAGTGGTGACCAAGCCCAGCAAGCTGCGCAAGCGTTCAAAGGGCCCCTTCGACAGTGGCTTGGTGAAGATGTCAGCAAGATTATCTTCACTCCGAACATGCCCGACCAGCAGAGATCCTTCCAACACCTTCTCCCTGATGAAATGGTGATCAATCTCTATGTGCTTGGTCCTGGCATGACACACTGGATTGTTTACCAGTTTGAGAGCACTCTCATTGTCACCCCGGAGTAAAGTAGGCCCTTGCACTTCTTCATGAACATCCTCTATAAGCCTCCTCAACCAAACGGCTTCCCGAGCAGCCAAGGTCGAAGCCTTATACTCCGCCTCCGTGGTTGAAACCGACACCGAGTCCTGCTTCTTGCTACACCACGAGATGCTAGCTGAATCGCAAGTGAACACATAACCTGAAATAGACCTTCGATCATCCGAATCACCGCCATAGTCAGCATCCGTGTACCCGAGCAACGCAAACTCCGCGTCCCTTCTATAGAGGAGTCCCATATCAGAAGAAGCCTTAACATACTTCAGAATTCCTTTTGCCGCCACTAGATGAGATTGCCTTGGTTCAGCCATATACCGACTTACTCGGCCAACAGCATAAGCAATATCCGGCCTTGTAATCGTCAGGTAAATCAAGCTCCCAACAAGAGCCCTGAACACCAAGGGATCATGAAGAACCCTTCCCTCATCTCGTCGAAGCTTCAGCCCAGATTCCAGTGGAGTAGAGCACTTCTTCCCATCGCCCATGCCAAACCGCTTCACAATGCGATCAACATACCCTTTCTGGCTAATGAGAACCCCGCACTCCTTCCTCTCCACTTCCAGACCGAGAAAGTGATGCAACTCTCCCAAGTCTTTCATCTCGAAGCGTATAGCAAGCTCAGCCCTGAGCCTTGCTACTTCCCCCTCCGAATTCCCTGTGATGATCATGTCATCCACATACAGCAGGACCAAGACACGTAGCTCCCCCTTCTTCTTGACGAACAAGCTTGAATCCGAGTTGGAAGCAAGGTATCCACAGAATTGCAAGTACTATGCAATCTTCCCATACCACGCTCTAGGAGCTTGCTTCAACCCATAGAGAGCCTTCCTGAGTTTGCAGACATAGTCCAGATGCTTTTCAGAGACAAAACCAAGCGGCTGATCCATGAAGATGTCCTTGTCAATCTCTCCGTAAAGAAAGGCATTCTTCACATCGAGTTGCAACAACCTCCATCCCTTGCTAGCAGCCAAGGCGATCACCACTCTTACTGAAGTCATCTTCGCAACTGGACTGAATGTCTCCTCATAGTCTTCTTCTTCAACTTATATACCCACTTGCAAGTAACCAGAGTAATGCCATCAACCTTGGGCACAAGGTCCCAGGTTTCATTCTTCTTCAGAGCATCAATCTCTTCTTTCATGGCATCTTCCCACTCGTTTACTCCAGTGGCCTCGTTGAAGTTTGCAGGCTCTCGCTCATCCAGAGGACCTGCAAAGAAGCAGGAGACAAAGCTCACTACATTCCCATCATAGTACCGAACCGGTGGCTTAACCACCCTCTTCGATCTCCGAAGACATGGCTCCTTGCTCACGGCTTCCGTTGCTTCTTCGGGCTCAACTCCTACCTGGGGCAAGCATTGAGCAGTGCTCCCCCTGCTTCCTGAGCCAGAAGGCTCAGCCTCGGAGTTAGAAGCAACAGGAGCTGCTGGTGAAACAGCAAGCTCCTCTTCCAAGCCTTCCGCAGCCTTCATCGGTTCTTCATCAACCTTGCTACTTCCGGTTAGCTCCACCGAGCCACCTCCATATGACGTCATCTCGTCCAAGACAACGTCTCTTGACACCACGAACTTCTTCGTCACAGGGTCCATGCATTTCCATCCCTTCTTCCGCTCATCATAGCCAACAAAGACAAGTTTCCTTGCCTTCGCATCCAGCTTTGTCCGTGAAGCATCCGGGACATGCACGTAGCAAGTTGAACCGAACACCCGAAGGTGTCCCACACTCGGCTTCTCCTTCAGCAACAGCTCAACAGGAGTCTTCATGTTGATAAGGCTGAGTGGCATCCGGTTGATGACGTAAGCAGCACAAGACATCCACTCCGCCCAAAAGGACCTTGGGATATCTTTCGCATGAAGCCAGCATTTGCAGGTCTCTGTCAGATAACGGATCTTCTGCTCCGCTACCCCATTTTGTTGTGGAGTGTGAGCACAAGTAAGCTCCCGTTGGATCCCGTGCTTCCTGCAGAAGTTAGAAAACTCGGAGGAGACAAACTCACCCCCGTTATCAGTTCTAAGCTTCTTAATCAGCAAGCCAAGCCGGCCTTCTACCAACTCCTTAAACTCCACAAACAAACGGAAGGCTTCCGACTTCTCCTTTAAGAAGTACACCCAAGTATACCTTGAGTAGTCATCAACCAAGACAAGCATGTATCTGCTTCTACCAAGGCTGGCAGTAACCGTTGGTCCAATCAGGTCGCCATGAATACACTCCAGTGGCTTCTTGCTCCTTGTTTGTGATTTATCAAACAGAAGGCGATGTGCCTTACCGTATTGGCAGCCCGCACAAACATGCCCATCACCAAAGGAGGACAACTTCAGCAACCCCCTCACCAAACTTCTACTCGCCATCGCCTTCAGCTTGTCCATGCCAACATGCCCCAGCCTCTCATGCCAGATAGCAGCACTATCATTGGCTCTCATTTTATCAACATAAGCACTGGTGGAAACAACAAACAAGTTCTTCACCCTCCTCCCAACATGAGCAACATCAGCCTTTACCGCTGATACGTTGCGAAGGAACCTCACGTCTGTTGGCCCAAACAGAACGTGATACCCAGCGTCCACCGCATTGGTCACCGAGAAGAGGTTTTTCTTCATGCCCGGCACGTGATACACACTCCTTAACGTGAGTGGCCCCTGATCACTACCCAAAGACACGACCCCCTCTTTCTCTACTGCATAAACAGTATTATCAGCAGTGATAATAGCTTCATTACCTGAGTAAGCCTGCATGGAGGTGAACTTCAATTTGTCTCCGGTGAGGTGATGACCACACCCGGAGTCCACGATCCACTCGCCGTTGAAGTACTCAGCAGACAAGTCCCGGACACAAGTGCCCGTCATAAAAGCTCCGCCCCATTCTGCTTCTTCACTTCTCAAGCAAGCTTCCTCCTTTCCCGCAGCATGCCCAGGCTGCAGTTTGACCTTGCAGTCCCGCTTGAAGTGCCCTCGCTGATGACACCGGTAGCACTTCAAGTTCTTCTTCCAGTCCTTAGGAGCATTGCTCCTCTCCGGCGGATATGAAGTTGAAGTCTCCTTCTCACCAACGACATGCACCTTCTTCTTCTTCTTCCCTTCCCATCCTTTCTTCTTGCCTGAGAAGAGAGCTTCGCTGCCTTCCTGATTCAGATTCACTCCAGCCATCTACCTTGCTAAGCTCTCCTGTGAGGCAAGCAGATTCTCCAGCTCAAGCAACGATGGCTGAGTAGCCCACCCTTGAACAGATGTGACAAAGGCCACATACTCCTTTCGCAAGCCGCGGATGATGTGCCTTTTCATCTTTGCCTCAGAGATAGGCTCATCAGGATCCAGTGCCGACAGCTCAGCACACAAGCTCTTCATCTTAAGAAGTACTCGGAGATGGAAAGGTCTCCCTGAGTTGCCCTGGCCAACTCATTCTCCAGGAACTGAAGCCGCGCCACATTCTTCCTATTGAACAACTCATCAATGGTTGTCCAAATATCAGCAGCCGACTCACATCCAACGATGTGATCAAACAGTTCCGGATACACGGCTCTCTTCAGAATGAACTCTGCCTTAGCATTTGTTCTTCTCCAGAGCCTAACCTGCTCAGCAGTACCGAAAGCAGCAGTGACTTCCTGCCTGTCGTCACCACCGACGACTTCCCACAGCTCCTCGCCAAGAAGATAACTCTTCATGCACGACTTCCACTTCTTGAAGTTAGTCGGCGTTAAGAGTTCAATGCCAAGACCCCTTGCAAAACTCCCTTCCATTGCAACACCTGTTGGCAACCTTTCAGAAGCTCCGAGCAACAACACAGGTTGATCACCACTCAATCACTGAGTAACAACACTGGCTGACTTCCGCTCACGCAACTGAACCTCAAAAACCTGGCTCTGATACCATGTTAAATTTTCTCAACGTGGTCAGCAAGATAGCCCAAACGCCAAATTAATATCTTTGGAACTACCCAGTTCTCACGTTGAACCAGCGGAAACCAAGGAACAGAGGTTAATCCCAACAAACAATGAAAGCACAAGCAGGTCTTTTATTCATTCACTTCTTTACACCACGAGGCATACATATCGAGACATGATTTCGCTAGTATAACAGCTGTAAATAGAAAGCACCAAACAACAAGCCGGGCGTACATCACCGGAGTCCGCCGAGACCGCGAGGTCGCCGAGGTCGCCGAGTCCGCTGAGATCGCCCACGCTACGCTGCAATCCGCCGAATAGCCACGGAGTCCGCCGAAGCCGCGAGGCCGCGCGGACACACCGTTATTCGCCTCCTGCTGAACCTGAACTGATGAACACCCCTACCCGCCTGAAGCCGGCGGACAGGTTATTGAAGGTGGGAAAGATGAAACAGAGCTGACAAGCCGCAGAGCGACCTCCTGCTGAGTCCGCAGAGACCGCACACTTCCAAGTACTTGACCGAAGTCACAGCCAAACTCCTGGCTCCTTGAAGCTACTCGCGCGACCTGCACACAGCAAACGTCAGCACTGAAACAATCCGCGCGGACTGACAAACTGAGACCGCAGCACTTCGCTTAACCCAACTTACTGTTCACTCAAGTTACTTAGGTTACTGTAGATGTGCCAGGGGGGTCCTATTTATAGGCAAGGTGAGGAGTGTGGTCACCGCCCAAGAGATAGCGACACCGCCCCAGCCCGCGCGATAGCAAAACTCCGTCCGCCGAGTCCGCATGGACTAAGCCGGATACCAAGGAAAACCGCCAGGAGCATGGCAACCATTGACGAACCCTCTCCAGTCCGCCCAAGCTATGCGGACAAGGCATCAGCCCGCAAAGCTCCAACCACTACAGGACAGCAATCCCCCTTCAATGGCTATCCGCACCAACCCGAGACAGTCCGCAAGACTCACACCTCAATCTGCCACAAGTCCACGACCAAAGGAAGACAGCAACAGTCCGCCCGGTCACAGCGGACTTGGCGGATACCGCGGACACTATGGTCTTGGCACAGTGTGACCAAGTCCAAAACCATCAAAGGCCAATGCGAGCATGGCGGACACAAAATCCTGTCCGCCAAACACCCTAGCACAGACCGCCATCAGTCCGCGAGCTCCTCGCACTTCTGTCCAACGCAGCAGCCTCCTCCCGGACTCCAAAACAGTCCGCCAAAACGATCTCCATAGCAAAGCACCTGCTGTGCCACCAGAGCTCGACAAGACCTCAGCCAAGCTCTAAGCTCAGTCCGCACTAGCCCAAACCGTGGACATGCCAGTCCGCAAGCTTCCCGCGAACATGAGCCAACCCGCATGTCAGCACAAGCTTGCACCCGCGGCCAATGAGCAATGCACCAGTCCGCAAGCCTCCATCCGCTCAGGCGGCTCCTTGGCAAAGCCAATCAGCAAACACCCTATCCGCAGAAACCAGGCCGCATAGTCCGCGGACTCCATGCAACAAGCCGCTCAGAATACAGCCAGCTTTCCACTAGACCTACCACCAGGCCGCACATCACAGTCCGCCCAGTCCGCCTAGTCCGCCAACGTTGTCCGCCCCAGGCCGCCCGGCCTGTCCCGTCACCCACTTCCACTTCATAAATTTCAACTGTGGATTCCTTGGTTCTTGAACCGGATGGTAAGATTCAAGTTATTTTTCTTTTGCTTGACACCCTTTTGATTTTCCTCGAAAATCTTGTTGTTTCTATGTCTGACATGTTCTCTTTGTTGTGGGATGATCATGTTATTATGACTTAGATTGTGGGGCAAGATTTTCCCCCTATTACTACTGCTTTCGACTATTCTCCCCTCATGGGCCTCTCATCGGTGATGAGTAATTTTTAGTGGGGGAGGATTGATGGCGACGTTGCTGATGCAGCCATTGATCCCCGACATTGAGAATTTGTTGATTGGGACGATCAATGCTGCAAGCTTAAAAATGGAATTCTACCACGACATTATTCGCCAACACCGCTACATGTTTTGCATGACGTCTGCTGTTACCATCAAATAAAGATATATAATTATAAATTAAATATTTATAATTATATATTGTTAAGCAATTTCCATTTTAAGCATTTAATTTTATGCATTTCATTTTTATGCAATTTTACTATTGTATTGTTTTTATTTCATGTTATGATGGGTGCATATAACCATCATATTGTATTGTTTTTTTCTTGTTAAGATGGGTGCATATAACCATCATATGTTTATTTTATTTGAATGGAAGAGATTGAGTGGTGCAGCCTATAAAAGGCCATGTTGTGGAGGATTTTATTAAGTTGATGATAAAAATTGAAAACCTAATTCTTGGGAGAATTTCCTCCTCCTCTTGGCAATATTCGGCCATCCTCCTCCCGCCCTTCCTCTCCAAGTTCGGCGCCATCTCCTCCTCCTCTCCTTCTCTTTGTGAAACTCTCCTCCTCTAATTCTTCCTCCTTCCACACCAAGACTATCGGCCACCTTTCTTCCACACCAAACCCTAGCAGCCCTATCCCCTAGCCGTCGTCTACAACAACCCCCTATGGTTCGACCAACTTCAAGGCGCCACCCACTCACCCTTCCCTTTCTCTCTCTCGGCCACCCACCTCCACCACCACTCCTGAGCAGCCCTCCTCTTTCTTCCCTAAAGAAAATCGGCCTCCCTTTTCCCCCCTACTCAATATTTTCGACCACCGCCTTTTCTCTCTCATCCTTGATAATTCTGGCCAACAAGGTTCACCCTCTCCTAGGGTTCTACAAAGGAAAATGGCTCGCGTCTTCATCGTCCGGTGCGGATCCGTGGATTTGCTTGGAAATAGATCCATCCACCGTCGTGTGTGCTTCCTCCATTCATATTTGTGGATGGATTTTATTGGGATTGGTTAACAAATTCTAAACCTCTATTGTGTGATTTTCTTCCATAATTTTTGTGAGATTTGGTGGATTAGAAGGCTAGCATTTAGTTCGAATTTATAATGAAATTAGTGCTTAATTAAATCTGAAATTTCAAGCGTGCTTTCTTGCGAATATTTTCGTATAAATTGGATCGGGTAGATCTCGTGAACGCTAGAAGAAATCGGGTTAATTACCCTTGATTTCTCCTTAAGTTCAAGTGATCTTAGCATACCTCCATATTAATTAATTTTGGAATTGATTTCGGACTTTTGTTGAATCGCTAATTTTAGCCTGGATATTCTCTTATTGGATTTGTGTATGCTTGCGGATAATAAAAATCTAAATAACTAATTGTCTGGATCGTGTAGGTCTTATTTGCTTGAGCGAACATATTGTAGTCCTAAACTAATTGCCCTTGTTCAATCTATAAAAAGCGGTAGCATCCCTTTGCGTGTGCATTGATAATTTTTGTGCCACTAGTTGGATAAATCATCGATAGTGTATTTAGAGAACAATTTCACACTACGCATCCTATTTAATCATCTGACACAAAGAAAACGTAGTACTTATCCCGTCAAACCAATTGGCCTGCATCAGTCGGAAGCCTGATGACCTCCATTCAAGACGTCTGAATTCGTCTGGAGGGGTCCAAGAGAGCTTCAGGTTTAACCGAGATAGAGAAATAATGGAGATGTGCACTGTTAGGTCGATTGATCACAATGTCCCAGATTTGTAGAAGTCAAACATGTCAATAGTATACACATAGATGTATTTGATGTATATTCAAGTTCATGCATGCAGGTTGTTCTTTGTCACATTTATTGGAAATGTGTTCTATGTGACAATGACAAGTGGAGAGAAGGAAGAAAGCTGGAAAGACAAAAATTTGTCTAAGTCCATAGGCGTTGAGTGAAGCCAGTTCACTCAACGCCAGATGTCAAGGAAGAATGTTGGAAAGACAAAAAATTGTCGAAGTCCATAGGAATTAAGTGAAGCCAGTTCACTCAACGCCAGATGTCAAAAAGCGCTGAATAAAGCATGGACAGTCAAAGCCCAACAGTTTGCAAAGTAGATATGTGGCTAAGTCCACAGGTGTTGAGTGAAGGAATTTTACTCAATGTCATAGAATAAGATGCGCTGAGTAAAGACAAGACAGTCAAAGCTTCAGTATTGGCAAAGAAGAAATCTAGCTAAGTCCAAAAGCGTCGAGTGAGGACAGCTCACTCAAAGCCTAAAGAAAGAAGCGTCGAGTAAAGCTCAGATAGTCAAAGCTTCAGCATTGGCAAAGAAGAAATCTGACTTATCCAGATGCGTTGAGTGAAGCCAGTTCACTCAACGCCATGCTTTGAAAGCGTCGACAGAACAAGCATCAGTCAAAGCCTTAGAAGATGTAGACAGAAAATCTATCTAAGTTCAGATGCATTGAGTGAAGGAAATTCACTTAACGCCAACTCAATAGAGAAATCAGATAAGTAAAGAAGCATTGAGTGAAGGCAATTCACTCAACACCTCATCAAGAAGATAGGCAAAGTCTGTAAGCGTTGAGTGAAGATAGCTCACTCAACGCCTTCACAAAGATGAAAATCAACTAAGTACAGAAGCATTGAGTTAAGGCTGTTCACTCAACGCCTCATCAAGATGACTAGAAAGTCAAGTATGCGTTGAGTGATGAAGGCTCACTCAACGCACTCAACGCCTATCAACAGAAATATTTGTCTATGGACAAAAATGTTGAGTGAAGAAGGCTCACTCAACGCACTTAACACCTAGTGAGATAGAAATCTATCTAAGTGTTTTTGCATTGAGTGACGAAGGCTCACTCAACGCACTCAACACATGTGCTAAATTGCTTGAATTTGGCTAAGACTACAGATGCTAATGTCAGCAAAATTAAAATCGTTGCGGGAAGTCTACAGTACGCGACAAACGGCATCGTAGGCCAATTGTACGACATTTACTAATAAAGCTAAGTTGCAGCCAAGAACTATTGTGGGTCCCATTGCTCAAAGAACCATTGAACGGCGGAAGATAAGAAGCGTCATATCAGATAATAGAAAATTAACTTTTGGAAAAGCGGAACTTCATCTTCTTTCTCGCGACATTGTTGCAGAGCCGGAAAAGCAAGTTCAAACTTCTGATCTAAGAGTTTAAAAAGTTAATTGTTTTCATTCTCACCTGTAACAGTAAGTTCAGAGATACTTCTCTGAGAAATAAGAAGCAGCAAGGAAAGGCCTAACTGCTGCAACTTCACAGCCTGAGCTGATAATTCCTAAAGAACACTTTCAAGAGCTGTGAATAAGATCTGGACTAAGCTACTTTAATTCTGAAGAAGAAGACAAAGAGAACATTTCTCTGGGGTCAGATCATTATCAACAAACCTTTCTTCCTTCTGTAGGATCCTTTGGATCGGAGTGTAAGCCTGAAATTATAAATGCTGGGTGTAGGGCATGTGTGCCTGAGTTGTAGGACTTGTACTAAAGTTTGAGGTAGGGCAATTTGCCTGAGGTAGGAGAGTCATTCTCTCTGAGTTGTAGGGCCTTTGTGCCTGAGTTGTAGGATCCCTTTGTGGATCTGAGGTAGGGCCTTTGTGCCTGAGTTGTAGGAGAGTCATTCTCTCTGAGTTATTGGGCTATCCTCCTAGCCTTAGTTTAGTACTTGTGCTCAAGTCTGAGGTAGGTGATCTTTGGATCACTGAGTTGTAGGATCAAAGCTTGCTCTGAGTTGTAAGGCCTTTTAACTGAGGTTAGTCTTGGAGGAGACTGAGAGATCTGTGTTGTAAGATCTTTGGAGCCGAGTTGGAGAAGTTGTCTTGTCTAACAAACTGTTAGAAAGGTGGGAGGGACATTGGACGTATCCATAACCTATTGAACCACTATAAAATTCCTGCATGCTTTGTGTGAATGTCTTGAAAGTAAAATATAACTAAATCATAACTCACCTAAAATAGAAAAAAGCATAAGAAAGCATAAGACCTATTCACCCCCTACCTTCTATTGTTAGTTATCCTTTAAACTAAAGACTTTTAAGTGGTATCATAGGGAGGTTACTCAAAAAGGACTTAACAGTCTGAGTTGATCTCCAAGGGTAGCTAAAGGGATTATACTTATAGGTTCAAGAGAGAACCATAAGGAGCTGGGTTCAATGAAGCTTCCAATCTGCATGAAGGAGATCTTTGGGATCTGGAAGGAGAGGGTCAGTCTTTTCATGGAAGCATCTGACCCAAGGATCTTCAAACTGTTCAAGAAAGACCTTTCTTCCCCATGAAGGTGTCAGCTCTAGATGCAACTGTCCAGACACCCAAGAAGTATTCAGAGATGACAAAGGATGAGGTCATTCTAGCCACCATGGACAAGAGAGCTTAGAACATCATAGTCAGTGCTATTGATGATTCTACCTTCCAAAATATTGTTCACTACAAGACTTCCAAGGAGATGTGGGATACCTTGGCGGTCTACATGGAAGGGACTGAGGAGGTCAGTGATGACAGGAAATCCCTTCTCAACCAAGAGTATGAGACCTTCAGACAGAACAAGAAGGATAGCATTGCAGAATGCTATGAAAGATATTTTTAGAATTCTAAATGAGTTGAGGACCTATTGGAGGGTCTTCAGCCACTATGAGCAGAATGGCAAGTTTCTCAGGTCTCTAATTAGAGACTGTGACACAAAGATCTGTATCATCAGAGAGGTGGAGAAGTTGGCTGATACTCCCCCTCACACACTATTTGGAAAGCTGCTCTCCTATGAGATGCAGCTATCTACCAGGAAGGAGGAGGAGACTATCTGTAAATCCCAGGCCAAGGAAAAGAGCACCAAGAAGAGAAAGGAGATGATTACCTCTCCTCCAAGTAGGCCTACTGAATCAGAGAGCTCAGAGCCAAGCACATCAAACAGCAGTATGTCTGATGAAGATTTTGTTTCCTTCTCCAAGCAGTATCAGAAGTTGATGAAGAGGAAGCAATGAAGGAGCATACCTTCCTTCTCCTCTCATCACAGGAAGGACCACTACAAAGCTGAGAAGAAACACTCCAAGGGAGACAGGTATGAATCCAAACCTAATAACATGTTTCTTCTAAAATTATTTGTTATTATTGTAGTAAACCTGGGCATGTAATTGCTAACTTCCCAGTAAAGAGAAAAGAGTCTGGAGAGAAAAAGATCCATGACCATAAGGGCAAGAGTAAAAGGAACTTCATGATAAGAATAAGAAAAGTTGGAGTTAGTATGACTCATCTTCCTCAGAGTCTGAAGAAGAAGAAGAGGCCTATATAGGGCTATTTTCTTCTGAGGAAGCTGAAGACTATCCTGCTGCTAGGATAGGGATCTGGGCCCCTTTATCACATTAAGACAGTGACTTTGAGGAGGATGATGATGAATAAGATGCCAACAGCTGCTATGGGCTGATGGCAATGTCAGATGAAGAATCCTGTCAGGATCAGCATGGTCCAGCTAAGATACACTCCCTATCTAGCTCATCATCTAATTCAGAATATAGGACAAGTCCCAATTCTAGTGCAACTTCATCCAATGGTGAAGAGTGCTCAGAATCTGAGGAAGATATCAATCAACTGATTGATAAATATGGTTCCCTTCTGGATGCTTTAAAACGAAGCAAGAAGTTGGCCAAAAAGTAAGCAAAGGAGATTGTATCCCTATAGCTTGTTGCTTCCCTATAGTCTGAATCAGAATTCTTGCTGGAGCAGAAGAAAAAGGAAGTTAGCTAACTGAAAAACATAACAGTCATCCAGATTGGTACTAGGATAACATGCATGGTGACTGGAAGAATGAGAATTCTTCCTGGAAGAATACAAATGTACCTTCCAATGGAAGGAGAATAAGAATAGGATTTAGTGCTTTTAAGGCTCCCCATGAAGACATTTAAATGGCCCATCATGGACCATTTGTATTTGGTGCTCCAGCCCCCACTCTCAAGAATGTGGTAGTGGCTAACTCTCAAGGCCATCCAGCAAAGACCCTGACCAAGTGTAAGTCTATCAGTAAGCCTGATTTGGCTATCTCTAGTGTTAACAAGACCATGTCCTCTATAAAGAGGACTATTGTTAATGGCATTCATAGCAAGCCATGAAAGCCTACTGGAAGACTCGCTTTCAGTCAGATCCTTTCTAAAAGGAACTTGAAGAAGGATGTTACTCCTCTTTCTAAACAGTTAGCTATTACCAGACCTACTCAGAAAAGAAGATATAATATTCATGAGTGCTGGTGTTGTGGCAAAGTGGGGCACTTTGCCTTAGATTGATGGCACAATTCTAATGTGCCCAGAGCAAAAGTTAGTCTTCCTGTCAGAAAATCTGCAGGAAGACAGGTTCATTTTTAGGCTAACTAGAACCAAGGACCCAATATCTATTGAGGTCATAAGGTAAAATAAAATATGTTTTACAGGATAGTCAAAGTACTTATACACATATATGGTACTTGGACAGTGGATGTTCCAGACACATGATTGAAATAAGGAGCTACTTGATGGAGTACACACCGGTGAAGGATGGACGCAAACTAATCTTTGGGGGTTCAGACAGAAGCGTCACTAGAGGCTATGGTAATATTACCAATGGCATAGTCACCATCTCAAAAGTGGCTTATGTTGAAGGGTTGCAACACAGCCTGTTAAGCATAAACTAACTCTCTGATCTTGGCTATGTCATTGTATTCCACAAGGATAAGTGTCAAATTAAGAGGTCAAGTGACTAAGAGGTCGTCTTGACCGGCACTAGGAGTGGAAATGTGTATTGTCTAAACTATCTTTGTTTAGGTAAAGACTACTTTATATTTCTAGTTGCAAATGAGAAAGTCTCATATTATGTATATTGGCACAAGAGGCTAGCTCATTTGAACTATAAGACCAATGACAAGCTCTTTAGTGAAGAGCTAGTTAGGAATGGTCCTAAGATGAAATGCACCAAGGAAGGCATTTGATATGCATGCCAAAAGGATAAGCAGGTGAAAGCTTCCTTCAAGTGCATTGGGACCAAAGACTCTGTGATGTGCTTATACCTCCTACATATGGACTTGTTTGGTCCTATGCCAGTTTATAGTCTTGGTAGGAAAGTCTACACTCTTGTGGTTATTGATGACTTTTATAGGTTTGCTTAGATTTTCTTTCTTAAGAAAAATTCTAAAACCCTTGATATCTTCAGGACTTTTGTCAAGCAGATTCAGAAAGAGTTAGACAGTACCGTGGTAAAAAATAGAAGTGACCATGGGATTGAATTTAAGTCTGAAGGCATAACAAGATTCTGTGAAGAGCAAGGGATTCATAAATAATTTTATTCTTCAAGAACACCCCAACAAAATGGGATTGCTAAGAGGAGAATAGAACACTCATAGAAGCAGTAGGACTTTCCTAAGTGACACATCTCTCCCGGAATATTTCTAGGCTAAGGCAGTAAATACTGCATGTCATGTCTTAAATAGAGCTTCTATCACCAAGAGCCATAAGAAGACTCCATATGAGATTTTGAAGGGCAGAAAACCAAACCTGACATATCTCAATATCTTTGGTAGTAAATTCTATGTGTTAAATAATGGGAAGTCCAATGAGACTAAGTTTGCTGTCAGGTCTTATGATGGGATATTTATTGGGTACAACAATTATAGCAAGACCTATAAGATCTACAACTTGAAAAATCAAGTTGTAGAAGAGTATGTCAATATAGTATTTGATGAGTCAACTATGATTAAAAATGGGCTGCCTAGCTCCTCATCTAGACCTATAGTTATAGAGTTGTTGATGGACAAGCTAACCATCAAGGAAGCTACTCTAATATTCCAAGATGAAGATGAAGGTGTTTGCATTCTAGAAGGAGTATAAGGCACACATGATGTGGATGAAGATCAGCAAGATGCAGCCACTGAAGCTCAAGATGTTGAAGGAAGATTACCTCTTACTGTCAGACATCTAAGAGATCATACCAGATACAAAATAATTGGTGATGCTAGCTAAGGAGTCTTGACCAGAAGCAGAAGTATCAACACAGTATTGTATTCAAGCTTCCTATCATAAGTTGAGCTCAAAAGATTTGAAGACGCCAACATAGACCAGTTCTGGATTGTGGCAATGCAAGAACTAAACCAATTCAAGAGGTATAAGGTCTGGAAGCTTGTTCCCACACCGCAAGGACATAATGTCATTGGAACTAAGTGGATCTACATGAATAAGCTTGATGAAAATGGTATTAGAATCAAGAACATAGCTAGGTTGGTGGCTAAGGGATACACATAAGAAGAAGGTATTGACTTTGATCAAACCTTTGACCTAGTAGCCAGATTGGAAGCCATCAGACTACTCCTTGCATATACTGCACAAAAGTGATTCAAACTCTACCAGATGAATGTGAAGTCAACCATCCTGAATTGTGACATAAGGGAAGAAGTCTATGTTGAGCAGCCATCAGGTTTTGTTGATCCTAACTCTCATGATTATGTTTATAGACTTAGGAAAGCTTTACATGGGTTGAAGCAAGAACCTAGGGCATGATATGAGACCCTGTTTAGCTTCCTCATTGAGAACAAATTCTCAAGGGGGAAGATAAACAAGACACAATTCCTAACGGAATCTAAGGGCAAGATCATCCTAGTCCAAATTTATGTAGTTGACATAAATTTTGGGTCTATTGATGATAACCTTTGCAAGAAGTTTGTCAAACTTATGCAAGGGAAGTTTGAGATGAGCAGTATGAGTGAGCTTAAGTTCTTCTTGGGCCTCCAAGTAAGGCAGACTAAAGATAGATTATCTATCTCTCAGTGTTGGGTCTATTGATCCCAATATCCCAGATTTGTAAGAAGTCAAACAGGTCAATGGCATACACACATAATGTATTTGATGTGTGCCATAGTTCTTGCATGCAGGTAGTCCATGATTGGACAGGTGAAGAAAAATGAGTTTGGTAGTAAACTCAAAATTCGTCTAGCTCAGCTCGCAGTTCGTCGAGCTTAGCTCGCTGGTCATTGAGCTCAGCTCAACATTCCTTGGGATAAGCTCAAGAGCTCAGGATTCAAAGTTTGTCGAGCTCAGATTGAAGTTTGTCGAGATCAGCTTACAGATCGTTGAACTCAGCTCAACTCTTATCAAGCTAAAACCAAAAAAAATAACAAAGGCAAAAAGTGCTGATACTGCTGAGAAGATCAGAGTTCGTCGAGCTCAGCCCACAGATCGTCGAATGCAACTAAAGACGGAAAAATTAACTAAGGAAAACAAGCGCTGAGACAGCTGAGATAGCTGAGAAGAAAGCACTAAAATAGCTAAGAAGAAAGCGTTGAGTTTAAATGTTACCTGAGTGGAACAACTCGGGGTATTCTTCCATCATAGTCTGCTCTCGCTCCCAAGAAAGCTCCTCACATCTGCAGTTATCCCAACGGTCGTTAACCATTCATATTTCCATATTATGGAGTCGCTGAACCTCCAAGTCTTCAATGCGTACTAGCTTGACCTTCGTCGTCAACCCATAATCAACCGGCACTTGATCGACCGCAACGACATGTGATGGCTCTTGCTCCGCCTTCCGCAACACCGATACGTGGAACACATCGTGTAGCCCAATCAACTCCACTGACAGCTTCAATCGATACGCTGTTGCGCCAACACGCTCCAGGATTTCAAACGGTCCAAGGTATCTCAGACTCAACTTCTTCAAGCGTCAAACCCGCGAGACACCCTTATACGACTTGATTTTCAAATACACCCAGTCGCCAACACCGAACTCCACGTTCCTATGCTTGGCATTAGAGTATTTTGCCTACCTGTCCTGAGCGATCTTCAACCTTTCCTGAACTGTACGTATCATTGAAGTGGCATCTTCTACCGCTTGACGTTTCTATAACTTCGATTCGCCTGTCCCCAACCAAGACAATGGTGTGCGACACTTTCTCCTAAACAAGGCCTTGAAAGGCGTCATTCCAATACTCGTCTGATAACTATTGTTATATGCAAACTCCACCATGTACAGGTTATCTTCCCACTGCTTTCTGAAATCCAAGACGCACGTACGAAGCATGTCCTCCATCATACGGTGGACCCTCTCGGTCTGACCATCCATTTGCGGATGAAAGGCTGTGCTGAAACTCAACTTAGTTCCCAACAAACTATGCACCAGCCTCCAGTCGTTCGACGTGAAGCGTCCATCTCGGTCGCCAACGATATTGCGGGGCACACCATGCAATTGTACAATATTATCCACATAGAGTTTGGCTAGCTTCTCCATCGGATCTTCCTTCCTATTTGGAATAAAATGCGACACCTTTGTCAATCTATCTACGACCACCCAGATGTCGTCGTTTCCCCTCTGTGACATTGGCAAACCGTGTAGAAAATCCATAGAAATGTCGTCGAATTTCCACTCCGGGATAGGTAGGGACTTCAAGAAATCTCCGGGCTTCTGACACTCCGCCTTTACCAAGGCACATGTCTGGCACTTGGCCACATAAAGTGCTATATCGTTCTTCAATCCTGGCCACCAGAACAACTTCTTCATGTCTTTATACATCTTCGTGCTCCCCGGGTGGATTGAGTACTTGGTATGATTTGCCTCGTACAACAACTCCTCCTGAAGATTACCCACACTAGGAACGCATAGGCGACCGTCCTTCCTTAGCAGTCCATCCTCAACAGCAAATTGGGAATTTGACCCATCCAAAGATTCATCTAAGATCTGCTTCATGTTGCTATCCTAAACTAATGCCCGCCGAACTCTATCAGCTAGGTCATACTACACCTCTATCCAAAACAATTTCGCCTCGGCACTAGACTGCTTGTCGATGCAAGTTATCTCCAATGCCTCTAATTCACGGACCAAACTCTCATCATGTACCGATAACCAGCAGGCTCGCGCAGGAATCCTGCGACTCAACACAACCGCCACTGCATTTCCTTTCCCAGGCACATAATGTATCTTGAAGGTGTAGTCCCCCAGGAACTCCATCCACCTCCACTACTACATGTTCAAGTCCTTCTGATCCAACAGGTATTTCAGGCTCTTATGATCGGTGTAGATGTCGACCTTCACACCATATAGATAGTGCATCCACAGCTTTAGAGCAAATATCATGGCCGCTAACTCTATAAGTCATGGACCGGATAATTCCACTCATGAATCTTCAATTGTCGTGAACTATAGGCTATCATGCTCCCATACTGTAGCAGAACACAGCCCAAACCACTGCCCGAAGCATCACTATAGATTTCAAACCATTCAGTCCCACACGACGAACATAAAATAGGCGTCGTGGTCAGCCGCCTCTTCAATTCTTCAAAAGCTTGCTCGCACTCCAACGACCACACAAACTTTTGATCCTTCCTTGTCAACATTGTGAGTGGTAGACCTATCCGCGAGAAGTTATCTACGAAGCGCTTGTAGTAGTCGGGAAGCCCCAAAAAGCTCCGGACTTCCGCCACTGTAGTCAGTACAGGCCACTCTCGTATCACCACTATCTTTGCCGGATCCACCGCTATCCCTTCTCCACTAACAACATGACCAAGGAACCCTACCGAGGATAACCAGAGCTCACACTTGGAGAACTTAGCATACAACTGATTTCTTCTCAACGTCTCCAACACCATATACAAATGCTTGTAGTGATCTTCCTCACACTACGAGTGCACCAGGATATCATCGATAAATACTATCACGAAACGATCCAGGTACTCTCTGAACGTCATGTTCATTAGATCCATAAACACGAATGGCGCATTGGTCAACCCAAACGGCATGACCGTGAACTCGTAATGCCCAAACCGCGTGCTGAATGCTGTCTTTGGGATGTCGCTTTCCCTTATTCTTAATTGGTAGTAACCAGATTTCAGATCTAATTTCGAATATACTGTAGACCCAACCAACTGATCAAATAGATCGTCAATCCTTAGGATCGGATACTTATTCTTCTCTGTAAGCTTGTTCAACTCCCGATAGTCGATAAAAAGTCGCAAACTCCCATCCTTCTTCTTAACGAAGAGAACCGGTGCGCTCCAAGGCGATGAACTTGGACGTACATACCCTTGCTCCAACAACTCTTGCAGTTGCACCTTCAGCTCCGCCATCTCTCTTGGAGTTATCCGATATGGAGAGCGTGACACCGGTTTGGCACCCGGCACCAGCTCAATAGTAAAATCAATCTCCCGCTAAGGAGGGGCTCCTAGGAGGTCATCCGGAAACACATCTGGATATTCAGACATAACTGGAATACTGCTCAAACTTGGCTTAGGCGTTGAAGTCTGCACTAATGTGACAAACAGCTCTGCCCCAGACCGAACTGCCTTGATCACCTGTAGGGTCGACATCAAAACCTTACCCGACCCATTCATGCCCACGAACGTAGTCTCCCGATCAGTATTCAGTCCCAACTTAACCTCTTTTTGGTTGCTGAAAGAAACAATGCCTAAACATCTAGAGGGGGGGTGAATAGGTGCACTTAATCTTTTTAACTTTTAAGGCAGAAACACTGAATTATTAGACCTGTTTATGCAATTCTCTATAGCAATTCAGCACATATAACACAACAATCACAGAATAAATCACACACAGAGTACACACAGCTTTTATAGTGGTTCCCCAAGGTCTGGGTACATCCACTTTCCCCCTTCACCTATCTAGTAGTGTACTAGATTCGGCCTAACTTCTCCACTACTTCTCAGATCCACAGATCTTACAGCTCAGAACCCAAATAGGTTCCTACAACTCAGAGTGATCTCACTCCTACAACTCAGGCACAAAAGCCCTACCACTGAGTCTTCACCAAGACCTACACTCAGCCTTCAACAAGGCCTACACTCAGCCTTCAACAAGGCCTACACTCAGAGAAATGTATCTCCTACACTCAGGCACACAAGCCCTACCACTCAGCCTTTATAAATATAGGCTTACAACTCAGATCCCTTAGGATCCTACAGAAAATAAAGAGTACAAAGATTAATAACCACAACTCTGATTGAGAAAGATGAGTTTACTGGCTTCTTGATGTGTTCTTGAAAGAACTTTGCAGAGATCAACCTCCCTTGGCTTTCTTCAAAGCTTCTTGAATTAGAACACAGTAGGGTTGTATCTATATGCAGATGATCTTCAATCAACTGCTGACTTGAGAATCAGATCTCAATCTGAAACTTTCTTAGCAGCCTTGTTCAATAGCTGTCTTCTTAGAAGGAGCTCTCTCTCTCCAACTTCTTAGATCTTCACTTGAAGGTCTTCTTCTGGTTTGTTGTTTCTCACTTCATTGATTGCTATTTCCTTCGATTTCCATCCTTCTGTTGAAGGAATAAGCCTTTATATAAGCTTTCTTCATGGTGACCGGCTGATCCGATTTCTAACAACTTTCTGACGGCTCTAACAGTAGCAGTTGACCGGTTGAAATGGCAGCTGTCAAGTCATCCAGTCACTTCTTGAAATTGTTGGGTTTTCTCTAAAGGGGTGGCACAACGCTTGTGCACGCAGCGGAAAACAAAACATCAAGAAAAACCCAAAGAGATGTAGATCGGGTCATGAACGTTGAATCAAGAAGTTAGCAAAACTAGGGCAAAAATTACCTCGGTGGCGTTGAGTCACAACTCAACGGAGATGCTCCAAATTTCTGATTCCTGCTAGCGGCGAGTTCTACGTGGAATAATGTCCACGTTTCTGCAGAAATCCACACGAGTGGGAGAACGCCGATCTATCCGTCGCACGGACTATCGGGAAGGAGAAGACCGCACCTTTGCTTTCCCACGGACTGCTAGGTCCGCGCCAGGGATTGCAACACCAGCGACAGTCGCCGGAGAAGAGGTGGTCGACGGAGCGAACACGGCGGCGGAACTCTTCCGGCGGCGGGATCGGGATCAGCGGAGCAAACGAGCGGAACTCTTTCCGTCGCGGGTTTCGATCTGCTACAGGAGAAAATCGCGAGCTCAAAGCTTCTGTCCCTCAACCCCGATAAAACCCTAAGTGTCCCTTTTATACCGAAGGCATAAAAGACTTAGGAAAATCGCTATCCGCAGACCACCCGAAAATAGGGTTCAGAATCGGCGAGTATCAATCGGTGAGAATCGGCGACAATCGGCGAGAATCACTGAGCAGGTTCGGCGAGAATCAGTCGACGAGTATCATCATGGATCGGCGAGAATCAGAGTACAATACTCAACGATTCTCGCCGATCGTCGAGCCGCGCTCGACGATCAACGGCGATACACGTCGATCGCCGAGCCGCGGTCGACGATACATGTCGAAGTCATCGATCGTCGAGAATCAACATATTAATTCTCGACGATTCTCGTCGATCGGCGAGTATCAGAGATGATTCTCGCCGATCGGTGGGAATCAGAAGACAACTCTCGACTAATGTCATCGACCCTCGGACGATAATCCTAACCAGCCCTCCAAGGCAACATTTGCCCAACCCGACGATCCTTTAAGGAAACACTTTGCCCATGACCCCATTCAGGTCGGTGATTGGCAACCTTTACCAACACAGTCAATCGTCCAACTTCTCCACATCTCTTATGTGCGACCTTGCAGGCTCATATCGCGTTGGCAGTGAGATCATATGTTTGATCACTTCCAGATCACAATGGTAACTCCAACAGACTCCCACTTGATCTCGAAAGTATCAAAGCAAAAACCTCACAAACAATGAGCAGCATCTAGCAATGCATCATTGCTCCCCAAGCAAT
This sequence comes from Platanthera guangdongensis, assembly GCA_039583875.1. Classification (NCBI taxonomy): domain Eukaryota; kingdom Viridiplantae; phylum Streptophyta; class Magnoliopsida; order Asparagales; family Orchidaceae; genus Platanthera; species Platanthera guangdongensis. The sequence goes on along the minus strand of CM077163.1, from coordinate 41,199,098 downwards.
AAGAGTTCATAACTCAAAAGCCTTTATGACCAATGTATCAGCGTTGTCTTTGTCCCTTTGTCCCTTACATACGGAAAGAACTAGAGGCATGGACCGTGTCACCCTCGTAATGGCTCAATCCAAGTTTTCTTGATCCAGGACGGACTTCCAGAGAATGGTGAGTCCAATATCACATATTGACTCAACCAAGCATGGCCATGCATTTCTCAGTCCAGTTCCATCAAGGGGCCCATGGATGCAACTCCTATCATACAGGAGGACAAATCCCATATCTGCTCACACACAAACACCCAAATGATTCGTAACATGCCCAACAACCACCCTTATCATCAACCTTTCTCAAGGAAGACTTTAGATGACATCAAAGCACGCTCTTCCTCACTTGATGAATGCTGTGACTTCAGGTCAAAGGATCACAACACCATTGTCAATTGAGACCTACTCGTGACACGATTGGATGACAATCCACAGAGTAGTCTCAGGTTGGGTCTGTCCAGTACAACTTGTTTACTAACAAGTACCCACGTGATGACTTGATATCACAATATCATGACCTGTGAGAACCGGTCATCAGTCAACATACGTGCTAGTCTCCATGTACCATCATCACCCTTAGCTTCTATGATGATGCTCGACCAGGGACCTTTAAGAATGAAGCTTCAAATAAATCATGGGCTCTCACATTCAAGTCACGTACTTGATGTCCCATGGAAGCGAACAGTCTAAGGGTATCTATTATGTTAACATTTAACTATCATATAGAAAAATACATAATAAAAGAACTTGCCATTAATTATAAGAGAAAACTTAGGTACACAGTTCATCATATGAACAAACAGCCAACAAAAATAAGATTACATGCAACCCACAAGATTCTCGCTAGAGTTGATCATTTAGGTATCGTATACCCATCGATCTAGTATGACCATCATGCTTTCTCTGCGCGAGAGGCTTTGTCAGTGGATCCGCAATATTCTCCTCAGTCGGCACTCTGCAAATGTTTACATCTCCTCGTTCGATAATCTCACGAATAAGATGAAAACGCCGGAGTATGTGCTATGAGCGCTGATGAGAACTAGGTTCCTTAGATTGTACAATTGCACCATTGTTATCACAGTAGAGAACTAGGGGACCAACAATGCTAGGAACTACATCAAGCTCGCCGATGAATTTCCTAATCCATACAGCCTCCTTCGCCGCATTAGCTGCTGCGATATACTCGGCCTCTGTTGTAGAATCAGCAACTGTCTCTTGCTTGGAACTCTTCCAGCTCACAGCTCCTCTATTCAGGCAAAACACAAAACCTGACTGAGACTTGGAGTCGTCTCGATCAGTTTGGAAGCTAGCATCTGTGTAACCACTTACAACAAGCTCTTCCTCTCCACCATACACCAAGAACACGTCCTTAGTCCTTCTCAAGTACTTCAGGATATTCTTGACTGCAATCCAGTGACACTCACCGGGGTCTGACTGATACCTGCTAGTCATGCTCAAAGCAAAGGAGACATCGGGTCGAGTACATAACATCGCGTACATGATTGATCCAATTGCCGAAGCATATGGAATCAACTTCATGCGGTCCTTATCTTCACAAGATTTTGGACACTGGTCCTTAGAGAGATTCACACCATGAGACATGGGCAAAAATCCTTTCTTGGACTCAAGCATGTTGAACCGTTTCAACACCTTTTCGATGTACGTACTCTGGGTCAAACCCAGCAACTTCTTCGATCTATCTCTATAGATCTTAATACCAAGTATATAAGTCGCTTCACCCAAATCCTTCATTGAAAAGCAGTTCCCTAGGTTGTTCTTAACAACTTTCAGGGTAGGAATGTCATTCCCAATCAACAGTATGTCATCTACATACAATATCAGGAAGACAATAATGCTCCCACTGATTCGCTTGTAAACACAAGGCTCATCTTCATTCTTGATGAAACCAAACTCTTTGATTTTCTCATCAAAACGAAGATTCCAACTTCGAGAGGCCTGTTTCAGTCCATAAATGGACTTATTCAGCTTGCATATTTTAGTGGCTTCATCTGGGGATACAAAACCCTCGGGTTGTGTCATATACACTTCCTCAAGGAGGTTTCCATTAAGGAAAGCCGTTTTGACATCCATCTGCCAGATCTCGTAGTCATAATACGCAGCAACAGCAAGCAATATCCTTATGGACTTTACCATGGCAACAGGGGAAAAGGTCTCATCATAGTCAATACCATGAATTTTCTTGAAACCCTTAGCCACCAGTCGCCCTTTGAATGTCTGTACATTCCCATCCATGTCGGTCTTCTTCTTGAAGACCCACTTGCACCCTATGGGTCGTACCCCTTCAGGTGGTTCCACCAAGTTCCAAACTTGGTTTGCATACATGGAGTCCATTTCGGATTTCATAGCCTCAAGCCATTTGTCGGAGTCCGGTCCATTCATAGCCTCTTGGTAGGTTGCTGGTTCATCATCATGATCCATAAGCAACACATTACCTATTTGAGACACGAGAAATCCATATCTCTCAGGCTCAAACCTCGGTCTACCAGATCTACGTAGGACTTGTGTTCCCTGAGTAGGTTCTCTAGCTACAACATCTTGTAGTCCTGTCTCAGAATCCAATTCTGGTTTATTCACTACATGTGGTTCTTGAGCTTCTTCAAGCTCTACCTTTTCAGTCTTTCTTGATAAGAACTCTTTCTCCAAGAAGACACCAGTCCTTGCGACAAACACTTTGCCCTCAGACGGTAGGTAAAAGTAATACCCTTTCGTTTCCTTAGGATATCCCACCAGATAACATTTATCTGATTTGGGTTCCAGCTTGTCAGGCATTTGACGTCTCATGTATGCCTCACAGCCCCAAATTTTAATGAACGACATACTAGGACGCTTCCCAGTCCATATCTCATATGGTGTCTTCAGAACCGTTTTCGTTGGAGCGCGATTCAATGTCATTGCAGCAGTCTCTAAAGCAAAACCCCAAAAGGAAATAGGCAAGTCTGCATGACTCATCATCGAACGTACCATGTCTAACAGAGTACGATTTCTCCTCTCAGACACACCATTATGTTGTGGTGTTCTAGGTGGAGTGAGCAGTGATACAATACCACACTCTTTCAGATGATCACGGAACTCATGACTCAGGTATTCGCCACCTCGATCAGATCGGAGTGCCTTAACCCTTTTACCCAACTGGTTTTCTACTTCATTCTTGAACTCTGAACTTTTCAAAGGTCTCGGATTTGCACTTCATAAGATACACATATCCGTATCTACTAAAATCATCAGTAAATGTAACAAAGTAGAAGTACCCACCTCTAGCCATGGAACTCATGGGTCCACATACATCACTATGTACAACACCCAAGAGATCCTCAGCCCTCTCAGTATAACTAGTGAAAGGAGCTTTAGTCATCTTGCCTAACAAACAAGATTCGCATCGCTCAAATGATTCATAATCAAATGAGTCCAAAAGTCCATCTCTATGGAGCTTGGATATGCGCTTCTCGTTGATATGGCCCAAACGACAATGCCAGAGAAAAGTAGGGTTCGAGTCATTTGTTCTTAGTCTTTTATTATTATCTACATTACAGATCAGATGGTCCAAGTTCAAAACATAAAGACCATTAAACAATTGGGCTACAGCATAACAAACATCATTCTTAAATATAGAACAACAGTTGTTCTTAATTATAAAAGAAAATCCAATCATGTCCAAACATGAAATAGATATAATGTTTCTAGTTATGGCCGGAACAAAATAACAGTTATCTAGTTCTATTACAAGCCCACTGGGCAAAGAAAGACGATAAACCCCTATGGCTACAGCAGCAACTCTTGCTCCATTGCCGACGCGGAGGTCCACCTCCCCTTTACTCAGCAATCTTCTCCTTCCTAGTTCCTGCACATTTGTACAAATGTGAGAACCACATCCGGTATCCAATACCCAAGATGAAGGAGCAGAAAGGTTTATCTCTATAACGTAAACATTTGAAGCGGAAGTCATACCTCCCCTCAATTTCTGCAGACCCTCAATGTACGAAGGACAGTTCCTCCTCCAATGACCAGCCTTGCCACAGTGGTGGCATTTCCCTTCCTTCACCGTGCTCTTCTTCTTCATCAGTGCAGAAGACTTGGGCTCAAGAAATGACTTAGGTCATACCTTCGTCTTCTTAGAACCCTTGGCCTTGCCCTTGCCCTTATGCACCATCAGTATGGGGCTGGCAGGCTTGGCCTTCTTCATATTGATCTCGGCAGTTCTCAACATGCCTAGGAGTTCGGGCAGTGTCTTGTCTATCTCATTCATGTTGTAGTTCAAGACGAACTGCTCATAACTGTCCGGCAACGATTGCAGGATCAGATCCGTGGCCAACTCTTGACCAAGAGGAAAACCCAGCCTTTCAAGGTTCTCGATATACCCAATCATCTTGAGTACGTGAGTCCCTACTGAGTCTCGAACTCCCATCTTGCACTGAAACAACGCTTTCATGATGTCGAACCTCTCTTGACAAGCCTGCCCTTGAAACTTTTTCTTGAGATGCTCGTCAATCTCCTTGCACCCCATGTTCTTATGTTGCTTCTGAAGCTCAGAGTTCATAGTGGCAAGCATAAGGCACTCGACATCCAAAGCATCGTCAGTATACTTCTTATAAGTATCCTTCTCAGCACGGGAAGAGTTCCCGGTCGGCACCTCGGGGGCTTCTTCTTCCAAGACATAGAGCTTTCGCTCCTGCCTGAGAACAATTCTCAGGTTCCTGTACCAGTCCATGTAATTTGTCCCACTGAGCTTATCCTTCTCAAGGATGGCTCTCAGAGACAACGTGGAGTGTGAAACGCTTGCCATGGAATTCTACAAGAATTTATGCAGAATAAAATCAGCACCTAAATTTCAATTACAATTTATTCTAATTTGGACTTCAATTAAAATACTCCCACTATTTTATTCGAAATGATAGCCCTCACTAACAATTCGGAGAGTTCATGCGAGCTACTCTCTTAGTGGACAAGATCCGTATTTCACCAACACTATGAGTTCGCTTTGGCATTCCTCTCACGATGCGGTTATTTAGGTAGGCAACGCTTGCCCATTGCATCCTCATGCAATTCTTGTATGGTTGGTGAATAACTCCTTATTCGCATCCATCATATGGTGCATGCCAACCCTATGCCTCTAGGCACTCAACCTTTGAGGTCACCTAGTTAAGTATGACCCGATGTCGACAGTGGGATATCACAATTATCCGCTCGCACCCTTACCAAGATAGATTAATGCACCTTGCTTTGGCAAGCCCACACTTCATCGATCGAGGCAGGAAGAGTGTCATCCATCGGAAGGCATCCGAACACTTAATATTAGATGAAGGGATTTTTCAATTATAGGTTAACAATTAACCATGATCAACATTTGATCAATGTGCAGATCCAAAGAAAAACAATTCTAAACCACATGCATCCCTTATGTGGACATCCTCACACCGTCAACATTTGACAGAAGGAAGGGCTAAATCTGAACATCCGGAAATATCCAAATCCTCATATTTACATGCATTGGACAAAGGCGAAGACAACTCAACTTAAAGTAGTAGACAAGCTCATCTCTCTATGTTGGATTCATAATCCAAAACATACTCGAGGGATGGTTACTACTAAGGAGACAACAATTTCTAACATTTAGAAATTCCCACGAAATTCTAGACGTTCTTGGAGGGAACCAAGACTAAATCTAGACATTTAGAACACTTCTAAATCCCTAGGTTTACACGCACTGGAATAACAAACTTCCAAAACAACGATCATGGCCGAACCTGCCTCTGATACCACTGTTGGGTTTTCTCTAAAGGGGTGGCACAATGCTTGTGCACGCAGCGGAAAACAAAACATCAAGAAAAACCCAAAGAGATGTAGATCGGGTCATGAACGTTGAATCAAGAAGTTAGCAAAACTAGGGCAAAAATTACCTCGGTGGCGTTGAGTCACAACTCAACGGAGATGCTCCAAATTTCTGATTCCTGCTAGCGGCGAGTTCTACGTGGAATAATGTCCACGTTTCTGCAGAAATCCACAGGAGCGGGAGAACGCCGATCTATCCGTCGCACGGACTATCGGGAAGGAGAAGACCGCACCTTTGCTTTCCCACGGACTGCTAGGTCCGTGCCAGGGATTGCAGCACCAGCGACAGTCGCCGTAGAAGAGGTGGTCGACGGAGCGAACACGGCGGTGGAACTCTTCCGGCGGCGGGATCGGGATCAGCGGAGCAAACGAGCGGAACTCTTTCTGTCGCGGGTTTCGATCTGCTACAGGAGAAAATCGCGAGCTCAAAGCTTCTGTCCCTCAACCCCGATAAAACCCTAAGTGTCCCTTTTATACCGAAGGCATAAAAGACTTAGGAAAATCGCTATCCGCAGACCACCCGAAAATAGGGTTCAGAATCGGCGAGTATTAATCGGTGAGAATCGGCGACAATCGGCGAGAATCACTGAGCAGGTTCGGCGAGAATCAGTCGACGAGTATCATCATGGATCGGCGAGAATCAGAGTACAATACTCAACGATTCTCGCCGATCGTCGAGCCGCGCTCGACGATCAACGACGATACACGTCGATCGTCGAGCCGCGGTCGACGATACATGTTGAAGTCGTCGATCGTCGAGAATCAACATATTGATTCTCGACGAATCTCATCGATCGGCGACTATCAGAGATGATTCTCGCCGATCGGCGGGAATCAGAAGACAACTCTCGACGAATATCATCGACCCTCGGACGATAATCCTAACCAGCCCTCCAAGGCAACATTTGCCCAACCCGACGATCCTTTAAGGCAACACTTTGCCCATGACCCCATTCAGGTCGGTGATTGGCAACCTTTACCAACACAGTCAATCGTCCAACTTCTCCACATCTCTTATGTGCGACCCTGCAGGCTCATATCGCGTTGGCAGTGAGATCATATGTTTGATCACTTCCAGATCATAATGGTAACTCCAACAGAAATCTCTGTCACTGTCTGAAAGTGTCGAGACAGATAGTCTTTATGTGTCGACACAAATAGACCAAGTGTCGACACTAGCCTTTATGGTGTCGACACAACTCCTTGTGTTGTAGAAATAGCTTCTCGACACTACTTCTTCAGAATGTGTCGACACTGATCCTGTGTGTCGACACAAGTCCTTCTTCTTCAATACTTAGTTGATTTCTGCTAAGTGTCGACACAACTCCTTTGTGTCGACACATCTTCTTGTGTTGAAACTTGCTAAGTGTCGACACATCTTCTTTGTGTCGACACATGCCTTCTGTGTTGAAACTTTTGCTGAGTGTCGACACATCTCCTTTGTGTCGACACATTCTTCATGTGTTGAGACTTTGCTGTGTGTCTACACATCTCCTTTGTGTCGTCACTTGTACTTAAACTTTGTTGAAGTTTGCTGAGTGTCGACACAGCCTCCTAGTGTTGACACTTGTACTTGAACTTTGTTGAAGTTTTGCTGAGTGTCGACACAGCCTCCTAGTGTCGACACTTTTGCTGTCGATAAAGTTTCTCTGAGTGTCGACACTGCCTCTAAGTGTCGACACAGATATTGTTGACAATTCTTCATTGTATGTCAACACAACCTGTATGTGTCGACACTTTTCTTCTGGTGTCGACTCTGCATTCCTGGTGTCGACACAATTACTCCAAGTGTCGACACAGCTTCTCTGGGTGTCTACACAAGCCTTCTTAAGTGTCGACACTTTTCTTCTAGGTGTCGACACATGGACTTAGAAACTTTTCCTGCAAACCTGCAGTTACTTAACCCGCACAAATAAACTCAAAGCACATCAAATACATCTTGATGTATATCATTGAGTAGGGTGAGGCTTTTTCAAATCAGGTACATATATTCCAATGTACCCAAAAATCTCCCCCTATTTGGAGAAGTCATAACCCTTAGTCAATGATATACACCATACATAAAAAATTCTCAGTATGATGTAAAACAGTGATATATGACAGGGTAAGAACATAAACATGTATAAACAGAACATGTATAGACAATTATCTCAGAACAATTAATGTATATAGATTGAACACAAAACATTGTTCTTACAAATTCCAATATTTTCATTAATCAAAAGTTTACATAGAGTTTAATACAAATGATTTCAAATTGTAAACTAAAGAAAATGCTATCTTAAGGCTGCTCTGGTTCCTTGATTACAATCCCCTTTCCAGATTGAATCTTTGCTTGAACTGGAGCTTCATTATCATCAGCAGCAACAGGCTTCTTCCCTTTGAGATCTTTCTTTTTCAACTCTTCAGCCTTTATCTTCAGCCTTTCAAAATAGTGATAAGGCTTGGGAAAATACTTGCTAGGCTCCTATGAAATAGGAGGTAGCTTTCCCAGTTTAGCCTTTCTTCTATATTGTACAGTGGCCTCTTGCCTATTCTCATGTTTCCTCCACTGCAGGTCAGAATACCACTTGCCTCTATCCAGGACATTGTCCTTAGCAGCCTTCCATGCAATCAAAATGATATTCCTGGAAGTGGGGCTCCATTGTTCAAAATCAGGCCTTAATTCAGCATGCTCTCCGAATCTTTTCTTAAATAATTGGGCCTCTTGTTCTTTTAACAAAGCCTCTTATTCTTTTAATATTGCCTCTGGCACAGGCTGGACAACTTTCTCTATGATGACATTCTGATTTCCCTCAGGAGGACTATACATAGACTGTATCTCTTGATATATCATGTCAAAGTCTGGTGGAGGGTATATCACTTGAGCTACTTCAGCCTGCTCTCCTCCAAAGTATGCAGGATTGATTCCAGACTCTGCAACATTGTCATCATCACATAAGGGTGGATATCCAAGGGTGGCTCTGATGGAATTTGAAATCCATTTGTCATGATCAGAGCCTTCCTTGATTAATACCCTCTCCCCTTTTATGACTTCTCTCTTTATGTGATCCCTAAGATCATCTTTTTGGAACCTGATCTGGGCATTCAGATAGTTTACTCCATCCTTATAAAAAGGTTTCAACCTTTGGAGCTTTTCAGTGATAGCCTTTTGAGAGTCTTCAATGGCAGTTTTCACAGCAGTTAGGCTCTCTTGCAATTGCTTGTCAAATTCAGCCTTGGCAGTAGCACTTGCTGCAGTCTGAGCAGTAGCTATATTCTTCATTTTAGTGACTATGACATTATGTGAAGCAGTGAGATTATCATTCATTCTTATCTGGTTTTCCAGGACATAGCCTTGCTTCACTTCTAGGTCATCAAGTTTTGTCTTTATTTTCTCTTGATGTGTGGCCAGATAGACTACTGCATTTCCTCCCTTATGGAAACAATTAGTCATTTCCTTTTTGATGATATTCACTTCAAATCTGATAGATTTGATGTCTTGTGCAAGATCAAATTGAAGTGACTTATGCCCTTCATCCACATATTTTTCAAGAGCTTGCCTTTGCTCATCCAGCTTGATTTGCAATGCTACCATCAGAGAACTATAATCAGTAGTGGTGGCAGGCTGTGGAGCAACTGTCTGTAGGGCTTTCTTATAGTTCTGGCTTCTTCTCTTGAAGACCTGGAACTTCCTCTTCTTGGCTCTAGCAGCCTCCTCATCCTCTGAAGCAGAAGTGCTAGCTATATCCACTCTATCCTTAGGACTAGAATGTGAATCCTTCTCAGTCCTTGGTAGCCCTTCAGCATCTCTTGGCTCCTCAGTCGCCTTGCTTGCAATTTCCTCTATAATCTCCACATGCTCCCCCTCAACATTGATCTCCTCCCCCTCAACAACATCTTTCTCTCTCTCAAAATCAGTTTGTAGAAGATCAGGGAATAGCTCTTCTAATGTAAATTCCTGTTGGGAATGGGCTGGAGAATCTCTGATCTCATCAAGCACTTTATCAGCAACAGATGTGTCCTCCATGACAACATCTTGTGGTTGAGGTTGTATCTGTATTTGGTGATGAACATTAGGTAATGAATCAGTCAAAACTTCATCCTCTCTAATGAAATCTAATTGACTAATTTCAGTGATTACCTCCAGAATGGTTTGGGTAGCCCTTTCACTCTCTAGTGGAGTTTGCTCTTCCACATGTAGAGGCTCCCCCTGGAGTGGATCCAGGTGAACTGGGCTTGCTGAGGGTAGCTCCCCCTGCCTCTGTGCATCTTCTTGTCTTGCTGGAGATTGTCCAGCATTTCCTGTCTCTTCATCATCAGGAGTAAAGACCACTTGCTCTTCAGAGCTGCTGGAGGATTCTTGAGCCACAATGGTTGTCTTCTTCTTTTTCTTCTAGGATGTTTCCTTTACAGGAGTTGGCATTTCTTTTGTCAATACTCTATCCCACCTAGAGAAAATTCTCAAATCCATTCTCCTCATGTGGTTTATCTTGGAACCTGCAGCCTAGTTCATCACCTCAGGTATACTACCAGCTAAGTATAGACTCAGAATCCTACCCAGATTGGGCTTCTTCATACTTTCTTTTATCTTATCAAACATAACTGCAGACCAATCAGTATCAAGTTTGAAGATAATCCTTGTCATCAAATTGAACATCTGAGCTGAAATTCTGTCATGTCCTCCAGGCTTGCTCAAGATGACCTTACCAACTATCTCAGACAGAAATTCCCTTGGATGTTCATCCCTTATCTATTGAAAACTGATCCAATTTTCAGGTTTGAATCCAATCCACACAAACTCAATGCCTCTCTAGTCTTAGAAGCAGAGACATCTTCTTCCTCTTTTGTTCTTGGTTGCTGAAGTACCTTCCTTAGGCTTTTCTGTGTGACCTTGAATTTGGTCCCATGAACTCTAAACTTAATCTTGAGTCCAGTATCATCAAGTGAAGCTGCACTCAAAAATTCTAGGACTTCCTTCTTCCAGATCTTGATTGGTTCTGATACAAGGTATTTCAATCCAGTTTCGGCAATTAGGGTTACCACACCTTTGATTTCGGGTTCCGCGTCATCAAAGGCGTATCGCACGAGCTCATATCCTTCGTTAATGTTCTCTTCTAGCTTGGGCGCCATTAGGGTTTGAGGAAATTTTGAATTCAGAGAAGAGAGATGTCGACACACAAGTTTGGTCTCGAGACAAAGGTGAGTGTGTCGACAAACACTGGGGAAAACCTATTTATACCTTTCTAGAATCGAAGATGAAAAGGCGCGTCAAAATACTTAAATTGTGTCGACACTGTTGAAAAGTGTCGACACTTACTTATAATGTCTCGACAACTATATGTCGACACAAGTATAGTCGACAGAATATATGTGCTGGCACTTATATATGTGTCGACACCCCTTAGCTCGACACTTAGTCGAGACTCTACCAGACTAATTCTGTGTAAATCCTAAGTGTCGACACCACCTTGGATGTGTCGACACCTATACTGCATGTGTCGACACTAATTCTCTGAAGTGTCGACACAGACTTTCTAGATGTGTCGACACCATTTTTCTGAAATGTCGACACCACTACTATGTGTCGACACAGACAACTCTGTGTGTCGACACCATTTTACTTAGCCAATTTTTTGTAAACTATTCTAAGTTTATCATACCTAATTCAATTTTAAATTTATTGAATTTGGTTTCATCTAAAGGCTTAGTATACATATCAGCTAACTGATTATCTGTATTTATATATTCTAAGGAAATGTCTCCTTTTTCTACATGTTCTCTTAGAAAATGGTATTTTTTTTCTATGTGCTTAGTCCTACTATGAGAGACAGGATTATTTGCAATAGAAATGACACTAGTAGAATCACAAAATAAAGGTGTTCTACTTACTTGAATACCATAATCTTCTAGTTGGTGTTGTATCCATAGTAGTTGTGCACAGCAGCTTCCTGCAGCAACATACTTTGATTCTGCTGTGGAGATAGCCACACTTGTTTGTTTCTTGCTACTCCATGATATTAGCCTTCCACCTAGAAACTGACAGGTACCTATGGTACTCTTTCTATCTTCCTTGCAGCCTGCAAAATCTGCATCTGAATAACCTGTCAGTTCAAACTCTCCATTCCTAGGGTACCAAAGGCCTAGATAAGGAGTGCCCTTAAGATATCTCAAAATTCTTTTGACTGCTGTCAAATGAGATTCTTTAGGGCAAGCTTGGTACCTAGCACATACATATGTAGCATACATGATATCTGGTCTACTTGCAGTCAAATATAGTAGGGAGCCAACTATCCCTCTATACAAAGTTTCATCTACAGATTTCCCTGCATCATCTTTGCATAAATACATTGTTGACCTCATAGGAGTTTTCATGGTAGTGGATGATTCCATACCATACTTCCTTATCAATTCTAGGGTGAACTTAGACTAGAATATGGATAAACCATCCTCAGTCTATCTAACTTGGAGACCCAAGAAAAACTTAAGTTCCCCCATACTGCTCATTTCAAACTGTCCTTGCATTAGTTTTGCAAACTTTCTGCAAAGACTACTTTCTGTAGACCCAAATATTATGTCATCTACATATATTTGGACTAAGATAATCTTGCCTCTGGATTCCCTAAGGAATAGAGTCTTGTCTATTTTCCCCCTTGTGAATTTATTCTCAATGAGGAAACTAGACAGGATTTCATTCCAAGCCCTAGGGGCTTGTTTTAACCCATACAAAGTCTTCCTAAGTCTATAAACATAATTAGGTTTAGTAGAATCAACAAAACCTGATGGCTGTTCTACATAGACTTCTTCCTTCAGATTTCCATTCAGAAAAGCTGACTTAACATCTGTTTGGTATACCTTGAACCCTTGAAATGTTGCATAGGCAAGGAACATTCTTATTGCTTCCAGTCATGCTACTTGAGAAAAGGTCTGATCAAAATCAATACCTTCTTCCTGCATATATCCTTTTACAACAAGTCTAGCTTTGTTCTTTATAATTACTCCATTTTCATCCAACTTGTTCCTAAAGATCCACTTAGTTCCTATAATGTTGTGGTCTTTTGGTTTAGGAACTAGCTCCCAGACTTTGCATCTTTTGAATTGGTTCAGCTCCTCTTGCATAGCCTCAATCCAATGAGGATCTAGGATTGCTTCTTCAAATTTCTTTGGCTCAACTTGGGATAGAAAGCTGGAGTAGAGAACTGAACTTAGATTCCTGCTCCTTGTTTGTACCCCTTGTCTAAGATCTCCAATAATTTGATTGGCTGGATGATCTTTTAAATGCCTATTTGCTTGAGGCAGCCTTTCTTCTGGTTGTACACCTTCAGCTTCTTCATTCAGCAGCTCCTCTTGGTCTTCTTCAGCAACAGGAGTATCTTGTACTCCCCCTGGACAGCAGCCACTATCATCCACTTGCTGACTTGTAGTAGTACCTTCTTCAATAGTAAGCTTGTCCATCTTCTCAGTCACACCTGTGGAGCTACAAACACTTCTAGGCAATTCATTGTTAATGAGTCTAGCTTCATCAAAAACTACATGAACAGACTCTTCTACAACTTGAGTAGTCAAGTTGTAGACTCTATAAGCCTTACTGTTGTTGCTGTACCCAACAAAGATCCCCTCTTGGGATTTGGCAGCAAACTTGGTTAAATAAAACTTACCATTGTTAAGTATATAGCATTTACAACCAAAGATCCTGAAATAGGATAGATTTGGTTTTCTACCCTTCACAATCTCATAGGGGGTTTTCTTGTGGCTATTGGTGATAGTAGCCCTATTGATCACATGACATGCAGTATTAACTGCCTCAGCCCAGAAATATTTTGGGAGAGATGTGTCACTCAATAGGGTTCTACCAGCCTCTATCAAGGTTCTATTTTTCCTTTCAGCAATACCATTTTGCTGAGGTGTTCTTGGTGAGGAAAATTCCTGAAATATCCCAAACTCTTCACATAGCTTTGTCATACTATCAGACTAGAATTCATTACCATGGTCACTTCTTATTTTGACCACTGTACTGTCTAACTCATTCTGAATTTGTTTCACAAAACTATAAAAGATACTAGGAGCTTTAGATTTTTGCCTTAGGAAGAATACCCAGGAAAACCTTGAATAATCATCTACAACCACAAATGTGTAGACCTTCCTACCTAGGCTGTGAACTGGCATAGGACCAAAAAGATCCATATCCAAGAGGTATAGGCACCTCACAGCATCTTTGTTCTCAATGCTATTAAAGGTGGATCTGGTCTGCTTGCCTTTCTGACAAGCTGAGCATATCTCAACCTTTATGCACTTAACTTGAGGACCATTCCTCACTAAATCTTTGCTAAAGAGTTGGCCAATTGTCTTATAGTTAAGATGAGCCAGCCTCTTGTGCCATTTAACACAATGTGAGATTTTCTCATCAGCTACAAGACAAATAGGAGAAACTATGTTCTCACACAAAATGTCTAGACAATAGACATTTCTCTTCCTATATCCTGTCAGAATGATCTTTTGATCACTTGACCTACTGATATGACAACCATCCTTGACAAATGAGATGTTATATCCTAAATCACTCAGCTGACTTATGCTAATGAGGTTATGTTTCAAACCCTTTACATAAGCCACTTGAGTAATTGTAATAAGGTTGCTAGAAATGTTACTAAAGCCTTTGATGATTCCTTTTTCTGAACCACCAAAGGTAACTTTAGGACCATCCTTGATTGGTGTATAGTCCTTCAGCAATCCCCTAGTTCCAGTCATGTGCCTGGAACATCCACTGTCCAAGTACCATATTGGGGCATGGCCACTTGGACTTACCTGCAAAATAGATTACTTAACCTTAGAACCCAAATAATTCTTGGGTCCTTGGTGCAAGTTAGTCTGACTCTTAACAAAACTAGCTGTAGCTTTTCTAGCAGGCAGATTGCTACTCACCTTGGCATTTGAATTATGCCAACAATCTATGACAAAGTGGCCTACCTTGCCACAACACCAGTACTCAAATCTGTTGTATCTTTGTTTAGGTACAACCCTGGCTGTTTTATCTATAGCAGGCTTCTTGTTGAGTACTGGGGCTTTGCCCTTAGATTTGGACTTTACTGTCCAGGAAGGTTTTGTAAACCCCAATACAGTTTTACCCTTATGAGGTACAAACTCATCTATCAAAGGTAGAATAGATTTTGGTTTAGAAAACTTGCTACAATATCTCTCTCCTTCTGAAGTCTAGCCTCCAGATTTCTAATTTGATCATTCTTGAATGTAATAGTACCCATCTAAATAACAGTAATGTTCTTCAGCCTGGCTATTTCATTTAGTTTTCAATCAAACAACTTGTCAAAATCTGTTGCAGCCACTTTGAGACTAGCAATCTCCTTAGCCTGAGTTTTGGCCAAGAGTTTGCTTTTCTTCAAAGCCTGCAATAATACTCTATATTCATCAATCAACTGATGAATGTCTCCTTCAGATTCAGATCCACTCACATCACTTGATGCTGATGTATCTGATTCTGATCCAGCACTAGAAATTGAACTTGAAGAACAATTTTGTACCTGACTAGGTCCAGGCTGATCCTGGATTTTGTCTCCTTCTGATAAGGCCATCAGTCCCTTGCATTGAATGTCCTCATGCTCATAAATTGAGTTCATTAGCTGCATGAACTCATTTTCTTCATCTTCAGCAAACAAGCCAATATAGGCTTCAGCTTCTGAATCTGTTTCTGAAGATGACATATCAGTCAGACTTTTATCCTTCTTTGCAACAAAGGACTTTTCCTTTTTGCCCTTAAATTGAGTCTTCTTCTTGTTAGTGGACTCTTTCCTCTTTTCTGGACAATCAGCTATTACATGTCCTTGTCTATTGCAACAATAGTATATTATCTTTGAGGATGTAGTTTTACTAGACTTGGACTTTCTCCTGTCATTCCTTGATGACTTCCTATTCTGTCTTACCTCTTCTGATCCCTCCATATAGACTATCAGTGTGTCCCACATTTCTTTTGATGTTTTACAATGAATCAGATTTTGAAATGTGGCATCATCAATTGCACTTATAATAATATTCTGGGCCCTCTTGTCCATAATGGCCAGAATTATTTCATCCTTGGTCATTTCAGAATAGTCTTTGGGAGTTCTCTGATTTGCATCTAAAACAGATACTTTCATTGGCACATAAGGCCCTTCTTTGACTGTAATGTAAATTCTGGGGTCAGAGGCTTCCATAAAAAGTCTAACCCTTTCTTTCCAAATGCCAAAGATCTCCTTTCTGCAGATTGGCAATTTCATGGTTCCTAGCTCTTTGTGATTATCAGTTGAACCCATTTTCTTGATTCTTGATTATGCTAATTCTACCTACAAGATCTTTTACTCAAACTGTTATGTCCTTGTTGAGAAACCTCGCTCTGATACCACTTGAAAGAAACAGTGCCTAAACACCTAGAGGGGGGGGGGGTGAATAGGTGCACTTAATCTTTTTAACTTTTAAGGCAGAAACACTGAATTATTAGACCTGTTTATGCAATTATCTATAGCAATTCAGCACATATAACACAGTAATCACAGAATAAATCACACACAGAGTACACACAGCTTTTATAGTGGTTCCCCAAGGTCTGGGTACATCCACTTTCCCCCTTCGCCTACTAGTAGTGTACTAGATTCGGCCTAACTTCTCCACTACTTCTCAGATCCACAGATCTTACAGCTCAGAACCCAAACAGGTTCCTACAACTCAGAGTGATCCCACTCCTACAACTCAGACACAAATGCCCTACCACTCAGTCTTCACCAAGACCTACACTCAGCCTTCAACAAGGCCTACACTCAGCCTTCAACAAGGCCTACACTCAGAGAAATGTATCTCCTACACTCAGGCACACAATCCCTACCACTCAGCCTTTATAAATATAGGCTTACAACTCAGACCCCTTAGGATCCTACAGAAAATAAAGAGTACAAAGATTAATAACCACAACTCTGATTGAGAAAGATGAGTTGACTGGCTTCTTGATGAGTTCTTGAAAGAACTTTGCAGAGAACAACCTCCCTTGGCATTCTTCAAAGATTCTTGAATTAGAACACAGTAGGGTTGTATCTCTATGCAGATGATCTTCAATCAACTGCTGACTTGAGAATCAGATCTCAATCTGAAACTTTCTTAGCAGCCTGGTTCAATAACTGTCTTCTTAGAAGGAGCTCTCTCTCTCTCCAACTTCTTAGATCTTCACTTGAAGGTATTCTTCTGGTTTGTTGTTTCTCACTTCATTGATTGCTATTTCCTTCGATTGTCATCCTTCTGTTGAAGGAATAAGCCTTTATATAAGCTTTCTTCATGGTGACCGGCTGATCCGGTTTCTAACAACTTTCTGACGGCTCTAACAGTAGCAGTTGACCGGTTTAAATGGCAGCTGTCAAGTCATCCAGTCACTTCTTGAAATCTCTGTCACTGTCTGAAAGTGTCGAGACAGATAGTCTTTATGTGTCGACACAAATAGACTAACTGTCGACACTAGCCTTCATGGTGTCGACACAACTCCTTGTGTTGTAGAAATAGCTTCTCGACACTGCTTCTTCAGAATGTGTCGACACTGATCCTGTGTGTCGACACAAGTCCTTCTTCTTCAATACTTAGTTGATTTCTGCTAAGTGTCGACACAACTCCTTTGTGTCGACACATCTTCTTGTGTTGAAACTTGCTAAGTGTCGACACATCTTCTTTGTGTCGACACATGCCTTCTGTGTTGAAACTTTTGCTGAGTGTCGACACATCTCATTTGTGTCGACACATTCTTCATGTGTTGAGACTTTGCTGTGTGTCGACACATCTCCTTTGTGTCGACACTTGTACTTAAACTTTGTTGAAGTTTGCTGAGTGTCGACACAGCCTCCTAGTGTCGACACTTGTACTTGAACTTTGTTGAAGTTTTGCTGAGTGTCGACACAGCCTCCTAGTGTCGACACTTTTGCTGTCGACAAAGATTCTCTGAGTGTCGACACTGCCTCTAAGTGTCGACACAGATATTGTTGACAATTCTTCATTGTGTGTCGACACAACCTGTATGTGTCGACACTTTTCTTCTGGTGTCGACTCTGCATTCCTGGTGTCGACAAAATTACTCCAAGTGTCGACACAGCTTCTCTGGGTGTCGACACAAGCCTTCTTAAGTGTCGACACTTTTCTTCTAGGTGTCGACACATGGACTTAGAAACTTTTCCTTCAAACCTGCAGTTACTTAACCTGCACAAATAAACTCAAAGCACATCAAATACATCTTGATGTATATCATTGAGTAGGGTGAGGCTTCTTCAAATCAGGTACATATATTCCAATGTACCCAACAGTTGCACTCAATACACGCTCGCTGCTCCGAGAGCCAGTCCATACCAAAAATTACGTCGAACTCCACTAACGGTAGTACCGACGCTTGCAAGTCAAACTCCTGATCCCCAATCTGAATCCTAACCACACAGACTCTATCCGCGCGCATTGAGCACCCATTGGGCAGCAACACATCCAACTTGTCTTTAGCCATCGCGGAAGGGACTCCGATGCGCGATACGAATCGTTCGAACAAGAAGGAATGCGAAGCTCCCGTATCAAACAGGGCTCTCGCCGGATAATCAAAAATCAACACAAATCCTAGCACAAACAAATGTAAGCTAATATATAAAAAGGTAACAACTACATAAAGTTAAACTGATATAATTTAACTCATACCTGTCACCACGTCAGCTTGTTTTATGGCCTCTTGCAGACCAAGGTTATTAACACTAGGCTGGGCTGGAGCATGGTGGGACGCAGTTGACTCCACCTCCTTCCCTTTTTCTTCATAGGTTGCTCCAGGCTTCCTCTCGGACTTTGCACGTCCGCTCCAACACTCACGAGCAAAATGCCCCATCTTTCCGCATTTATAGCACGCCCCTGGGACTCGACTTGTGGTTGCCCCCGCCGCACCAGACGAAGTTGCTGAGTTCGAAGTCTTCGGCTTCTTATTCCATCTACGAAAACCCGACTTTGCATTTGGCACTTTGAACTCTGACTTCTTTTCCCCTGGATCCTTCTTCTCTTGCACTTTCTTCACGACCTTTTCCAATGACCGGGCCGAATTGACCAAGGCTAGGAAGCCCTGCGCCTTAGGCCCAGCAAGGAGAAGCTGTAGGTTGCTACGTAGACCCTCATAGAATCGGTTGGTCTTCCGCTCCTCTTCCGTAAACATAGCACATGTATAACAACCCAACCGCGTAAACTCGTGGAGATACCCATCCATGCTTCTGCCTCCCTGAGTCAGACCAAGGTACTGATTCTCCATCTCAAGCTTCTGAGCAGAGGGTAGATATCTGGCCAAAAACAACCTTGATAATTCCTTCATAGGCACATCCGCAAGTTGCCTTCCCATTAAGAGGTGAACCTCCAACTCGTCCCACCACAGCCTCGCCTCACCAGCCAATAGGAAGGTCGCTATGGTGGTCTTCTACAACTCAACAGTTTCTGTGGCCGTCAAGACCCTCTTTATTGTAGAGAGCCAATCCTTAGCTTGAGTTGGCGTTCCAATCCCGTCGAACCTCGGAGGATTAAAGCTCATTACATGCTTGAGCTGCTTCTCCGTAGCTCTCCTTGGTGCTACCGGATCAACTATCGTGCGATGTACCACTCCGTCTTTGCTGCCCTAATCGGTTCTTGCTCATTAATAGGTGGTACTTGGTGCATTTGCCCTGTAGGTTGGGCATTTATCATAGCAAAGACTGCTTCAGCAACCAATCTGATGGTTTCCGCTGAAGGAGGTGTTGTATGCACGTCGCTCGGTGCACTACTTTCCACCGATTGCGGGCATTCCGATTGCCCAACACCGCTCCTAGCCTCCTATAATAGCAAAGACTCTTGATTAGACGACAAACAGATTGCTAAAAACAATCATTGGAACACTCAGATTCCTCAAAACAAGAGCATTTTCATTCCTAAGTGGACATTCATGGGTTCTTTTTGATGTTATAACAATGACGCACACATGTGCTCACCAACGCTTAAAAGAATTCATCCACGAATTCATTTAAGTTGACCGGAACCAAAAGCTCTGATACCAAATTGTAACACCCCCAACCGTCGTATGGCATATAACAGAAGGTCCAGCTGGAACCCGACGCCATATACCACAGACACTCGGAAGGGTTACAGAAGAATACCAAAACATACCAACTAAGACAACTCATCCTACACAGAGCATTCTAACGGAAGCTTTTAAACAATTATAAAGAACCCATAATTGATATAACAACTAACATGAATGTCCACAACTACCACAGGAATGAAATAACAAATACAAAGAAAGTATTTGGCCTTATGACCTTACAAGAGTTTCACTTAACAAAGTAGTGTTTTCCATACATCGGCTCGTAGGCCGTCCAAACATGATAGAAATAAAATACAACTATTCGCATTGGCCTTCGAGGGCCAGCTCAGCAACTTGGGTTTCAACCCGCTATTTAGTACTCGGCTCCGCAGCACCTGCAAGCAACATTCCACCGCACGGTGGCAAACAAAGCAACGGTCAGCCAAAGCCGACCAAATTATAACGACCCCTCCCCTCACTCAGGATGGCGGTGCTCCTTCCCTGTATTTCATTAGCCCAGCCAAACAATAAAAATGTGAATATACTACGCCACAGGTGTAGGCTCTCACGGCCCAAACACCCCGTGCACTCAGGGCACATTATCGGGGAATCCGGTCAATTCTGTGTCTTCACCACCATCCCCGAGATGACAACAATGTGTGCATTTTATCCTTTCTGACCACTGTCTAAGTCTCCCGACTATGCCAACAGCCAGTCCCTCTTTGGGTCTCTCGCATCGAACCACATAGCCGGGTCCAATTCCACTTGCCCGTTTCTCACAATGCGTAGTTCACCTTAAGACGTACACACGAGCCAATCTTCTTTCGGATCCCGCAACAATACCAATCAGCACATAACCCAGTTATGTACAAGGCCGGCTCCCGGGCCGCCAAGTTAGCAGAATTACGTTTCCGCTCAGTTTTCCGGGTGCGCCTTGGAGTTAATCCCCAAGGATCCATGCTGCAATCTAACGTGTAGAAACCCGAAAACACAAAACACGGAGTCTTCTCAGGTATGCCATACAAAATGCAACATCACCGATCCAGACCAACATGTCCGGGTAGGCTTCACACATAATGCCTATGTTCGTACTTCGCTTCCGGACTCTATATGCAACACAAGGGGGACTATTCCTATCAACCCCAAGCAACACCGCACACTCACCGCACACTCGTGGTTGCTGGTTTCCTTATGCAAAAAAAAGGAGAGCTTCACATGCTCAAGTAGAGAATCGTTACCCTTGTAGTACGCTTCTGCGCCATGGAAAAACTATACGGATAGAAGGCTTCGCAATGGAATTTCCTCCGCGGATCCCCTCTCAGTGCTCAAAACGGTGCTCCAATGCTCCGCCGGTGGCCGGAATCCTCCCTTTCCATCCTCCTCTCTCCAACTCCTTAGAAAGAGAACGGTAAAGAGCACATGAGGAGTTTAACCTCCATTCCCAACCTTATCAGAGAAGGAACACATCTGGGCCGTTGCATCTTAATTAAAGAAAACGAACGACTCAGATCCGCCCAAAAATCATCAAACCTAGGCCGAACACGGCCTCGCACATGGCCGTGTCCCAGGCCGTGTGCCTCGATTCAGACACGATCGCCGAGCACAGAAGCTGATACGGGTCGAGTCGAGACACGCCCGTGTCTCAACCTGACATGCCCGTGTCGGTTTCCGACATGCCCGTGCACTGGGGCCGTGTCACCAGTAACCGCCACGCCAACCGACACGACTCTTGGGAACATGGGCGGTGACACGGGTATGCACACACCTGTGTCTTTTGACACGCCCGTGTCACGCTGCCGTGTTTCCTGCCGTGTCCTTCTCTGTACATAGCCGGCCAACACAAAGAACCACAGGGCCTTAAACACTCCCGCGTCCTAGGCCATGTACCCCTATACAGGCACCAAAACTTCTCTTGGACACGATCAGCTCGATACGATTTTTGGGGCATTACGAGCATGATCAGGAAAAAAATTGCAGAGGGGCGAAACTGCTCTCAAAATCAAGCACAAAATGAGCAGGCCCCATCGCAAAATCAGTCGTAGATGCCACCCCATCAACCGGAATAATCTCTGCATCCCATACAGGAGTGCCCATGGATTTCTGAACCTCTTTTGCTGGCTTGCACCAAAGTGATCGTCATCACTCAAGGGAAGCTCGTAAAAAGGGAGCGAGGGACCCATGAAGGATCTGTATGCAGCGAGAGATTGTTTGGTAATCTCAACGGGTAAAGAACGAGTTAGATGAGCGATGTCAGTGTATGGGGCAGGCAATACCATGGTAGGCCTGTCCACAACAGTCTTCCGCGAACGGGAGGTTGTTGCGCACATGCCGTCAGAGGGAGAAGGTTAACACAAGCAAGGGCAATCCTTCACCATGTGGCCCACACCTTGATATAGCAAACATCGAATACAATGCTCGGCATTCATAAGAGCCATGGCGTCGATGTATCGGCGCAAAGTGTCAAGTAGATGGCACTCAGCTACATAATACATCGCGAACAAAAATATTTACAAAAAGAGTGCTACACAGAAGAAAAAAAAAGTAGCACGGATCTGCTATCTAAACCAAAAATCAAAAAAGGGCAAAAAGAAATAAGGAAAATAAAAAATAAAAATTCTAACAACTAAAACAAAGTAGGAACATGAAATATACAAATAGAAAAGGGATTCGATCTACTATCTTCATCTCCAAAAACTCATATGACTGTGTTCCCCGGCAACAGCGCCAAAAACTTGATGCATTGGACGGGAAGTGTATCGGTTGCACAAGTAATATAAAATGGGTGAATTTCCCCAAGTATCGATCTCTTCAAGGAACACAGTAAGGTGGAGTTAATTTCGAGGAGGACTTGGGATTGAAGTCCTTAGGTCGGAGTTAACGAAGGGGGGTTTTGATAGTTGTGGAAAAAGAAAATAAAACACTAACAGCTACTCCTATGCAACGCCGCTATGCGATGCTTCGCCAGGCGGGATGGAAGACTACACGGGACGCTATGCATCGAATCGCTAGGCGGATGGAAGAGTAGGCTTGCGGATGAGGTGGTGAGAATGACGGAATGAGGGTCAAGAGGACCTCTTCTCTATGCACGCCACTAGAAATTGCTAGTGCTGCAAAACCGGATGTGGTGGAGGATGGAAAATAAAGGTGCACCTCAAACAAATAACAAAAATATAAAATCACATAGACATGATTGTATACAAACGTTTACAAAATAAGCATACTTCATCATATATAAAGACATAAAGCTACACTATCAACAATAAGTGGAGAAAAGTGTGCAAAATCGACCGGATCTGAAGTCTTGCTGAGGATTCACGGAAGGAATCGCCGAGTTGTCAATCTGCATCCTAGCTCGGTCCTTAACTGCGTCCGGGGTAGAGGAAACTGTCACTCACTCTCAATGGGCCCGTCTTCTTCATGTCACAATCCGGTGGAGGATGACACAAACTTCTCCTATCTTGATGAAGAAGGCTAGATCTAATTCTTTTTTAAGCTCAAGGATGAAGGAGGAGGACGAGAGGAAGCTCGGGCTTGAATATGACGTTGAAAGCTTGCCCGGAGCACCTCCCTAAGGTGGAAGATGAAGGGAAATGGCGGAACCCTTCCTCGGAGGCGGAAAACAGCGGGGGAAAAAATCTCATTTTTCAATGGAGGAAAATATGCGCTTTAAATAGAAGCAGGTTAGAAAAATAGGCACCCAAGGTTTGGCGCATGACCATGCGCTAACCGTGCGTTATTAACTTACAGGACAAGGTTGCAGATGAAGATGTGTTAACCCGTGCATTTTACTCACGCACGGGCGCTTCCATCCGTGCGTGAAGCAAATCGCATGGGTAAACACAGAGCGCAGGAAATTAAGAAAATACAGTGGAATAGTGTGTTTTACTCGTGCACGGGCGCTTCCGTCCGTGCGTGAACAAATCGCACGATTAACCACAGAATGGAACAACAAACATACAACAAGAAAGCTACAGGAAAACAGTGTGTTTCCTTCGCACACGGTTTCGAAGAAACCATGCTTCAACTGTGAGAGAGGATCGTCGGGCTCAGCTCGACGAAATTTGTCGAGCTCCACTCGACGTTTCTCCTCAAAACGCACGATCGCAAAGAACCGTGTACTAAGAAAATGCACGACTGTGCATTTTCCTCAAACCTGCATTCCAGGCTTGGGGAAAATGCACCAGCTGCATACAAACAAATAAAAGCAAGCAGGAGCCTCCAGCAAAGCAGAAATTCAATAAAAGCAACTAGAAAGAGCCCCTAGGGAGCACCATGTGCTTACCCCCAACAACAAAATGCGTCATTGCACCCCCATGGGCCAAAACAATGCACTTAGCGTGAAAAACTATATAAATGAAATATCAACGATAACATACTAAAAGTGAAGTGCAAGTGCGTGAAAACTAGCTCAGATGAGTCCAAAAAATCCTATATAAATCGGACTCATCAACCACCTCGCCCTTGTTTTTGGGTAGAGTGACCATGGGTGGCTAATAAAGGTTATAAAGTTACTTCCTTATGATTTACTCATGTTTGTCACCTTATAGCCTTGTGCACCTGGTGCATTTATGATGTACGTGACGATTCACGTAGGTGTTCTTTTTCTTGTTTGGTGCTTTACTTTCGTACTCTACTTTAGTACTGTTGGTCTTGGGTTGGTACCCCTTTTGACCTTTGTTTATTTTGGATTTTTCTTTATGCCACTATTTGTACGTTCTTGCTGAGGTGTTCTGTCTTTGGAATGCCTCAGGTTCAGAGCAGTAGCTGGTAGTGGAGCCGATCTTCGAGTTCTGAGCAGCAGTGTTGGCTGTGGTTTTCACCTCGCCGTAGCGAGGTAGTTTGTCATTTTAGTTTGTTTTCTCAGTTCAGACATACTTTTGTACTATGGGTTCGTGTCAGATTGTTGACTCCCACAGGGTTGTTGATTCTTTTGGGACACTTGCTAGTTGGTATTGTTTTCCTTATGATTGATTTGGATTACTTGCTCTCTGAGATGTTTTATTGCTAGAAATGCATGTTAGATATTTTTAACCTATACAACCTTATAATGAGTATATCATACATGTCATCTCTTCCAAAACTAAGTCACTACTTTCTGGTTAGCGTAAAGACTCTTTCCTATACTTATTATAAATCTAGAGTTTGCATAGCATGAGTTGTTCCTCGGGGACATTTATACTCGTGTAGGGAGTTGAATTCAACCTAAACAAGTATCTTCCGCAGCATATAATTATATTTTATATTCGTGGACTAGTTGAATTACTATGCCGAGGGATATGGCTAACTTCTCAACTTAAAACTGGATTTTTTTTCTCAAAATTAACCTAAAGATCTTTCTTATTGCGTTAAGTAGGAGTTTTTGCTTGAGCGTCTGTAGATATCCCCTACTGACGTGGCATCATGAAGCGCATTTTCCCTTACTCTGATGTCTTTAAATGCGGTGAAAATATGAGTTGTGATAGTTGCTATCAGACGGATGTTGCTTGACAATTGGTCAGGCAACCTTCCCTTGCTAGTATTAGTTGCGTAGTCACATTTCATACACACACTGATGTGTCATCACTACGTCTTACCCGAAGCATAGTCACTACACTCATAGCATGATAAGACGTATACGGGGCATATTATGTAGTATGAGATGCATAATATTTGTTTATATATGGATCCACCATAGGTGGAAACATGTGACAGTTATGTATATGGGATGCATAACCACCATCGCATGGGTGCCCATTAGAACGTTTTATTTTCTCACAGCATGTGATGTTATGTAGTACGAGATGCATAACATTTCATGTGTACGCCGCTCATAACATGCATTAAGGCCTTTTTTTAGGATGCATAGCATTGCATACATATCATATCACCGCATAAACACGGGTGCTAAGTTAAGGTTTACATGATGACACATGTACACACATGATTTTAAATAAGAGTAAAGAATCCATGCATTCATATCATAGGCACAAGAGTCAATAGGATGAGAGGATATCATCCCAAGTAGGACATATCATCATTATAAAATCCCAGAGCAAATTGCAGCATAAGCAAATGTCTTTTAAGTATGGTCTGAACTAGCCGTGTGACCTAGTAGTAATCTAGGATTTTTGATGAGTTGTTTGTTTGCCTTTTAGAAGTGCCGCCAAGATGTATTGTGACGAGGTCGACTCCCCAGTCGAAGGGCGAGTCGTAGGGAGCGCAAAGTGATGCGATTATCGAGGGTTTGCGTCAGAGCAATGAGGCTCTGTCGAGACAATTAGTTGTGATGCATTCACAAATTCAGTCTTTGTTGTCTGCCGCTCCTGCGCAGCAACCTTTAGTGCAAGATCCTGCCTTGGGCCAAGCCGTGCCTGATACCCCTGCTCCACTGGTGCCCCCGATGGTGATAGCACCAGAAATGAATTTCATATCGTACTTCCAGCGGTTGACACCTCCCACCTACGATGAGAGTGCCGACTTTATGATTTTAGATGATTGGATCATCTCCATCGAGGAGATGTTTTCGTATTCAGGGATTCTAGAAGATCGGAAGGTAATGATTGAATCCTATCACCTAAAAGGTTCTGGCAAAGAGTTGGTGGATTCAGGAAAGGGAGAGTCTCAAGGAAAGCCGTTCTTTGGAATCTTTTAAGAAGATGCTGCTGAAAAAGTTTCTACCCTCGTTCGAGCAGGACCGTCTGATGAATAACTTCCTACATCTGAAGCAGAGGCAGCTCACAGTGAGCGAATATGAGATTGAGTTTAGTAAATTGAGCAGATTTGCTCCTGATTTAGTAGCTTCTAAGGAGGGTAGAGTGAAGCGTTTCCTGTGAGGACTAAGAAGAGATGTCCAGCAGTGGGAATGCGCTTATAGAGCTGACAGTTATGATGTGGCAGTGGAAGTCGCACTAAAAGTGGAGACTATTGAAAATGCCAAGAACCACGGTGCTGTGGTGAGGAAAGAGAAGAGGAAAGGTGTTGAGGATGGTAGCTCTAGGGCATCCAGCCCTCCATCGAAAAAAAAGGTGGTGAAATTTGTAGCTTCTATGGTCGATCCGACCATCCTTACGAAAGGTGTTTCAAGATAACCACCACACTGAGGTAGCAGCAGGTGCTCGCCATCCAAGGCACACCCAAGGGAGAGCTGGTGTGCTCATTCTGTTCAAAGAAGGGGCATGATGTGAGTCGTTGCTGGATAAAAGAAAGGACTTGCTTCCAGTGTGGGCAGAAAGGACACCAGAAGTCTTCGTGCCACCAAGCTCAGTCCCCACTGCAGCCTGCCCCTCTTCGAGCTCTGCCGCCGCAACCAAATCAGGACAAGGAAAAGGAAAGCTAAATGTGGTGACTAGAGAGGATGCTCAGACCTCTAGCCAAGTGATATCAGGTTAGATTCTAGCTTGACTTTTACTCTCCTTTGTTTGTTATAGTTCTCATTCATTTAGTTAGGTATTCTACGGTTATAGGGGAGTTTAAGGTGCGGAATAGGTGGGCGCGCGTCCTTTTTGATTCGGGTGCCACCCATTCCTTTGTGGCGTGGAGTTTTGTAAATAGACATCGTTTGGACATGGTTCAGTTAGAGGATTCCTTCAACGTCAAGCTTCCCTCCGGATATCTGGTGATATCAAATCATGGAATTCAAAGATGCCCTATTTGTCTAGGTGACTTTCTAGTCTTTGCAGATCTGATGGTGTTAGATATAGCAGATTTCGATGTGATTTTGGGCATGGACTGGTTGTCCAAGTACGATGCAGTCATCCAGTGTAAGGTAAAGCGATTGGATTTCAAGATGGACAATGGCCAACCTATGAGTGTCTATGGTTTTCAGGACAAGGGTTCCCTCCTTATTTCTGCGGTACGTACTTGTCGAGCTATAGAGTCTGGTTGTGAGGCATATCTTATTTCTATGTCAGCTTGGGAAACAGCTTTTGTTACACCATGTATTGAGGATGTCTCGGTGGTGCGAAAGTTTCCGGATGTCTTTCCTGATATTATTCCAGGACTTCATCCTGAGAGAGAGGTGGAGTTGTTATAGACCTCGAGCCAGGTACGCTCCCGATTGCTAAGGCACCATACTGTATAGCTCCGTGTGAGTTAGAGGAGTTGCGGACTTAGCAGGATGAGTTGCTGCAGTGTGATTTTTTTAGGCCGAGTTCTTCTCTATGGGGTGCCCCTGTTCTGTTTGTTAATAAGAAAGACGGTTCTATGAGGCTCTGCATATATTATCGAGTGTTAAACATGGTAACCATCAAGAACCGATATCTGTTGCCTCGGATTAATGATCTATTTGATCAGTTGTGGGAATGCGCTGTGTTTTCGAAGATTGACCTTCATTCAGGCTACCAAGAGTTGAAAGTCCGTGAGGCTGATATACTACGGATGACTTTTTGTTCACGGCACGGACATTTTGAGTTCTTGGTGATGTCCTTTGGTTTGACAAATGCACCCTCTACGTTCATGGACTTAATGAATAGTGTGTTCAAATATTTCTTGGACCATTTTGTAATTATGTTCATAGATGATGTCCTTGTGTATTCCCGCAGTGCTGAGGAGCATACTCAACACTTGCATTTAGTTTTGTCAACCCTAAGGGAGCACAATATCTATGTTAAGCTAAATAAGTGTGAATTCTGGCTACCCCAGGTATCCTTTTTTGGGCTATGTTGTGAACACGGACGGTATTTCCGTAGACCCGACCAAGATTTCTGTTGTGATGGAATGGAAGAGACCTTCTACTCCTAAGGAGAATAGGAGCTTCTTAGGTCTGGCCGATTATTATAGAAGGTTCGTGGAAGGGTTCTCTGTGTTGTCTGCTCTGCTAACTAGACTTACACAGAAGAACACCACGTTCATTTGGAGCGATAAGTGTGAAGAAGCCTTCCAAGAGTTAAAGAAGAGATTGTGTACTACTCCAGTTTTAACCTTGCCTACTGAAGGATTTGAGTACGCGGTATATGTGGATGCATCACACATTCAACTTGGTTGTGTTTTGATGCAAGAGGTAAAGGTGATCGCATACGGATCAAGACAATTAAAGAGTCATGAAAGAAATTATCTTATGCATGATTTAGAGTTTGCTGTTGTTATTTATGCGCTGAAGCTTTGGAGACATTTACTGTATGGCGCACTGTGCAAGATCTACATAGACCATAAGAGTTCGAAATACGTCTTCACTTAAAAAGAGTTAAATCTGCGTCAGCGTAGGGGGTTAGAGTATATGGCTGATTATGATGTAAAGATCTTGTATCACCCGGGAAGGCTAACGCAGTAGCCGATGCTTTGAGTAGGAAGACCGCTGAAATATTTAATCTGTCGGTGCAGTCTCTGGTGGAAGAATTCTTGTTGATGGACATTGAAGTTGGGAGTAGCATTGTACCTACTAGTTTGGAAGCAGAAGAGCCCTCTTGGATTTCCCTCACCATAGTGCACCAGAAGGATGATCCTGATTTATCGCATCTCCGGAATAGTACTTAAAAGGGAGAGTTACCTGATTTCTCTTTGGACGAGTTAGATACTCTGAAATATCGAGGTAGATTTTATATCCCCGCTTTTGGTGATATTTGGGCTAAGCTTTGTAATGAAGCTCAAGGTTCCAGTGTTGCCTACCATCCTAGTTCCACCAAAATGTATAAAGATCTAAAGTAAATTGTTTGGTGATCAGGAATGAAGAATGATATAGCAAAGTTTGCGTCAGAATGTTATACGTGTCAGCGTGCTATGGCTGATCATAGAAGGTCTGGTGGTAAACTGACACCGCTTAATATTCCAAGTTGGAAATGGGAGAGTATTTCAATAGATTTCAACACCGGTCTACCAAAATCTCCCCATGGGCACGACTCTATATGTGTAATAGTCGATAGATTAACTAAGTGTGCTCACTTTGTGCCCTTTAAGATTGGGTATTCTATGAAGAAGATAACTGAGCTATATCTTGAAGAGGTCATCAGATTACATGGAGTGCCTGTTAGCATTGTTTCAGATCGAGACTCCAGATTTACGTCTCACTTTTGGAAGAGTTTATAGGAGGGGTTGCGTACCGATTTAAGGTATTCCACCTCCTATCATCCGCAGATAAATGGTCAAACAGAGCGAGTTAATCAGATCATGGAGGATATGATCAGGTATTACATATTGGATCACGGAGGCGCTTGGTATGAGCGCCTCAGACTCATGGAATTTGCTTACAATAATAGTTATCAAGAGAGTCTGCAGTTGGCCCTGTTTGAGGCCTTGTATGGGAGGCGATGTAGGACTCCTTTGTTTTGGGCTGAGGTTGGTGAGAGAACATTGTTAGGTCTGAAAGCCCTTGAAGAGACGAATTGTGTGGTAACTCATATTCGAGAGAAGTTCCATGTAGCACAAGAGCGTTATGAGATGTATGCTAATCGACGAAGGGTCGATCTGGAGTTTGTCGTTGGGGACTTGGTTTTTCTAAAAGTCTCTCCGATGTCAGGTGTTAAAAGGTTTGGAAGGACCACAAGTTAGACCCCCGGTATGTGGTACCTTTCCAGATTCTTGAGCGCATCGGAGTGTCTTCTTATAGGCTGGATTTGTCTGCTACCTTCCCTGGTGTCCATGATGTGTTTTATGTGAGCCAGTTGCGGAAGTGTTTTCGTAGCGATCATTAAGTCCATGACTCGGTGCCCCAGATTCAGCCCAACCTCTCTTATGTGAAAGAGCCTGTCCGTGTTTTGGAATCTCAAGAGCGTGTGTTGTGGAGAAAGACCATCCCCATGGTCAAGATTCTTTAGAGAAATCAAGACGTCGAGAATGCGACGTGGGAATTGGAATCGGCGATCAGGGAATCTCATCCGCATCTCTTCTCTTAGTTTCTGGTATGTCTCTATGTTTTTGTTGTGTTTGATTTTCTCGTTTTGGTTTGGTTTTGTAGTTGTGTTAAGTTTCGGGACGAAACTTTTTTTAGGGGGAGTGACTATAACGCCCCTGATTTTTCGATGATTTTTTTTGAATGGGTATCGTCATATTTATGATGTCGTGTCGTTACTTTTAACGTCGAGTTGACGGCGGAATGCTGTTAAGGCATTTTCGTATCCGTGCGGTCGAGTCGGCCGAATTCTTGTTGTAATTGGAAAATTTTGCATTTGGAATTTAAGTTGAATAATTTTGGACTAGCTCGTCAAGTTTCGTCACGATCCGAGCGATATTCGGGCCTCGGCAATTTTTTCGAAGTTTTATAGAATTTATGTTCGTCGTAGACTTTGAAAATTTATATCTCGAGAATGGCTCGTCGGATTTTGGTTTTGACTTCGTTGTGGGGTTCATAGCGTCCGTATTCGCCTATTGTGTGAGTTTCGTTCAATTCGGCGCGTGTTTGGGCCTCCGTTTTGATCTCGTGTTTCCTTATTCAAAAGTATATAAATATGATTATTTTAATATTAAAACACTATTCAAAAATGTTATTTACTATTCATGTATATAGTTTAATTTTTTGGATATATTTGTAAAAAAGAACTGCTCATGCAATTTAATTTTGTTGAGTTCTTGGGTGCTGTATAATAGTTCTCGAGTGTTGTTGTTCTTCTCTCGAGTAACTGCTACATACCTCTCGAGTAGTATAATTCTGCCTTCTCGAGTTCTGCCAGTCTCCATCTTGAGTAGTACTTTTTGTCTCGAGTAATTCTGTTTTTGTACTCGAGCAATGCTTTGGTACTCGAGTACTCCTTCCTTGTTCCCGAGTAGTCCGTTACAGTTTGCATTCAAGCGCCTTTTTTGAGGGTCAAAACGGAGTCATATAAAAAATGGTTAACATAAAATTTGTTTGTCTCGACGGGATATACAACTTTCATGTTGGACACTTTTCGATTTGAAGTCATTCTAAATCTCTATTTTCATTTTCCGCGCACCCGCTCGTAAATAGTCTGTTTTTTTCCCTACTTAGACAAAACTTTTTATAAATACATATATATATATATATATATATATATATATATATATATATATATATATATATATATATATATATATTCTGATACCTACGATAATTAATAAAGAAAAACTTCGTCTTCTCCGGATTTTCTCTCGAACATGAGTTGCGTGAGCGAGAGAGAGAAAGTCTTTCGTGAATCTGCCGGTGGCCGCCGACGGTGCTCCGGTGCTCCAAATCTTCAACCGAATATAGATTCGAAAAGCTCTCCTCGAGAGCTACGCCATCGTTGTAAAATTTTCCCCATTTCTTGAGTTTTTCTCGTTAGGGTTTTTCAGCCCTAACCTCTTTTCGGCCATTTTTGTTTAGATTTCGACTCCCCCTGTGTTCTTATGCCCCGATCCGCGACGTGGATTGATTCAGAGGATGTTTTTTCCGGTAAAACCAAGGCAAGTGGCGGTTTTACTCCCCTCTTCTCTTCATTTTTCTTGATCTGTTGCAACTTCTAATTTCATTGTTATTATCATAAATTTCTTCTTGAGTATAGTGCTGCCTAAATCTTTTATCCATATCAACTTGTTTCACAATGTTCTTGTTTATTATAAGTCTAACCTTGTAAAGTGATATGTGTTTTGATGATATGGTTGTATCTTGTTCATGTTAACCGTCCCTTAACGATTATGTAGGACGCGTTAGAGTTTATCTAGGATTGTAAATCGTTCCTAAAGGTTGATTAACCGCGTCTTTAATCTAGAAATGTCGAGTAGAATCCGATGTGCCAAGTCTCGAGATATATGTGTTGTTTGCTTTGGGTTTTCTTGATTGCGGGAGTTAGTGGACGTAACCACCTCCGCAAGGTTTGTTACCTTTATTAGTACCTCGTGGAAGTTTACCGGGTTTTTGGGCATCTGCGGTGTATGGTGGAGTATATAAGTCTCCACCACAGTTAGACGGATATTATATTCGTGAGGGGTGTGTCCAGTTGAGTGACCACCTTGCCTGTGTTTTTGGGTAGAGTGAGCACAGGTGGATAATAAAGGTTACGAAGTTTCTTCCTTATGATTTTCTCATGTTTGTCACCTGATAGCCTTGTGCACCTAGTGTATTTATGATGTACGTGACGATTCACGTAGGTGTTCTTTTTCCTATTTGATGCTTTACTTTCGTACTTTAGTTCAGTACTGTTGGTCTTGGGTTGGTACCCCTTTTGACCTTTGTTTATTTTGGCTTTTTTTGCCACTATTTGTAGCTTCTTACTGAGGTGTTCTGTCTTTGGAATGCCTCAGGTTCAGAGCAGTAGCAGGAAGTGGAGCTGGTCTTGGAGTTCTGAGCAGCAGTGTTGGCTGTGGTTTTCACCTCACCGTAGCGAGGTAGTTTGTCATTTTACTTTGTTTTCTCAGTTCAGACATACTTTTATACTGTCAGTTCATGTCAGATTGTTGACGCCCATAGGGTTGTTGATTCTTTTGGGACACTTGCTAGCTAGTATTGTTTTCCTTATGATTGATTTGGATTACTTGCTCTCTGGGATATTTTATTGCTTGGAATGCATGTTAGATATGTTTAACTTATACAACCTTATAATGAGTATATGAGACATGCCATCTCTTCCAAAACTTAGTCACTACTTTCTGGTTAGTGTAAAGACTTTATCCTATATTTTTTATAAATCTAGAGTTGCCATAGCATGAGTTGTTCCTCGGGGACATTTATACACATGTAGGGTGTTGAAGTCAACCTAAACAAGTATCTTCTGCAGTATATAATTATATTTTTTATTCGTGGACTAGTTGATTTACTAAGGCGAGGGATACTGCTAACTTCTCAACTTAAAACTGGATTTTTTTTCTCAAAATTAACCTAAAGATCTTTCTTATTGCGTTAAGTAGGAGTTTTTGCCTGAGCGTCTATAGCTATCCCCTACTGACATGGCATCATGATGCGCATTTTCCCTTACTCTGATATACCTTTAAATGCGGTGAAAATGCGGGTTGTGATATGTGGATCTGAGCTGTAGGGCTTAATTGCCTGAGGTAGGAGAGTGTTGCTCTCTGAGGTAGGATCCAAGTATAGATCTGAGGTAGAGTTGTCCTCTCAACCTGAGTGTAGGGCCTTGTGCCTGAGGTAGGTGACTGGAGAGTCATAGAGCTGTAGGTGACAAGTGTGTCACTGAGTTGTAGGCCTTGGAGGAGGCTGAGCTGTAGGTGGCAAGTGTGTCACTGAGTTGTAGGATCTTACAACTCAGAGTGAATTTCACTCCTACAACTTATACTGAATACAGTCCTACCTCAGGCACAGCAGCCGTACACTCAAAGTTAAGCAACTACTACCTCAGGCTCAGCAGCCCTACTTTTCTGAGATACACCAGATCTCCTTCCTTAGATCTTGACCAAGATCCTACCTCAGATCCACTTTTGAATCCTACTCACTCAGAGACAACAGCTCCTACCACTCAGCCTTTATAACATAGGCTTACCACTCAGATCACACAGTGGTCCTATAGTTTGAGTAAATTTTTGTGATGATTGACTCCAAAAAATAAACCTCTGAGTTAGCTTCCTAGACTGTATAGAAATAGTCCTAACTCTTTACAACAACAAGAATGTAAATCTTCAAAGTTGTTTTGCTTGTGCTGAGAAGAAATATTGCAGAGCTCTGCTCCTTCAAGCTTGAGAAAAACTAAAGTTTAATGCAGCATCCTTGAAGAAGAACAATAATAATAATGAGTGCTCTACAACTAACCCTTGCAGAAAATTAGGGTTTGAGTTCTTACTGAAGTCTCTCGAGATTTAGGCTTCAACCACATCAGCCAGCAAAGATAATAATCTCTTTTTTTACTTCCTCTGTTTCGACTTTTATATCTGTTGGGTCCATTGATCACAATGTCCTCGATTTGAAGAAGGCTCACAATTCAATGGTATACACATGAATGTATTTGATGCATGCACTGAGTTCAATGTATGTAGGTTGTTCTCTGTTGATCTAATTTGACAAGTAGTCTGAGCCATAAAGTCAGATGGAATCATGACAGGATGCAGGCATAGTAGAAATCCGGCTAAGTCCAGATGCATTGAGTGAAGGTAGTTCACTCAATGCTAAGTGTAACACCCATATCCGTCACATCGCATATAGCAGTAGGTCCGGACGGGGCCTGACCCCATATACTACAAACAGACCGAAGAGTTCCCAAATAAAACCATCCTTCCAATATCACACGTCCTACACAGAGCACATTCTAGCGGAAGCATTTTAAATGTTGCAAAGAAAAGAACCCAAGCCACAGCATGAATGTCCACTAAAAACCCAAAGTAGGAATGAACGTACAAATACACAAAGTACTTGTCCTTATGGCCTTACAAGAGTTTACTTAAACCAATAACTGTCTTCCATACAACGACACGCAGGCCGGGCACACTTGAGCATAAAAGCAAACTATTCACTTTGGCCTGCATGGGCCAGCTCAGCATCAGGGCTTCATCCCGCTACTTGCCACTAAGCTTCGCAGCACCTGCAATCAACATTCCATCGCAGCGGTGGCAAACAAAAGCAACGGTCAGCTAAAGCTGACCAAATTATAACGATCCTGCCCCTTTACTCGGGGCGGTGATGCTCCTTCCCTGCACTTTATTAGCATAGCCAAACAGTATAGTGAAAGTACAAGCATAAGCACACTTCAACATAGGTGTAGGCCTCTGACATGCTTGTGGCACATGGCGTGTTCCTCAAATGACACAGGAAACCATCACGTCCCGACCAGGACACGGCCATGAGATACGCCCGTGTAACAGCTTGACAAGCCCGTGTCAGCCTTTAACACGCCTATGTTCCAGATCGTGTACAACAGTCGGCACAGACCGGTCAAACACAGAGAAGGACACGGCCCTGGACACGCCTGTATCCACATTGGACACGCTCGTGTTCGACCTGGACACCCCCATGTCCCAGGCCGTGCGCCTTACTCGACAACACCCTACCGACACAGAGCAGGACACGGCCCTGGACGCGCCCGTGTCGTAGGCCCTGTGAATCTATTCAGGCACCAATTTGGCCTTAAAACGCTATCCGTTCCTTTTTGAGTTTTGGGGTGTTACAATTCTCCCCCTCTTAAATGAATTTTGTCCTAAAATTATTGAATAAAAAGTACTCAAACTTAAACGGTACCTTAGTAAAAGAGCTCGGGATACTCATCAAGCATGGTCTGCTCTCGTTCCCACGAAAGCTCCTCACGACCGCAGTTGTCCCATCGGACATTGAACATCCTGATGTCTTTGTTACGAAGTCACTTTACTTCAGAGTCCTCAATGTGAATGGTCTTGACCTTCGTCGTCAACCCACTATCAACAGGTACCTGATCGACCGCAATCACTTGTGAAGGCTCTTGCACCGACTTCCGCAACACCGATATGTGGAATACGTTGTGTAGACCACTCAGTTCCACTGATAACCTTAGTCAATAAGCCGCTTCACCAATTCGCTCTAGTATCTCAAGCGGACCAAGATACCTTGGACTCAGCTTCTTCAAACGTCATACCCATGAGACACCCTTGAACGGCTTAATTTTCAAATATACCCAGTCACCAACAGTGAACTCAACGTTTCTATGCTTGGCATTATAATATTTAGCTTACCTATCCTGAGTGATCAGCAATCGTTCTCGTATTGTTTGTACCAACAAAGTGGCGCCTTCCACTTGTTGTTGTTTGTAAAGCTTCGACTCACCCGTCTCCAACCAAGACAACGACGTGCGAAATTTTCTACCGTAAAGGGCCTCGAAGGGCGCCATTTGAATACTCGCTTGGTAGCTATTGTTATAAGCAAACTCCACCATGTACAGGTGATCTTCCCATCGCTTTCCGAAATCCAAGACATACATGCGAAACATGTCCTCCATCGTAATATTGACCCTCTCGGTCTGACCTTCGGCCTGTGGATGAAATGTCGTGCTGAAACTTAGCTTGGTTCCCAACATTTGTTGCACCAGACTCCGGTCATTGGACGTGAAGCGCCCATCTCAGTCACTCACGATGTTGTGGGGCACACCGTGCAGTCGAACAATGTTATCTACATAGAGTTTTGCTAGCTTATCCACCGAATAAACCTTCCTATTCGGAATGAAGTGCGACACATTCGTCAATCTATCTACGACCACCCAGATGGCGTCATTTTCCTTCTGCGACCTTGGCAACCCATGCATGAAATCCATTGAAATATCGTCGAACTTCCACTCTGGGATAGGTAAGGACTTCAAGAAACCTCCAGGCTTCTGGCACTCCGTCTTCACCAAGGCGCACATTTGACACTTCGCCACATAAAGTGCTACGTCCTTTTTAAGTCCTGGCCACCAGAACAACTTTTTCATATCACAATACATTTTCGTGCTCCCTGGGTGAATCAAGTACTTGGTATGATGAGCCTCGTAAATCAATTCCTCCCGCAGTTTACCCATATTTGGGATGCACAGATGACTGTCCCTCCATAACAGTCCATCAACAACACCAAATTGGGAATTTGACCCATCTAAAGCCTCATCCATGGTCTGCTTCATGTTGTTATCCAAATCCAGAGCCTGTCAAATCCTATCAGCAAGGTCATACTGCACCTCTGTCCAGTTCAATTGTGCTTTGGCACTCGTCTGCTTGTCAATACAAGAGATCTCTAATGCCTCCAAATCCCGAATCAAACGCTCGTCATGAACCGACAACCAGTTGGCCTGCGCGGGGGCCCTACGACTCAATGCATCCGCACCGCATTGCCTTTCCCAGGAACATAATATATCTTGAATGTGTAGTCACCCAAGAACTTCATCCACCTTCGTTGTCACATGTTTAGGTCCTTTTGATCCAATAAGCACTTCAGGCTCTTGTGATCGGTATAGATATCGACCTTCACACCATACAAGTAATGTCTCCACAGCTTCAGGACAAATATGACGGCCGCTAACTCCAAGTCATGGACCGGATAATTCCTCTCGTGTACCTTCAGCTGATGCGAGCCATAAGCTATTACACTCCCATGCTGCAGTAGAACACAACCTAAGCCACTACCCAAAGCATCACTCTAAATATCAAATCCTTCGGTCCCACTCGGCGAACATAGAATAGGTGTCGTGGTCAACTGACTTTTTAGTTCTTCTAAAGCTTGCGCGCACTCCAGTGACCACACAAACTTTTGATCTTTCCTCGTCAAAGTCGTGAGGGGTAACGCTATCTGCGAGAAGTTCTCTATGAAGCGCCTGTAGTAGCCGGCAAGTCCAAGGAAACTCCGGACTTCTGCCATTGTAGATAACACATGCCACTCCCGTATCGCAACTATATTCGCCGGATCTACCGCAATCCCTTCTCCACTAACTATATGACCAAGGAATGCAACCTAGGATAACCAGAACTCGCATTTGAAGAATTTGGCATATAGTTGATTCCTCCTCAATGTCTCCAACACCATATGCAGATGCTTGAAATGATCATCCTCGCACTGCAAGTACACCAATATATCATCGATAAAGACTGTCACGAAGTGGTCCAGGTACTCTCTGAACGTTCTGTTCATCAAATCCATAAACACGGAGGGCGCATTAGTCAACCCAAACGGCATGACGGTGAACTCATAATTCCCATACCGTGTGCTGAAAGCTGTCTTGGGGATGTCACTTTCCCTTATCCGCAGCTGATAGTATCCGGATTTCAGATCCAACTTTGAGTACACAGTTGAGCACACCAGCTGGTCGAATAGATCATCTATCCTTGGTATCGGATACTTATTCTTCTCTGTTAGCTTATTCAACTCCCGATAATCGATACAAAGTTGCAAACATCCATCCTTATTCTTAACAAAGAGGACCGACGCGCTCCAAGGCGACGAAATTGGACGTACATAACCTTGCTCCAACAGCTCTTGAAGCAGTACTTTCAATATTGCCATATCCTTAGACGCTAACCGATACGGAGTGCGTGACACAAGTTTTGCACCTGACACGAGCTCAATGGTGAAGTCGATCTCTTGCTGAGGCGGGGCTCCAGGGAGATCGTCAGGGAACACGTCAGGATACTCAGATATAACTGGGATACTCTACATACAAGGCTTAGGCTTTGAAGCCTCCACTAAATGTGAAAAATAGCTCTGCACCAGTACGAACTGCCTTAACCGCCTGGAGAGAAGACATCAAAGTCTTGCTCGACCCTTTCATGCCCGCAAATGTCGTCTTACGATCAGTTACCAATTTGACCTCCTTGCGGTTGCAATCAATGTATGCCCGCTGATCCGAGAGCCAGTCCATCCCAAAGATCACGTCGAACTCCACTAACGGCAGTAGCGATGCCTGCAAGTCAAACTCTTGACCCCCGATCTGTATCGTTACGCAACAAACTCTATCCGCGCACATTGAACACTCATTAGGCAACAACACATCCAATTTGTCCATTGTCATTGAGGAAGGTACTCTAATGCGCGATACAAATGCTTCGGACAAAGAGGAATGCGAAGCTCCCGTATCGAATAGTGCTCTCGCCGGATAATCGAAAATCAAAACAAAGCCTAGCACCAGCAGTTATAAGTTAATGTGCAAAAGGTAACAAATATATAAAGCTAAACTGTTATTATTTAACCCATACTTGTCACCACGTCATCCTGCTTTATGGCCTCCTACAGGCCAATATCGTACACCCTAGGCTGGGCTGGAGCATAGTGGGATGCGGTTGACTCCATCGCCTTCCACTTCTCCTCATACGTTGCTCAAGGCTTCCTCTCGGACTTTGGACGTCCGCTCCAACACTCTCGGGCAAAATGACCCGGCTTTCCACAGTTGTAGCAAACACCTTTAGCTCGTCCTGTGTTTGCCCCAGACCCACCAGAAGAAGGGGCTGGACTCGAAATCCTAGCATGCTTGTTCCACTTATGGAACTTAGACTTCAAGGAGTTCGGCACCTTGAACTCCGCCTTTTGCACACCCAAGTTTTTGCTCCCTTGGAATCTCTTCAGATCTCTTTCCATTGATCGGGCCAAACTGACCAAGGTTAGGAAACCTTGCGTCACAGGCCCAACAAGTAGTACCCTCAGGTCATCGCGCAGACCTTCAAAGAAGCGATTAGTCTTACGCTCCTCATCGCCAAACGTAGGGGCAGCGTCGCGACCCAACCGTGTGAATTCATGGAGGTACTCATCCACGCTATGGGCTCCTTGCTGTAACCTCAGAAACTGATTCTCCATCTCAATCCTCTCAACGGAGGGTAGGTTTCTAGCCAAGAACAACCTTGAGAATTCCTCGATCGAGACATCGGCGAGTTGTCTCCCCACTAGGTGATGCTGCTCCAGATCTTCCCACCATAACCTTACCTCGCCATCTAACAAAAAGGTGGCTATGGCAGATTTCTACCATTCCTCCGTTTTCGTTGTTGACAAGATTCTCTTAACTCTAGCGAGCTAATCCTCGGCATGAGTTGGGGTTCTAGCCCCGACAAATATTGGAGGACTGAAGCTCATCACATGCTTGAGTTTTCTTTTTGTTTCTCTTCTTGGTGACAAAGGTTCTACCACTACGCGTTCAACAACTCTAGGCTCTACCGCACGAATCGGTTCTTGCTCCATTTCGCAGGTGCTGGGTGCTGCACTTGCCTTGCTGGTTGGGCGTTTATCATTGCAAACACCGCTTCAGCCACCAGTCTAATGGTTTCTACTGAACGAGGGGTTGCAGGCACAACATTAAGTGCACTGCTCTCCGCCGATTGCAGACGTTCCGACTGTCCATCACCACTCCTAGTCACATATGATAGCAAAACCCTCGATTAGGCGACATACAGATTGCTAAAAGCAATCATTGGAACACTCAGGTTCCTCAAAACAAGTGTATTTTCATTCCTAAGTGGACATTCATGGGTTCTTTTTATGTTATAACGATGACGCACATGCATGTGCTCACCACCCCATAAAAGAATTTGACCACGAATTTCAATAAGCAAGGTCGAAACCGGTAGTCTGATACCAAATTGTAACACCCCTATCCGTCACATAGCATATTGTCGTAAGTCCGGCCGGGGCCCGACGCCATATACTACAAACAGACCGAAGAGTTACCAAATGAAACCATCCTTCTAATATCACACGTCCTACACAGAGCACATTCTAGCGGAAGTATTTTAAACGTAGCAAAGAAAATAACCCAAGTCACAACATGAATGACCACTAAAAACCCAAAGTAGGAATGAGCGTACAAATACACAAAGTACTTGGCCTTATGTCCTTACAAGAGTTTCCTTAAAGCAATAACTGTCTTCCATACAATGACACGCAGTCCGGTCACACGTTAGCATAAAAGTAAACTATTCGCTTTGGCCTTCAAGGGCCAACTCAGCATTAGGGCTTCAGCCCGCTACTTGCCACTAGCCTCCGCAGCACCTGCAATCAACATTCCACCGCAGCGGTGATAAACAAAAGCAACGGTCAGCTAAAGCTGACCAAATTATAACGATCTTGTCTCTTTACTCGGGGCGGCGATGCTCCTTCCCTGCACTTTATTAGCATAGACAAACAGTATAGTGAAAGTACAATCATAAGCACACTTCACCACATGTGTAGGCACGCACGGCCACACACCCCGTGCTCTCAGGGCACTTACTCGGTGAACCCACTCCAAACCCAATCTGTTCCGCGACTCCATCATCGTCCCAGGACGGCAAACCTCATGAGTATTTACTCCTTTCAGTCGCAGCCTAGACTCGCTCTCCAAATTATCGGTAAGTCTCATGTACCTTAGGTCGCTTTAACCGAAGAAAATGGAGTGGGTAAGGATCCACTAGCCCGTTGCTCACCTCGCCACGGCCATTTAGCCATCGGCGCGGGCCAAATTTCCCCTAGTCCCAAAGTATCGATCATACAATCGTAAATAACCCGATTATGTACATGGCTGGCTCCCAGGCCACCGATACGGCAGAAATTTGCTTCTGCCCAGATTTTCGGGTGCACCTTGGAGTAAATCCCCAAGACTCCTTGTTGCAATCTACCACATAGAAAACCCGAAAACAACCATCGGCACGGACTCTTCTCCGGATATTCATGCATAATGAAACATCACCGATCCAGACCAACTTGTCCGAGTAGTCTTCACACACCATGCATATGTCCGTACTTTGATTCCGGACTATACATGCAAAACTAGGGGGACTATTCATATCCACCCAAAGGAACACCTCACACTCACCGCATACTCGCGAGAGCAGGTTTCCTATGCAGAAAGAAAGAGGTCTTCACATGTCCAAGAAGAGAATCGTTACCCTAGAGGTTCGCTTTGGCGCCATGGAAAACTAGCCGGATGAAAAGCACCTCAAAGGCCACGCCTCCACGGATCTGGACTCGGTTTGCGATTCGGAGCTCCGAAGCTCCGCCGGTGGCCGAATTCCTCCTCCTTCTTCCTTTTTCTACCCTCTCTCTAACTCTTTATAAAGAGAAAGGATTCGAGTAAATAAGATTGAAACCCTCATTTCCCGACCTTAAAGAATCAGGAGAGATTCCTAGCCATCAGATCCCACTTGAATAAAACAAACGGCCTTGATTCGAACTTAAAATCAACTTCCTGGGCCGAACACGGCTTTAACACGCCCGTGTCACAGGCCGTGTCTCACGATCTGAACATGATAGTCGAATGTAGAACAGGACACGGGCTCAGACACGCCCGTGTTTTCCTTGGCACGCCCGTGTCAGCCTCTGAAACTCCCGTGGCACAGGGCGTGTTCCTCAAACGACACAGGAAACCGTCACGTCCTAACCAGGACACGGCCATGAGACACGCCCATGTAACAGCTTGACACGCCTGTGTCATCCTCTGACATGCCCGTGTTCCAGACCATGTACAACAATCGGCATAGACCGGTCAAACGCAGAGAAGGACACGGCCCTGGACACGCCCGTGTCCACATTGGACACGCCCGTGTCCAAACTGAACATGCCTGTGTCCCAGGCCGTGTGCCTCACTCGACAACACCCTGTCGACACAGAGCAGGACAGGGCCCTGGACACACCCGTATTGCAGGTCGTGTGAACCTATTCAGGCACCAATTTGGCTTTAAAACGCTATCCGTTCCTTTTTGAGTTTTGGGCGTTACACCAAGAGACTAAAAGAGTCGAGTGAGGCTAAGGCAGTCAAAGCCTCAGTATTGCCAAAGCAGAAATCTGGTTAAGTCCAGAAGCATTGAGTGAAGTCAGTTCACTCAGTGCCTAGTAGCAAAATCATCTACAGAACACCTAATAGTCAAAGCCACAGTGTTGCTGTCAAGAAATCTATCTAAAGCCAGAATCATTGAGTGAAGTCAGTTCACTCAATGCCTACTCAACATACAATTCAACCAAGTACATAAGCGTTGAGTGAAGACAGGCCACTCAACTCCT
The DNA here is from genome assembly GCA_039583875.1 of Platanthera guangdongensis. Classification (NCBI taxonomy): domain Eukaryota; kingdom Viridiplantae; phylum Streptophyta; class Magnoliopsida; order Asparagales; family Orchidaceae; genus Platanthera; species Platanthera guangdongensis. The sequence continues at coordinate 41,155,914 of CM077163.1, read as the reverse complement.
CATCAAGAAGCCAGGCAATGGCAGAAAGCATTGAGTGAAGAAGATGCACTCAACGCCTACATTCAGAGAAATCGAACTAAGTCCAAAAGCGTTGAGTGATGAAGGCTCACTCGACACCTAAGTTGTTGACTATTAAAATCAATGTGTGTTGAGTAATGAAGGCTTACTCAACTCCCGCAAAAGCAGAATTCTGCTAAGTCTTTTGCGTTGAGTGATAAGGCTTCACTCAACGTGTAACACCCTCATCCGTCGTATGGCATATAACAGAAGGTCCAGCTGGAACACGACGCCATATACCACGGACAGTCGGAAGGGTTACTTAAGAATTTCAAAACACTCCAACTATGACTACTCGCCCTAACACAGAGCATTCTAGCGGAAACTTTTAAACAGTTGCCAAGAACCCATAATTGAATACCAACTATCAAGAATGTCCACAAACTACTATAGGAATGAAACAACAAATACACTGAAAGTACTTGGCCTTATGGCCTTACAAGAGTATCACTTAACATAGTAATATTTTACATACATCGACTCGCAGGCCGGCCACACATGACAAAATTAAAACAACAATTCACTTTGGCCTTCGAGGGCCAGCTCAGCAACATGGGCTTCAGCCCGCTATTTGGTACTTGGCTCCACAGCACCTGCAAGCAACATTCCACCGCACGTTCGGAAACAAAGTAACGGTCAGCCAAAGCCGACCAAATTATAACGACCCCGCGCCTTACTCGGGACGGCGGTGCTCCTTCCCTGCATTTCATTAGCCCAGCTAAACAACAAAGTAACGGTCAGCCAAAGCCGACCAAATTATAACGACCCCGTGCCTTACTCGGGACGGCGGTGCTCCTTCCCTGCATTTCATTAGTCCAGCTAAACAATAAAGTACAAACATACTTCGCCACAGGTGTAAGCTCGTACGGCCAAACACCCCATGCACTCAGGGCACATTTGTAACGCCCCGAAAATTATATTTGAGTCGGTCGCGTAAAAAGGGAATTTTGGTTCCTGTATAGAGGTACACGGCCTAGGACACGGACGTGTCCAAGGCCGTGTCTGGCAGGTGTTTTTGGTCGTTTTCATCCCGAGAAGTACACGGCCAGGAACACGGCTGGATGACACAGGCGTGTCATTGGACACGGGTGTGTGCCTACCCGTGTCCATACCCGTATTCTTTTGGGTCGTGCCCGTTGCCGTGGCGGTTATGGGTGACACGCCCCCGGACACGGGCGTGTCGAGGGACCCGACACGGGCATGTCAGGTGAGACACGGGCGTGTCTCTGCCCGTGTGTCTTTCCTCCATTCGACGATCGTGCCTGGATCGAGGCACACGGCCAGGGACACGGCCGTGTGCCAAGCCTTGTTCGGCCCAGGTCTGGAGATTTTTGAATGGATCTGAGCCGTTCGTTTTCTTTAATTAAGATCCAACGGCCCAGATGATTTCCTGCTCTGTGAATGCCGGGAATAGGGGAGTTAATCCCTCATTTCTCTCCAAGGCTTTCTCTTTCCAAGGTGTTAGAGAGAAGAGGAAGAAGAAGGAGGTTTCCGGCCGCCAGCGGAGCATCGGAGCACCGTTTCGAAATCTGAGAGCGGATCCGTGGAGGAAAGTTCGTTGCGAAGAGTTCTGTCCGTGTAGTTTTTTCATGGCGCCAAAACGGACTACAAGGGTAACGATTCTCAACTTGAGCATGTGAAGCTCTTTCTTTCTGCATAAGGAATCCCGCTCCTGTGAGTGCGTGGTGTTCCTTGGGGTTGACAAGAATAGTCCCCCTTATGTTGCATATAGAGTCCGGAATCGTAAGTCCGGGCATAGGCATTGTGTGTGAAGCCTCCCCGGACGTGTATTGTCTGGATCGGTGATGTTGCATTTGATATGTTTTGCAGGAGAAGACTCCGTGCTTTGGGTTTGTCGGGTTTCTACGCGGTAGATTGCAGCAGGGATCCTTGGAGGTTAGCTTCAAGGCGCACCCGGAAAACTGAGCGGAAACGTGTTCTGCTAACTTGGCGGTCTAGGAACCGGCCTTGATCATAACTGGGTTATGAGATTGTTTGGAAAATTTTGGGATCCGAGAGAAGATTGGCCCGCGCGTAGGACTTAAATTGTATATGCGGCGTGAGCAACGGGCAAGTGGAATTGGACCTAGGCTATGTGGTTCGGTGCGAGAGACCCGAAGACGGGGACTAGCCGATGGCATAGTCGGGAGCCTTAGACGGTGGTCAGAAAGGCTAAATGCTCACATGTTGTTGCCATCCTGGGGGTGGTGGTGAAGACACTGTAATGACAGGATTCACCGTTAATGTGCCCTGAGTGCACGGGGTGTTTGGCCGTGCGAGCCTACACCTGTGGCGAAATATATAGTTGCACTTTATTGTTTAGTTGGGCTAATGTTATGCAGGGAAAGAGCACTGCCGTCCCGAGAAAGGGGCGGGGTCATTATAATTTGGTCGGCTTTTGGCTGACCGTTGCTTTATTTGCCACCGTGCGGTGGAATGTTGCTTGCAGGTGTTGCGGAGTCGAGTGCCAAATAGCGGGCTGGATCCCATGTTGCTGTGCTGGCCCTTGAAGGCCGTATAATAGTTGTTTTTATTTTGTCATGTGTGGCTGGCCTGCAAGCCGATGTATGTAAAACACTATTTTGTTAAGTGAACAGTTGTAAGGCCATAAGGTCATGTACCTTTTCAGTGTATTTGGGTTTCATTCCTGTGGTTGTGGTCGTGGACATTCATACGTTTTGGATTTAAGATTTGGGTTCTTTCAACTTTAAAAGCTTCTGCTAGAATGCTCTGTGTAGGAGAGTAGTCTTAATTGGATGGTTTGAATATTCATTTGGTAACCCTTCCGTCTGTCTGTGGTATATGGCGTCGGGTTCCAGCTGGACCTTCTGTTATATGCCAAGCGACGGATGGGGGTGTTACAATTTGGTATCAGACTTCTAGTTACGGTCAGGCTTAAATGAATTCGTGGACGAATTCTTTTAAGGGGTGGTGAGCACATGTGCGCGTTATCGTTATAACATCAAAAAGAACCCATGAATGTCCACTTAGGAATGAAAAATACACTTGTTTTCAGGAACCTGCGTGTTCCTATAGTTGCTTTTTGCAATTTTGTTTAGTCACTTATTGGTATTTTGTATGACTATAGGTGACCGGGAGTGGCGCAGAGCCAACAGAACGTCTGGTTTCTGAGGATTATAGTGCACCCAGCGACGTGCTTGAGACCCCTCCATCGTTTGAAACCATAATAAGGATTGTTGAAGTGGTGCTCGCTGTAACTAGTGCACAACAGGGAAGCAATGTGCAACCCTTTGTCCCTGTGATGACTTCAATGTCGGATGGTTTGTTGGATCAAAGGACTTTAAGAAGGCCAGCAGGCCAGCAGTTGAACATGTCCTAGTGCAGGGTACGCACTCGGTTGATGAGTATTTGCAGACGTTTCTTTTGATAAGCCGCTACCCATGCTTTGAATTGGAGAACAAACAGTCTATAGTTGACAGATTCTATAATGGGCTGCGTGGTGAGCCTGCGAATCCTACTGCTAGGACCAAAACTATTGGGATTTCGAGCCTTGGTGGAGTCGGCTAGATCTTTGGAAGTAGATATGGGGAAACTTCACCAGATACCAGTGAGTAGGGTATCGAACCCTGCAAGTCCTATGAGGGGTGCATCTCACGGAACGCTGAAGTAGAAGGGTAGATCATCGACTAGCAAGGTTACTTTCAACTGTCATACTTGTGGCAAGAAAGGGCACTTTTTCCAAGCTTGTCGAGATGGTGCTCAGAAGACTAAGGAATCTACGTCAGGAGCGGTTGAGGACTCTAGTGCCAAGAAAATAGTGTTCAAAATGCTGGCTACCTCAAAGTCTGGATATCGTAGGTGGTATAAGAAGGCTAGGACTTCGGGTCCGGCCCCCCTTTTGGTGCTTCAAGGGAAACTACAGGCCGAACATCGGGTGCTTGTTATAACTGTGGAAAGACGGGGCATTTTGCTCATGAGTGTTGGAGCAGACGTGCAAAGTCCGAGAGGAAGTCTGAAGTGTACAGCCGTGGCCAGTAGGAGGCCAGGAAGCTCGCTGTCGTGGTGACAGGTATGATTTAAAGATATAGCAGTTAACTGTAAATACATGTTGTCCTTGTGCATGTTAGATTAGAACTAGTTGTGTTGAGATTTTTCCTGACTTTTGTTCATTTGGCGAGAGCACCATTCGTTTAAGGGTGGGGGGGAGGCTTCGCGTCCCTGTTTACCCAAAGGAATTGTATTGCGTGTCAGAGTACATCTTCTGATGGCAAAAGACATAATGGATGTGTTGTTGACTAGTAGTGCTCAATGCGTGCGGATAGGGTCTGCGTAGTGAAGATTCGGATGGGAGACCAGGAGTTTGTTTTGCGAGCGTTGGTTCTACCGTTAGTGGAGTTCAACGTAATATTCGGTATGGACTCGCTCTTGGAGCAGGGTGCATGCATTGATTACAATCGGAAGGAAGTTAAGTTGGGTCTGAACACTGATCGGGAGACTACTTTTGCTGGCATGAAGGGGTCGGGTAAGATTTTCATGTCAGCCCTTCAGGTGATCAAGGCAGTCCGGTCTGGGGTAGAGCTGTATGTCACTCTAGTGCAGACTTCGACGCCTAAGCCTAGTTTGGACAACATCCCAGTTGTGTCTGAATATCCCGATGTGTTTCCAGATGATCTCCCAGGACCCCCTCCTCAGCGGGATATTGATTTTACCATTAAGCTGGTACCGGGCGCCAAACCGGTGTCACGCTCTCCATATCGGATAGCGCCAAGAGAGATGGTGGAGTTGAAGGTGCAATTGCAAGAGTTGCTAGAGCAAGGTTATGTGCGTCTGAAAGATATGGTACCTAAACACCTAGAGGGGGGGGGTGAATAGGTGACCTAATCCTTTTCTTACTTTTGTTTGGCAGTCAACAGTTTATAACACAGATTTCTGAATAAGTTATCACAGCACACAGCAATTCTCAACACAGTACAATCACAGCACAGAATACACAAGATTTTATAGTGGTTCCCCAATCTTTGGGTACATCCACTTTCCCCCTTCGCCTATCTAGCAGTGTACTAGATTCGGCCAAACTTCTCCACTAACTCAGAACCAAACTAGGTTCCTACCTCAGGCCCAAAGCCTTACACTCAGCCAAAAGGCCTACACTCAGCCACCCAGGCCTACACTCAGCCAATTAAAGGCCTACACTCAGAGTTCTTCAACTCCTACACTCAGGCACCAAGCCCTACCCTCAGCCTTTATAAAATAGGCTTACAATCACTCAGATCCAATGGATCTTACAAGTTTAAAATAGAATTTACAAATGCTAACTCTACAACTCAGAAAGGATGAGAGGAGTTGAGAGTTTCTTGAGGAGTTCTTGGAAGAACTCAGCTTGATCCAAACTGACTTAGCTTTCTTCAAAGCTTCTTGAGTAGAACTGAATTAGTCTGAATCTTCTGCAGTTGATCCTTGATCTCTGCTTCTTGAAATCCAGATGACTCTGAATTGTTCTTCTCAGCCTTAGTTCCAAAGACTGAAACCTTGGTTGGAGCTCTCTCTCTCCAACTACTTAGATCTGCAGTTGGACTGCCTGATCTTCTTGTGTTGATCCTCTATGTATCACTTCTTGATTTAATCTGATCAACCACTTCAATTATTCTCACAACAAGTAATGATTGTGAACAACTTAACCACTTAACAATTTTCACTTCTATATATATATTTTTTTCTGTAAACTATGGGTGCCTATTTATAGGCTTCCTTCAAGGTAACCGGCTGATCCGGTTTATAACAGACTTTTGACTTCTCTGACAGTTGATGTAGACCGGCTGGATCGGCAGCTGTCTTGTCAACCAGTCACTTCTTGAAATTCCTCTAACTGTCAGTTAGTGTCGAGACTTTCTGTTCTTAAGTGTCGACACTTATAGACCAAGTGTCGACACATGTTGTGTAAGTGTCGACACAAGTCTACAAGGTGTCGACACAATTCCTTGTATGTCTCGACACAGTTTCTTCTGCATGTGTCGACACTGAAATTGAGTGTCGACACAAGTACTTGTACTTCATCCTTTAACTGTATTCTTCTAAGTGTCGACACATTTCCTTTGTGTCGACACATCTTCATGTGTTGAAACTGTCAAGTGTCGACACTGATTCTTGGTGTCGACACAAGTCTTCATTCTTGATTCTTCAGCTGAGTGTCGACACATTCCCTTAGTGTCGACACTTATACTTAGAAGATTTTACAAATTTTCTGTTCTTTGCTAAGTGTCGACACAGCTCCTTGTGTCGACACTTTCTTCAAGTGTAGAGTCTTCAACTAAGTGTCGACACATTGTGCTGAGTGTCGACACTTTCTTCAAGTGTTGACTCTTCTGATTGTGTGTCGACACATTGTGCTGAGTGTCGACACATTCTTCAAATACTGAGTCTTTAGCTAAGTGTCGACACATTGTGTTGAGTGTCGACACTTACTTCCAGTGCTGAGTCTTCTGCATAGTGTCGACACACTGTGTTGAGTGTCGACACTTGTACTTAGATTCTGCAGACTTTTGCTGAGTGTCGACACTCACTTCAAGTGTCGACACTTTCTGGTGTTGACTCAGCTCTTCTAGGTGTCGACACTTCTGCTAAGTGTCGACACAGCTTTTCTGCATTCTTCTACACTGAGTGTCGACACAGCTCCAAGTGTCGACACTTTCTGACTGGTGTCGACTCTTCTTCCCAGGTGTCGACACAATGACTCCAAGTGTCGATACTGCATGTCTGGGTGTCGACACAAGCTTTCTCAAGTGTCGACACTTTGCCTCTGGGTGTCGACACATGGACTTAGAAATTTTCAGCTTCAGTCCAGTATATACCTAACCTGCACAAGTAACTCAAACAAACATCAAATACATTCTGATGTATATCATTGAGTTAGGTGAGGCTTCTTCAAATCAGGTACATTTGACCAATGTACCCAACAATCTCCCCCTATTTGGAGAAGTCATAACCCTTAGTCAATGATATACACCACTCATAATTAACAATTACAAAATGATGTAAAACATATAAATGACAACAGGGTAAACTTGAACATGTAATAAAGCACACATGTATACTTATTAAAACATTGCAGAACAATTAAGAAACACACATATTTCAGAACATTCATACTATATTTAATATACTGTTCCAATAATGTTCCTTATACATTTTCAATGAAGTATTACAATGTTTTTCACTTAACAGATTACAACAAGCATCAAGTTAATTCCTAATCTAGTGCTGATCAGGTTCTTTAATAACAATGCCTTTTCCAGCTTTAACTTGAGCTTTCACAGCAGCAGCAGCAGCAGGCTCAGCTTCAGCAGTCTTCTTCCCTTTAGAGTCCTTCTTCTTCTGTTCCTCAGCCTTGATCTTTTGTCTTTCAAAATAATGATAGGGCTTAGGAAAGTACTTGCTAGGCTCCACAGCTGTTGGAGGTAGCTTTCCTAACTTAGCCTTCCTTCTAAATTGGACAATTGCTTCTTGCCTACTCTCATGCTTTCTCCATTCAGCCTCTGAGAACCACTTGTTCCTCTCATGGGCATTGTCCTTGGCAGCTTTCCAGGCTGTGAGAATTATGTTTTTAGAAGTAGGGCTCCATTGTTCAAAATCTGGCTTTTGCTCAGCAATTTCCCTAAACTTCTTCTTTGACAGCCTAGTTTCTTCTTCCTTGTCCAAAGCCTCTTGCATTGCAGCTGTGATAGGTTGAACAACCTTTTCCAGAATAATATTAGGCTTGCCAGCAGGTGGACTATACATTGTGCTAATATCTGCATGAATCATTTCAAAGTCTGGAGGTGGATAGATTACATCAGCCACTGCTTGTTGCTCACCTCCAAGATATGCTCCTTGAATGCCAGATTCACCTACTTCATTGTCATCACACAGGGGAGGATATCCAAGTGTAGCCCTTATAGAATTTGAAATCCATTTTGCATGCTCAGAACTGGCTTTGACTAACACTCTCTCCCCCTTTATGACTTCTTGTGCTACATGATCTCTCACATCATCTTTCTGAAATCTGATTTGGCTATCCAAATACCTTATGCCCTCTTTAAAGAAAGGTCTAAGCTTTGTAAGCTGTTCTGAAATGACCTTCTGTGAGTCTTTTATGGCAGTCTGTACAGCAGCAATCTCTGCTTGAAATATCTTATCAAAATCAGCCTTGGCAGCAGCAGTGGAGGTTGAAGGTTCATCTGACTTATTCTTGAGTTCTGTGACTATTGCATTGTGAGATGCAGTCAGATTATCATTCATCCTTAACTGATTCTCCAGCACATAGCCTTGCTTGAGTGCTATATCATCCACTTTCTCTTTAATTGTTTCTTGATGTGTTGCCAGATATACCACAGCATTAGCACCCTTGGTAAAACAGTCAGTCATTTCCCTTTTATTAAGGTTCATTTCAAACCTTATGGACTTGATTTCCTGGCCCAGATCAGATTGTAGTGCTTTGTGCCCTTCATCAACATAAGTTTCTAAGGCTTTCCTTTGTTCATCCATCTTGATTTGCATTGCAAGTAGTAGAGCACTATAATCAGTGGATGGAGCTTGTTGGACCAGTGAGTGTTGAGCAACAGTTTGGAGAGCCTTCTTGTAGCTCTGGCTTCTCTTTTTGAAAACAAAGAACTTCTTTTTCTGAGCTTGCTCAGCTTCATCATCTTCAGACTCAGATGTACTGGCTATATCCACCCTATCCTTAGGGCTGGATTGTTTTTCAGTATGCACATCTTGTGCCTTCTCAGTATTTAGCCTTATAGGCTCTTCTTGAATTGCCAAAGTTTCCCCCTCAGCAGCAGCATCCTTTACTGCATCAGCAGCATTCTTGTCCATATCAAAATCTTCTTGATCTAAGTTCAAAAAGAGATCTTCCATTGTATATTCTGCTGGAGACTGTGCAGGAGATGTTCTGGTTTCTTTAACCACTGTATCAGGTATCACAACAGATGTGTCTGGAAGAACAACATCTGTTTCTTGGTTTGCTGGCTGATTTTGCTGATGGACATCAGACAATTCAGAATCTATTACAGAAAAATCTAATGTATTAAGGTCAGAAAGTACCTCTTGGATGATGAGAGTAGCCTGCTCACTATCCAGTGTAGATGGATGTTCTACAGCTGGAGGCTCCCCCTGGATATCAGCTGGCTCCTGAGGAGCTGGTGACTTTTCTGCAGTCACATCTACTGGACTGTCAGGAGTGAAGACCACATGTTCTTCACTACCTGAGCTGCTTGAGGACTCTTGAGGCACAGCAGCAGTCTTCCTCTTCTTCCTGGGAGGAGAGTCTCTCTTAGAAGCTTGTTTCTCAGGGGTGGTCAATTCCTTTGACACCAGCACCCTTTCCCATCTAGAGAATATCCTGGAGTCCATTCTCCTCATATGATTGATCTTAGATCCTGCAGCAGAGCTCATTACCTCTGGAATTGATCCAGCCAGGTAGAGACTTATTATCCTGCCCAAATTGGGCTTTTTCAGGCTTTCATTTACTTTCTCATAAACCACCATTGACCAATCTGTCTTCAGAGTGAAGATGATTCTGGTCATGATATTAAACATAGAGGCTGACACCCTGTCATGCCCTCCTGGTTTGCTTAGAAGAACCTTGCCTACAACTTCAGACAGGAATTTGCCTTGATTGTTCATCCCCTTCCTGTTGAAGACTGATCCCACTTTCATCTTTGGATCCAGTCCACACCAAGTAAGAGCTTCCCTGGTCTTAGAAGCAGTTACTTCCTCTTCTTCTTGAATCTTAGGTAGCTGAAGTACCTTTCTTAAAGATTTGGGTGATAGTTTGACCTTGGTGCCATGCACCCTTGACTTAATCCTGAAGCCTGAGTCATCTATGGACGCACCAGAAAGGAATTCAATGACTTCCTTCTTCCAGATTTTCGTTGGTTCTGAAACCAAGAACTCCAATCCTGAATTGGCAATTAGGGTTATCACTGATTTGAATTCCTGATCACTGTCGTCGAAGGCGCCTCGCACGAGCTCATAGCCCTCGTTGACGTTCTCTTCCAGCTTGGGAGCCATTAGGGTTTGAAGATTTAGTCTAGAGATGAGAGAAATGTCGACACAAGAGTTTAGGTCTCGAAATTTGGAAAGCGTGTCGACAAACACAAACAGAACCCTATTTATACCTTTCTTGATTGAAGACGAACAGGCGGGATGAATTTCTAATGATGTGTCGACACTGTCAATAAGTGTCGACACTGACTTATAATGTCTCGACACACATGTGTCGACACAAATTTAGTCAACAGATTTTATGTGTCGACACTTGGTTAAGTGTCGACACCACTATACTCGACATGTGTCGAGACTTTACTTAGAAAAATTCTGAGTAAAACTTAAGTGTCGACACTTTATTGGATGTGTCGACACCTACTCGACATGTGTCGACACTAACATTCTGAAGTGTCGACACTAACTTCCTAGATGTGTCGACACCATTTTCCTGAAGTGTCGACACTTACTATTCTGTGTCGACATAGACTTGTCTATGTGTCGACACCTTTTTACTTAGCCAATTTTTGTTCTGTATACTTAGTCTAAGTTTATCATACCTAGTTCAATTTTGAACCTATTAAACTTAGCTTCTTCTAAGGGCTTAGTGAACATATCAGCTATCTGATTATCTGTTTTAACATATTCAAGTGCAATATCATTTCTTTCTACATGCTCCCTAAGAAAGTGATATTTAATCTCAATATGTTTAGTTCTACTATGTGATACAGGATTATTAGCTATGGAAATAGCACTAGTAGAATCACAATAAAGTGGAGTTCTACTTACCTGACATCCATAGTCTTCTAGCTGATGTTGAATCCACAGAAGTTGAGCACAGCAACTTCCTGCAGCTACATATTCTGACTCAGCTGTGGAGATGGCCACACTGGTTTGCTTTTTACTACTCCATGAAATGAGTCTTCCACCTAGGAATTGACAGGATCCAGTAGTGCTCTTTCTATCTTCTTTGCATCCTGCAAAGTCTGCATCTGAATAACCTGTTAGATCAAAATCTCCATTCCTAGGGTACCAGAGGCCTAGATAAGGTGTGCCCTTTAGATATCTCAAGATTCTCTTGACTGCAGTCAAGTGAGACTCTTTAGGGCAGGCTTGATACCTGGCACAAACACATGTAGCATACATAATGTCAGGTCTACTTGCAGTCAAGTAAAGTAGGGAGCCAACTATCCCTCTATACAAGGTTTCATCCACAGGTTTCCCTGCATCATCCTTGCTTAGAGACATACTTGACCCCATAGGAGTCTTCATGGTACTGGAGGAATCCATACCATATTTCCTTATGAGTTCTAGGGTGAACTTAGACTGACATATGGATAATCCACTTTCAGTCTGTTTAACTTGGAGACCCAAGAAAAACTTCAGCTCTCCCATACTACTCATTTCAAATTGACTCTGCATAAGCTTTGCAAACTTTTTGCAAAGGCTACTTTCAGTAGACCCAAATATAATGTCATCTACATATATTTGGACAAGTATTACTTTGCCTCTAGATTCCCTAAGGAATAGAGTCTTATCTATTTTCCCCCTTGTGAACTTGTTCTCAATGAGGAAACTAGATAGGGTTTCATACCAAGCTCTAGGAGCTTGCTTTAACCCATACAATGCTTTCCTAAGTCTATAGACATAATGTGGAAGAGTAGGATCAACAAAACCTGAAGGCTGCTCCACATATACTTCTTCTTTTAAATTACCATTAAGGAATGCTGACTTCACATCCATTTGGTATACTTTGAATCCTTGGTAGGTTGCATAGGCCAAGAACATCCTGATGGCTTCCAGTCTGGCTACTGGAGCAAAGGTTTGATCAAAATCAATACCTTCTTCTTGCCTATATCCTTTTGCAACCAGTCTTGCCTTATTCTTAATGATGACTCCTTGTTCATCTAACTTGTTTCTGTAGATCCACTTTGTTCCTATCACATTGTGATCTTTAGGCTTAGGAACTAAGTCCCAAACCTTGCACCTCTTGAACTGGTTTAGCTCTTCCTGCATAGCTTCAGTCCACTGTGGATCTTGTATTGCTTCTTCAAATTTCTTTGGTTCTATTTGAGACAGAAAACTTGAATATACTGCAGCATTCTGATTTCTGCTCCTTGTCTGAACACCTTGTCTTGGATCTCCAATGATCAGCTCCACTGGATGATCTCTTAGATGCCTGTTGGCTGGAGGCATCCTTACTTCTGGTTGTACTTCTTCAGCATCTTCATCATGCTGAGTTCCTTGAACTTCTTCAGCTCCTGGTACATGTAGTTCTCCCCCTGGACATAAGCCATCTTCTTCTACTTGCTGTCTTGCAGCAGGTACATCTTCCATGGTTAGCTTGTCCATCTTCTTAGAAAGACCTGTGGGGCTGCACACACTACTAGACAACTCATTGTTAATAAGAAGTGTCTCATCAAAAACTACATGCACAGATTCCTCTACAACTTGTGTAGTCAAGTTGTAGACTCTATAAGACTTACTATTACTGCTGTACCCAACAAACACTCCCTCTTGGGATTTGGCAGCAAACTTAGTTAAGTAAGTCTTCCCATTGTTAAGTATGAAGCATTTACAACCAAAAATCCTGAAATAGGATAGATTTGGTTTCCTGCCTTTCACTACTTCATAAGGGGTCTTGTTTAACCTTTTAGTGATGGTAGCCCTATTTATCACATGGCATGCAGTGTTTACTGCTTCAGCCCAGAAATATTCTGGCAGTGATGAATCACTTAATAGAGTTCTACCAGCCTCTATCAAGGTTCTATTTTTCCTTTCAGCAATGCCATTTTGCTGAGGTGTTCTAGGTGAAGAGAATTCTTGAAATATCCCATAGTCTTCACATAATTTTGTCATGCTTTCAGATTGAAACTCTGTACCATGGTCACTTCTAATTTTGACCACTGTACAGTTCAATTCATTCTGAATTTGCCTAACAAAACTGTGGAAGACACTAGGTGTTTCAGATTTCTGCTTTAAGAAGAACACCCAGGAAAACCTTGAGTAGTCATCTACAACTACAAAGGTGTAGACCTTCCTACCTAAGCTGTGAACTGGCATTGGACCAAATAGATCCATATGCAAGAGGTATAAACACCTCACAGCATCCTTGTTGTCAATGCTTCTAAAGGTGGATTTAGTCTGCTTGCCCTTTTGACAAGCTGAGCAAATGCCATCTTTGACACACTTAACTTGAGGACCATTCCTCACTAACTCTTTACTAAAGAGTTTGCCAATAGTCTTGTAATTAAGATGAGCAAGCCTCTTGTGCCACTTGACACATTGAGAGACTGTCTCATCAGCTACAAGACAAACTGGAGAACTATTGTTCTCAACCATAATGTCTAAACAATAGACATTTCTCTTCCTATAACCTGTCAAAATGATCTTTTGATCACTTGACCTCTTGATATGACAACCATTTTTAACAAATGAGATGTCATACCCTACATCACTTAATTGACTTATACTAATGAGGTTATGTTTCAAACCTTTAACATAAGCCACTTGAGTAATGGTAACAAGGTTAGAAGAAATGTTACCAAACCCTTTGATGATTCCTTTTTCAGAACCACCAAAGGTCACCTTTGGACCATTTTTGATAGGGATGTAGTCCTTCAGTAGTCCCCTAGTTCCAGTCATGTGTCTGGAACATCCACTATCCAAGTACCATGTAGGGGTATGGCCACTTGGATTCTCCTGCAAAACAAATTAATGAACCTTAGAACCCAAAGTAAACTTGGGTCCTTGGTGATTGTTAGTTTGCAAATTGACATAGCTACCTGCTGTCTTTCCAACAGGTAACTTGCTACCCAACTTGGCACTGGCATTGTGCCAACAATCCAAAGCAAAGTGGCCAACCTTGCCACAGCACCAACATTCAAATTTGTTGTACCTTTGCTTAGGTTCTGACTTAGCTGTCTTAACTACAGCAGTCTTGTTGAATGTTGGGGCTTTGCCCTTGGACTTGGACTGATCCTGAACAGTCCTAGCTGGAATAACAAAACCCAGTCCAGTCTTTCCTTTATGATGAACAAAATCATCAATCAAGGGTAGCACTGATTTAGGTTTTGAATACCTAGCTGCTAGCTCTTTCTCCTTCTGAAGATTAATCTCCAGTTTCTTAATTTGATCATTCTTAAATGTAATAGTACCCATCTGAATCACAGTAATGTGTTTCAGCCTGGCCACTTCATTCAGTTTTTGATCATAATTCTTCTCATAATCTATTGCAGCTGCCTTGAGATCAGCAATTTCCTTGGCCAAATTTTTGGCTAGGGTCTTGCTTTTCTTATAGGCTTGCAATAGTACTTGATATTCATCTAGGAGTTGATGAATATCTCCCTCAGACTCAGATATATTCTCATCACTTGATGAAGAATAATCTGACTCTGAACTAGAACTGGAATCAGAACTTTGAGTTAAACCTTGTACCTGACTGGGTCCTGGCTGCTCCAGGTTTTTGGTATTTTCAGTCAAAGCCATCAGTCCTTGGCTTTGACAGTCTTCTTGCTCATAGATAGATTCCATGATCTGCATAAACTCTTCTTCTTCCTCAGCAAATAGCCCAATATAGGCTTCAGCATCTGTCTCAGTGTCTGAAGAAGACATATCTGAAAGAGTCTTCTCATTCTTTGCAACAAAGGACTTTTCCTTCTTTCCTTTGAAGTGAGTTTTCTTTTTGTCACTGGATTCCTTCCTTCTTTCAGGGCAGTCTGCAATAACATGGCCCTGTCTATTGCAGCAGTAACAAATTATCTTGGATCCAGTTGCCTTACTAGTCTTGGTCCTTTTCTTGTCCTTCTTTGAAGGCTTCTTTTCCTGATACTGACCCTCTTTCCCTTTGGAAGATGAAGGTCTAGACCTCCACTGTTTCTTCTTAAGGAACTTCTGAAAATGTCTGGTGAATGCAGCAAAGTCTTCATCACTTTCACTGCTTGTAGATTTTGTACTTTCTGACTCTTCAGATTCTGATTCAACTACCTCAGGAGGAGGAGTTGATGACTTGGTCTTGCTCTTTCTGGGTACATCTGACTTAAAGGCAACAGTCTTTTCTCTGTATTCAGTCCTTGTTGACTTTTCTTCTTCTTTTCTCACTGACAATTGCATCTCATAAGATAACAACTTGCCAAAAAGTGTGGGAGGAGGAATTTCTCCCAACTTTGCCATTTCTCTGATGGCACAGATCTTGGTGTCCCAGTCTTTGGTGAGGGACCTTAAGAATTTATCATTCAACTCATAGTTTGTGAACTCTCTTCCATATGACATGAGTTCATTTACAATTCTATAAAATTTCTTGTAGCATTCAGTGATGCTATCTCCTCTTCCTTGCCTAAAGCTCTCATATTCTTGATTAAGCAAGGACTTCCTATCTTGCCTTACTTCTTCAGAACCTTCCATATAGACAATGAGGGTGTCCCACATTTCTTTTGCAGTTTTACAGTGAATAAGGTTCTGGAAGGTGGCATCATCAATTGCACTAACTATTATATTCTGTGCTCTTTTGTCCATGGTTGCTAGGACAATCTCATCCTTGGTCATTTCAGAGAAATCCTTTGGAGTCCTCTGATTTGCATCCAATACTGAAATCTTCATGGGCACATATGGCCCTTCTTTGACTGTGATGTATATCCTAGGGTCAGAGGCTTCCATAAAAAGCCTAACCCTCTCTTTCCAGATCCCAAATATCTCTTTTCTGCATATAGGTAGTTTCATTGAACCCAACTCCTTATGATTCTCTGAAGAACCCATGTTCTTGATTTTCTTGAAACTGTTTCCTATTTCCTGACTTATACTGAATCTGCCAACTGGATCTCCTCAGACAGTTAGTCCTGATTTTGAGGAACCTGGCTCTGATACCACTTGAAAGATATGGTACCTAAACACCTAGAGGGGGGGGTGAATAGGTGACCTAATCCTTTTCTTACTTTTGTTTGGCAGTCAACAGTTTATAACACAGATTTCTGAATAAGTTATCACAGCACACAGCAATTCTCAACACAGTACAATCACAGCACAGAATACACAAGATTTTATAGTGGTTCCCCAATCTTTGGGTACATCCACTTTCCCCCTTCGCCTATCTAGCAGTGTACTAGATTCGGCCAAACTTCTCCACTAACTCAGAACCAAACTAGGTTCCTACCTCAGGCCCAAAGCCTTACACTCAGCCAAAAGGCCTACACTCAGCCACCCAGGCCTACACTCAGCCAATTAAAGGCCTACACTCAGAGTTCTTCAACTCCTACACTCAGGCACCAAGCCCTACCCTCAGCCTTTATAAAATAGGCTTACAATCACTCAGATCCAATGGATCTTACAAGTTTAAAATAGAATTTACAAATGCTAACTCTACAACTCAGAAAGGATGAGAGGAGTTGAGAGTTTCTTGAGGAGTTCTTGGAAGAACTCAGCTTGATCCAAACTGACTTAGCTTTCTTCAAAGCTTCTTGAGTAGAACTGAATTAGTCTGAATCTTCTGCAGTTGATCCTTGATCTCTGCTTCTTGAA
This sequence comes from Platanthera guangdongensis, assembly GCA_039583875.1. Classification (NCBI taxonomy): domain Eukaryota; kingdom Viridiplantae; phylum Streptophyta; class Magnoliopsida; order Asparagales; family Orchidaceae; genus Platanthera; species Platanthera guangdongensis. The sequence goes on along the minus strand of CM077163.1, from coordinate 41,139,363 downwards.
ATCCAGATGACTCTGAATTGTTCTTCTCAGCCTTAGTTCCAAAGACTGAAACCTTGGTTGGAGCTCTCTCTCTCCAACTACTTAGATCTGCAGTTGGACTGCCTGATCTTCTTGTGTTGATCCTCTATGTATCACTTCTTGATTTAATCTGATCAACCACTTCAATTATTCTCACAACAAGTAATGATTGTGAACAACTTAACCACTTAACAATTTTCACTTCTATATATATATTTTTTTCTGTAAACTATGGGTGCCTATTTATAGGCTTCCTTCAAGGTAACCGGCTGATCCGGTTTATAACAGACTTTTGACTTCTCTGACAGTTGATGTAGACCGGCTGGATCGGCAGCTGTCTTGTCAACCAGTCACTTCTTGAAATTCCTCTAACTGTCAGTTAGTGTCGAGACTTTCTGTTCTTAAGTGTCGACACTTATAGACCAAGTGTCGACACATGTTGTGTAAGTGTCGACACAAGTCTACAAGGTGTCGACACAATTCCTTGTATGTCTCGACACAGTTTCTTCTGCATGTGTCGACACTGAAATTGAGTGTCGACACAAGTACTTGTACTTCATCCTTTAACTGTATTCTTCTAAGTGTCGACACATTTCCTTTGTGTCGACACATCTTCATGTGTTGAAACTGTCAAGTGTCGACACTGATTCTTGGTGTCGACACAAGTCTTCATTCTTGATTCTTCAGCTGAGTGTCGACACATTCCCTTAGTGTCGACACTTATACTTAGAAGATTTTACAAATTTTCTGTTCTTTGCTAAGTGTCGACACAGCTCCTTGTGTCGACACTTTCTTCAAGTGTAGAGTCTTCAACTAAGTGTCGACACATTGTGCTGAGTGTCGACACTTTCTTCAAGTGTTGACTCTTCTGATTGTGTGTCGACACATTGTGCTGAGTGTCGACACATTCTTCAAATACTGAGTCTTTAGCTAAGTGTCGACACATTGTGTTGAGTGTCGACACTTACTTCCAGTGCTGAGTCTTCTGCATAGTGTCGACACACTGTGTTGAGTGTCGACACTTGTACTTAGATTCTGCAGACTTTTGCTGAGTGTCGACACTCACTTCAAGTGTCGACACTTTCTGGTGTTGACTCAGCTCTTCTAGGTGTCGACACTTCTGCTAAGTGTCGACACAGCTTTTCTGCATTCTTCTACACTGAGTGTCGACACAGCTCCAAGTGTCGACACTTTCTGACTGGTGTCGACTCTTCTTCCCAGGTGTCGACACAATGACTCCAAGTGTCGATACTGCATGTCTGGGTGTCGACACAAGCTTTCTCAAGTGTCGACACTTTGCCTCTGGGTGTCGACACATGGACTTAGAAATTTTCAGCTTCAGTCCAGTGTATACCTAACCTGCACAAGTAACTCAAACAAACATCAAATACATTCTGATGTATATCATTGAGTTAGGTGAGGCTTCTTCAAATCAGGTACATTTGACCAATGTACCCAACAGCGTCCAAGTTCGTCGCCTTGGAGCGCACCAGTTCTCTTTGTTAAGAAGAAAGATGGGAGCATGCGGCTTTGTATCGATTATCGGGAATTGAACAAGCTTACGGAGAAGAATAAGTATCTGATTCCGAGGATTGATGATCTGTTTGATCAGTTGGTTGGGTCAACGGTATATTCGAAGTTAGATCTGAAATCCGGATATTACCAGTTGAGGATAACGGAGAGCGACATCCCAAAGACAGCATTCAGTACGCGGTTTGGGCATTACGAGTTCACGGTCACGCCGTTTGGGTTGACGAATGCGCCATCCGTGTTTATGGATCTGATGAACAGGACGTACAGAGAGTACCTGGATCGTTTCGTGATAGTATTCATCGATGATATCCTGGTGTACTTGCGGTGCGAGGAGGATCACTACAATCATCTTCACATGGTGTTGGAGACGTTGAGGAGGAATCAGTTGTATGCTAAGTTCTCCAAGTGTGAATTCTGGTTATCCTCGATAGCATTCCTTGGTCATGTTATCAGTGGAGAAGGGATAGCTGTGGATCCGACGAAGATAGTTGAGATACGAGAGTGGCCTACTTTGACTACAGTGGCAGAGGTCCGGAGCTTTCTGGGGCTTGCTGGCTACTACAGGCGCTTCGTAGAGAACTTCTCGCGGATAGTGCTACCACTCACAACGTTGACTAGGAAGGATCAGAAGTTTATGTGGTCTTCGGAGTGCGAACAGGCTTTTGAAGAGTTGAAGAGACGGTTGACTACAACACCTATTTTATGTTTGCCAAGTGGAACCGAAGGGTTCGAGATCTATAGTGATGCTTCGAGTAATGGTTTGGGCTGTGTTCTGTTACATCAAGGGAGAGTGATAGCCTATGGTTCACGACAACTGAAGGTTCACGAGAGAAATTATCCGGTCCACGACCTAGAGTTAGCGGCCGTGATATTTGCTCTAAAGCTTTGGAGGCACTACCTGTACGGTATGAAGGTCGATATTTACACCGATCATAAGAGCTTGAAGTACCTGTTGGACCAAAAGGATCTGAATATGAGGCAGCGGAGGTGGATGGAGTTCTTAGGGGACTACACCTTCAAGATACATTATGTGCCTGGGAAGGGAAATGTAGTGGCGGATGCGTTGAGTCGCAGGACTCCGGCGCAGGCCAACTGGTTATCTGTACATGATGAGAGATTGGTCCATGAGTTGGAGGCATTGGAGATATCGTGCGTCGACAAGCAGTCCAGTGCAGAGGCGAAACTGTTTTGGACAAAGGTGCAGTGTGACCTAGCTGATAGAGTTCGGCGGGCTTTGGTTCAGGATAACAGCATGAAACAAATCTTGGAAGAATCTTTGGATGGGTCAAATTCCCAGTTTGCTGTTGAGGATGGGTTGCTAAGGAAGGACGGTCGCCTATGCATTCCCAGTACGGATAATCTTCGGGAGGAGTTGATGTATGAGGCTCATCATACCAAGTACTCAATCCACCCAGAAAGCACGAAGATGTATAGAGACATGAAGAAATTATTCTGGTGGCCGGGTTTGAAGAAGGATGTAGCACTTTATGTATCCAAGTGCCGTACTTGCGCATTAGTGAAGGCGGGGTGCCAGAAACCCAGAGGTTTCTTGAAATCCCTTCCTATCCCAGAATGGAAATTTGATGACATATTTATGGATTTTGTGCATGGCTTGCCGAAGTCGCAGAAGGGGAACAACGCCATTTGGGTGGTCGTAGATAGGTTGACGAAGGTGTCACACTTTATTCCAAATATGAAGGAGGATCCGGTGGAAAGGTTAGCCAAACTCTACGTGGAGAATATTGTACGATTGTATGGTGTGCCCCGCAGTATTGTTAGTGACCGAAATGGACGCTTTACGTCGAAGGATTGGAGGTTGGTGCATAGTATGTTGGGAACTAAGCTGAGTTTCAGCACAGCCTTTCATACACAGACGGATGGTCAGACCGAGAGGGTCAACAGGACTATGGAGGACATGCTTTGCATGTGCGTCCTAGATTTCGGAAAGCATTGGGAGGATCACCTGTACATGGTGGAGTTTGCGTACAACAACAACTTTCAGGCAAGTATTGGAATGGCGCATTTTGAAGCCTTGTATGGGAGGAAGTGTCGTACGCCGTTGTCTTGGTTGGAGGCAGGCGAATCGAAGTTGTACAAACGTCAAGCGGTGGAAGACGCCACTTCAATGATATGGACAATTCAAGAAAGGTTGAAGATTGCTCAGGTTAGACAGTCAAAGTACTATAACGCCAAGCATAGGAACGTGGATTTCAATGTTGGCGACATGGTGTATCTAAAAATCAAGCCGTTCAAGGGTGTATCGCGGGTTTGACGCTTGAAGAAGCAGAGTCTGAGATACCTTGTACCATTTGAAATCCATGAGCGTGTTGGCGACGCGGCATATAGATTGAAGCTGTCGGCGGAATTGAGTGGGTTGCATGACGTGTTCCACATATTGGTGTTGCGTAAGGCGGTGCAAGAGCCTTCGCAGATCATTGCGGATAATCAAGTACCTATTGATTATGAGTTGACCACAAGGGTCAAGCCAGTACGTATTGAAGATGTTGCAGTTAAGCGACTCCGCAACAAGGATATCCGTACGGTTAAAGTCCGATGGGATAATTTCAGACGTGAGGATCTTTCTTGGGAGCGAGAGCAAGCTATGTTGGAGGAATACCCCGAGTTATTCCACTCAGGTATTATTTAGATTTGTGTACCTTTACTTAATTTCGGGACGAAATTCCTTAAGTGGGGGAGATTTGTAATGCACCGAAAATTGTATTTGAGTCGGTCGCGTAAAAAGGGAATTTTGGTGCCTGTATAGGGGTACACGGCCTAGGACACGGGCGTGTCCAAGGCCGTGTCTGGCAGGTGTTTTTGGCCATTTTCATCCCGAGAAGTACACGACCAGGAACACGGCTGGATGACACGGGCATGTCATTGGACACGGGCGTGTGCCTACCCGTGTCCATACCCGTGTTCTTTTGGGTCGTGTCCGTTGCCGTGGCGGTTATGGGTGACATGCCCCCGGACACGGGCGTGTCGAGGGACCCGACACGGGCGTGTCAGGTGAGACACGGGCGTGTCTCTGCCCGTGTATCTTTCCTCCGTTCGACGATCGTGCCTGGATCGAGGCACACGACCAGGGACACGGCCGTGTGCCAAGCCATGTTCGGCCCAGGTCTGGAGATTTTTGAACGGATCTGAGCCGTTCGTTTTCTTTAATTAAGATCCAACGGCCCAGATGATTTCCTGCTCTGTTAAGGCCGAGAATAGGGGAGTTAATCCCTCATTTCTCTCCAAGGCTTTCTCTTTCCAAGGTGTTAGAAAGAAGAGGAAGAAGAAGGAGGTTTCCGGCCACCGGCGGAGCATCGGAGCACCGTTTCGAAATCTGAGAGCGGATCCGTGGAGGAAAGTTCGTTGCGAAGAGTTTTGTCCGTGTAGTTTTTCCATGGCACCAAAACGGACTACAAGAGTAACGATTCTCAACTTGAGCATGTGAAGCTCTTTCTTTCTGCATAAGGAATCCCGCTCCCGCGAGTGTGCGGTGAGTGCGTGGTGTTCCTTGGGGTTGACATGAATAGTCCCCCTTATGTTGCATATAGAGTCCGGAATCGTAAGTGCGGGCATAGGCATTGTGTGTGAAGCCTACCCGGACGTGTATTGTCTGGATCGGTGATGTTGCATTTGATATGTTTTGCCGGAGAAGACTCCGTGCTTTGGGTTTTTCGGGTTTCTACGCGGTAGATTGCAGCAGGGATCCTTGGAGGCTAGCTTCAAGGCGCACCCGGAAAACTGAGCGGAAACGTGTTCTGCTAACTTGGCGGTCTGGGAACCGACCTTGGTCATAATTGGGTTATGAGATTGTTTGGAAAATTTTGGGATCCGAGAGAAGCTTGGCCCGCGCGTAGGACTTAATTTGTATATGCGGCGTGAGCAACGAGCAAGTGGAATTGGACCTAGGCTATGTGGTTCGGTGCGAGAGACCCGAAGATGGGGACTGGCCGTTGGCATAGTTGGGAGCCTTAGACGGTGGTCAGAAAGGCTAAATGCTCACATGTTGTTGCCATCCTGGGGGTGGTGGTGAAGACACTGTAATGACAGGATTCACCGTTAATGTGCCCTGAGTGCACGGGGTGTTTGGTCGTGCGAGCCTACACCTGTGGCGAAATATATAGTTGCACTTTATTGTTTAGTTGGGCTAATGTTATGCAGGGAAAGAGCACCGCCGTCCCGAGAAAGGGGCGGGGTCGTTATAATTTGGTCGGCTTTTGGCTGATCGTTGCTTTATTTGCCACCGTGCAGTGGAATGTTGCTTGCAGGTGCTGCGGAGCCGAGTGCCAAATAGCGGGCTGGAGCCCATGTTGCTGTGCTGGCCCTTGAAGGCCGTAGAATAGTTGTTTTTATTTTGTCATGTGTGGTCGGCCTGCGAGCCGATGTATGTAAAACACTATTTTGTTAAGTGAACAGTTGTAAGGCCATAAGGCCATGTACCTTTTCAGTGTATTTGGGTTTCATTCCCGTGGTTGTGGTCATGGACATTCTTACGTTTTGGATTTAAGATTTGGGTTCTTTCAACTTTAAAATCTTCCGCTAGAATGCTCTGTGTAGGACGAGTAGTCTTAATTGGATGGTTTGAATATTCATTTGGTAACCCTTCCGTCTGTCTGTGGTATATGGCGTCGGGTTCCAGCTGGACCTTCTGTTATATGACATGCGACGGATGGGGGTGTTACAACATTATCGGTGAATCCTAACAATTCAGTGGCTTCACCACCATCCCAGGGATGGCAACATCGTGAGCATTTTAGCCTTTCTGACCACCGCCTAAGGCTCCCGACTATGCCAATGGCCAGTCCCTCTTTTGGGTCTCTCGCACCGAACTGCATAGCCCAGGTCTGATTCCAATTGCCCGTTGCTCACTCCGCTTAGTCACTTTAAGACGTACGCGCAGGCCAAGCTTATCTCGGATCCCAATTATTCCAAACAACACATAACCCAGTTATGTTCAAGGCTGGTTCCCCGACCGCCAAGTTAGCATAATTACGTTTCCGCTCAGTTTTTCGGGTGTGCCTTGGATTTAATCCCCAAGGATCCCTACTGCAATCTACCGCGTAGAAACCCAAAAACACAAAACACGAAGTCTTCTCTGGCAAACCATACAAAATGGAACATCACCAATCCAGACCAACACATCCGGGTAAGCTTCACACACAATGCCTATGTCCGTACTTCGATTCTGGACTCTATATGCAACACAAGCGGGACTATTCCCGTCAACCCAAAGAAACACCGCACACTCACCGCACACTCGCGGGAGAGGGTTTCCTTATGAAAAGAAGGAGAGCTTCACATGCTCTCTCCTCTCACTAACTCCTTGGGAAGAGAATGGTTAAGAGAGAATGAGGAATTAAATCTCCATTCCCGGCCTTAACAAAGCAGGAACACATCTTCAGATCTTAATTAAAGGAAACGAACGGCTCAGATCTGCCCAAAAATCCTCAAACCTGGGCCAAACACGGCCTTGCACACGGCCGTGTCCCAGGCCGTGTGCCTCAATCCAGACACGATCGTCAAGCACAGAAGAGGACACAGGTCAAGACATGCACGGGTCTCAACCTAACACGTCCGTGTCGTATCCTGACACGCCCGTATCCCTGGGGCGTGTCACAGATAACTGCCACGCCAACCGACACGACTCTTGGGAACACGTGTGGTGACATGGGTATGCACACGCCCGTGTCCCTTAACACGCCCGTGTCACGCTGCCGTGTTTCCTGCCATGTCCTTTTCTGGACACAGCCGGCCAACACAGAGAATGACACGGCCTTGGACACGCCCGTGTCCTAGGCCGTGTACCCCTATACAAGAACCAAAAATTTCTTAGGACGCGACCAGCTCGATTACGATTTTTGGGGCGTTACAAATCTGCCCCACTTAAAGAATTTCGTTGTGAAATTATGTAAAGGTACACAGAAATTTAAATGTTACCTGAGGGGAACAACTCGGGGTATTCTTCCAACATAATATGCTCTCGCTCCCAAGAAAGCTCCTCCCGTCCACAATTATCCCATCGGACTTTAACTATTCAGATTTCCTTATTGCGCAGTCGTTTGACTTCAAAGTCTTCAATGCATACTGGCTTGACCTTTGTCGTCAACCCATATCCAACTGGCACTTGATCGACCGCAACGACCTGCGAAGGCTCTTACACCGCCTTCCGCAACACCGAAATATGGAAAACATCATGTAGTCCACTCAACTCCACTGATAGTCTCAATCGATACGCTGCTTCGCCAACATGTTCAAGGATTTCAAACGGTCCAAGTTATCTCAGACTCAACTTATTCAAACGTCGAACCCGCGAGACACCCTTGAACGGCTTGATTTTCAAATACACTCAGTCGCCAACACTGAACTCCATGTTCCTATGCTTGGCGTTATAGTATTTTGCCTGCCTATCCTAAACGATCTTCAACCTTTCCTGAATTGTACATATCATTGAAGTGGCGTCTTCCACCGCTTGACGTTTGTATAACTTCGACTCGCTTGTCTCCAACCAAGACAACGGCGTGCGACACTTTCTCCCATACAAGGCCTCGAAAGGCGTCATTCCAATACTCGCTTGATAGCTGTTGTTATATGCAAACTCCACCATGTACAAGTGATCCTCCCATTGCTTCCCGAAATCCAAGACGCACATGCGAAGCATGTCCTCCATCGTCCTGTTGACCCTCTCGGTCTGACCATCCGTCTGTGGATGAAAGGCTGTGCTGAAACTCAGCTTAGTTACCAACAGACTATGCACCAGCCTCCAGTCCTTTGACGTAAAGCGTCCATCTCGGTCACTAACACTACTGCGGGGCACACCATGCAATCGTACAATATTATCAACATAGAGTTTGGCTAACTTTTCCACCGGATCTTCCTTTCTGTTTGGGATGAAATGCGACACCTTTGTCAACCTATCCACGACCACCCAGATGGAGTCGTTTCCCCGTTGCAACTTTGGCAGACCATGCACAAAATACATAGAAATGTCATCGAATTTCCACTCCGGGATAGACAAGGACTTCAAGAAACCTCCGGGCTTCTGGCACTCCGCCTTCACCAAGGCACAAGTTTGGCACTTGGCCACATAAAGTGCTACATCCTTCTTTAATCCTGGCCACCAAAATAACTTCTTCATGTCGTTATACATCTTCGTGCTCCCCGGGTGGATTGAGTACTTGGAATGATAAGCCTCGTACATCAAATCCTCCCGAAGATTATCTGCACTAGGAACGCATAGGCGACCGTCCCTCTTTAGCAGTCCATCCTCAACAACAAATTGGGAATTTGACCCATCCAAAGATTCAACTAAGATCTGCTTCATGCTGCTATACTGAACCAAAGCCCGCCTAACTCTATCAGCTAGGTCATACTGCACCTCTGTCCAAAACAATTTCGCCTCGACACTAGACTGCTTGTCGATGCAAGTTATCTCTAATGCCTCCAAACCAAGGACCAAACTCTCATCATGTACCGCCAACCAGCCGGCTCGCGTAGGAACCCTGCGACTCAACGCATCCACCACTGTATTTTCTTTCCCTGACACATAATGTATCTCGAAGGTGTAGTCTCCCAGGAACTCCATCCACCTCTGTTGCCTCATGTTCAGGTCCTTCTGATCTAACAGGTACTTCAGGCTCTTATGATCGGTGTAGATATCGACCTTCATACCGTATAGATAGTGCCTCCACGGCTTTAGAGCAAATATCACGACCGCTAACTCTAAGTCATGGACCGTATAATTCCGCTCGTGAACCTTCAATTGTCATGAACCATAGGCTATCACACTCCCATGCTGTAGCAAAACACAGCCAAAACCGCTGCCCGAAGCATCACTATAGATTTCAAACCCTTCGGTTCCACTCGGCGAACATAAAATAGGCACCGTGGTCAACCGCCTCTTCAATTCTTCAAAAGCCTGCTCGCACTCTAGTGACCACACCAACTTTTGATCCTTTCTTGTCAACGTCGTGAGTGGTAGCACTATTCGCGAGAAGTTCTCTACGAAGCGCCTGTAGTAGCCGGCAAGACCCAGAAAGCTCCGGACTTCCGCCACTGTAGTCAATACATGTCACTCTCGTATCACCACTATCTTTGTCAGATCTACAGCTATCCCATCTCCGCTAACAACATGACCAAGGAACGCTACCGAGGATAGCCAAAACTCACACTTGGAGAACTTAGCATACAACTGATTTCTTCTCAACGTCTCCAACACCATATGCAGATGCTTGTAGTGATCATCCTCACACTGTGAGTACACCAAGATATTGTCGATAAATACTATTACGAAATGATCCAGGTACTCTCTGAACGTCCTGCTCATCAGTTACATAAACACTGATGGCGCATTGCTCAACCCAAACGGCATGACTGTGAACTCGTAATGCCCAAACCGCGTGCTGAACGCTGTGTTTGGGATGTCACTTTCCCTTATCCTTATTTGGTAGTAGCCCGATTTCAGATCTAACTTCAAATATACTTGGGATCGGGTACTTATTCTTTTCCGTAAGCTTGTTCAACTCCCGATAGTCGATATAGAGTCGCAAGCTCCCATCCTTCTTCTTAACTAAAAGGACCAGTGCACTCCAAGGCGACGAACTTGGACGGACATACCCTTGCTCCAACAACTCTTGCAGTTGCACCTTCAACTCTGCCATCTCTCTTGGAGCTATCTGATACGGAGTGCGTAACACCGGTTTGGCACCCGGCACCAGCTCAATAGTAAAATCAATCTACCGTCGAGGAGGGGCTCCTGGGAGATCATCTGGAAAAACATCAAGATACTCGGACATAACTGGAATACTGCCCAGACTCGGCTTAGGCGTTGAAGCTTACACTAATGTGACAAACAGCTCTGCCCCAGACCTAACTGTCTTGATCACCTGAAGGGCTGACATAAAAAACTTACCCGACCCCTTCATGCCCGCAAACGTAGTCTCCCGATTAGTATTCAGTCCCAACTTAACCTCCTTTCGGTTGCAATCAATGCTTGCTCGCTGCTCCGAGAGCCAGTCCATACCATAGATTACGTCGAACTCCGCTAATGGTAGTACCGATGCTTGCAAGATAAACTCCTGATCTCCAATCCGAATCTTAACCACACAGACTCTATCCGCGCGCATTGAGCACTCATTGGGTAACAACACATCCAACTTGTCTTTTGCCACCGAGGAAGGGACTCCGATGCGCGATACAAATCTTTCGGACAAGAAGGAATGCGAAGCTCCCGTATCAAATAGGGCTCTCGCCGGACAATCAAAAATCAACACGAAGTCTAGCACTAACAAATATAAGCTAACATATAAAAAGTTAACAACTACATAAAGTTAAACTGCAATAATTTAACTCATACCTGTCACCACGTCAGCTTGTTTTATGGCCTCTTGCAGACCAAGGTTATAAACTCTCGACTGGGCTGGAGCATGGTGGGACACGGTTGACTCCACCGCCTTTCCTTTCTCTTTATAAGATGCTCCAGGCTTCCTCTCGGACTTTGCACGTCCGCTCCAACATTCACGAGCAAAATGCCCCATCTTTCCACAGTTGTAGCAAGCTCCTGGGACTCGACTTGTGGTTGCCCCCGCCGCACCAGACGAAGGGGCTGAGCTCGGAGTCTTCAGCTTCTTGTTCTATCTGCGGAAACTCGACTTTGAATTTGGCACTCTGAACTCAAACTTCTTTTCCCCTGGGTCCTTCTCTTGCACTTTATTCGTGACCTTTTCCAAAGACCGGGCCGAATTGACCAAGGCTAGGAAGCCCTGTGCCTTAGGCCCAGCAAGGAGTAGCTGTAGGTCACCGCATAGACCCTCATAAAATCGGTTGGTCTTCCGCTCCTCTTCAGTAAACGTTGCACCAACATAACGACCCAACCATGTAAACTCGTGGAGATACTCATCCACGCTTCTATCTCCCTGAGTCAAACCAAGGTACTGATTCTCCATCTCAAGCTTCTGAGCAGAGGGTAGATATCTGGCCAAGAACAACCTTGAGAATTCCTCCATAGGCACATCCGCAAGTTGCCTTCCCACTAAGAGATGAACCTCCAATTCGTCCCACCACAGCCTCGCCTCACCAGCCAAAAGAAAGGTCGCTATGGTGGTCTTCTACCATTCTATAGTTTTTGTTGTCGTCAAGACTCTCTTTATCATAGAGAGCCAATCCTCAGCTTGAGTTGGCATTCCAATCCCGTCGAACCTCGGAGGATTAAAGCTCATTACATGCTTGAGCTGCTTCTCCGTAGCTCTCCTTGGTGCTACATGATCAACTGCCACGCGTTCTACCACTCTCGGCTCTGCCACCCTAATCAGTTCTTGCTCATTAACAGGTGGTGCGTGGTGCATTTGCCCTGCAGGTTGGGAATTTATCATAGCAAAGACTGCTTCAGCCACCAATCTGATGGTTTCTGCTGAAGGAGGTGTTGTAGGCACGTCCCTTGGTGCACTACTTTCTGCCGATTGCAGGCGTTTCGATTGTCCAGCACCGCTCCTAGCTGCCTATAATAGCAAAAACCCTTGATTAGATGACAAATAGATTGCGAAAGGCAATCATTGGAACACTCAGAATCCTCAAAACAAGTGTATTTTTCATTACTAAGTGGACATTCGTGGGTTCTTTTTGATGTTATAACGATGACGCACACACGTGCTCACCACCCCTTAAAAAGAATTTGTCCACGAATTCATTTAAGTTGACCGAAATCAGAAGTCTGGTACCAAATTGTAACACCCCCATCCGTTGTATGGCATATAATAAAAGGTCCAGCTGGAACCCGACGCCATATACCACGGACAGTCGGAAGGGTTACTTAAGAATATCAAAACATTCCAACTACGACTACTCGCCCTAACACAGAGCATTCTAGCAGAAGATTTTAAACAGTTGCCAAGAACCCATAATTGAATACCAACTATCAAGAATGTCCACAAACTACTATAGTAATGAAACAACAAATACACTGAAAGTACTTGGTCTTATGGCCTTACAAGAGTTTCACTTAACAAAGTAATGTTTTACATACATCAGCTCGCAGGCCGGCCACACATGACAAAAGTAAAACAACAATTCGCTTTGGCCTTCGAGGGCCAGCTCAGCAACATGGGCTTCAGCCCGCTATTTGGTACTTGGCTCCGCAACACCTGCAAGCAACATTCCACTGCACGGTGGCAAACAAAGTAACGGTCAGCCAAAGCCGACCAAATTATAACAACCCCGCCCCTTACTCAGGACGGTGCTCCTTCCATGCATTTCATTAGCCCAGCTAAACAATAGAGTACAAACATACTTCGCCACAGGTATAGGCTCGCACGGCCAAACACCCCTTGCACTCAGGGGACATTATCGGTGAATCCTGACAATTCAGTGGCTTCACCACCATCCCCGGGATGGCAACATCGTGAGCATTTTAGCCTTTCTGACCACCGTCTAAGGCTCCTGACAGTGCCAACGGCCAGTCCCTCTTTTTGGTCTTTCGCGCCGAACCGCATATCCCAGGTCCGATTCCACTTGCGCGTTGCTCACTCCGCCTAGTCACTTTAAGACGTACGTGCGGGCCAAGCTTCTCTCGGATCCCAATCATTCCAAACAACACATAACCCAGTTATGTTCAAGGCTGGTTCCCCGACCGCCAAGTTAGCAGAATTACGTTTCCGCTCAGTTTTCCAGGTGCGCCTTGGAGTTAATCCCCAAGGATCCCTGCTGCAATCTACCGCGTAGAAACCCGAAAACACAAAACACAGAGTCTTCTATGGCAAACCATAAAAAATGCAACATCACCGATCCAGACCAACACGTCCAGGTAGGCTTCACACACAATGCCTATGTCTGTACTTCGATTTTGGACTCTATATGCAACACAAGGGGGACTATTCCCGTCAACCACAAGGAACATCGCACACTCACGGGAGAGGGTTTCCTTATGCAAAAAAGGAGAGTTTTACATGCTCAAGTAGAGAATCGTTACCCTTATAGTACGCTTTTGCGCCATGAAAATCTATACAGATAGAAGGCTTCAAAATGGAATTTCCTCCGCGGATCCGGTCTCAGTTCTCGAGTCGGTGCTCCGATGCTCCTCCGGCGGCCGGAATCCTCCTCTTTCTTCCTCCTTTCTCTCTAATCTCACTAACTCCTTAGGAAGAGAATGGTTAAGAGAGAATGAGGAATTAAATCTCCATTCCCGGCCTTAACAAAGTAGGAACACATCTGGGCCGTCAGATCTTAATTAAAGAAAACAAACGGCTCAGATTTGCCCAAAAATCCTCAAACCTGGGCCGAACACGGCCTTGCACACGGCCATGTCCCAGGCCGTGTGCCTCAATCCAGACACGATTGTCGAGCACAGAAGAGGACACGAGTCAATACATGCCCGTGTCTCAACCCGACACGCCCGTATTGTATCCTGACACGACCGTGTCCCTGGGGCGTGTCACAGATAACCGCCACGCTAACCGACATGACACTTCGGAACACGGGTGGTGACACGGGTATGCACACGCCCGTGTCCCTTGACATGCTCATGTCACGCTACTGTGTTTCCTGCCATCTCCTTTTCTGGACACAACCGGCCAACACAGAGAAAGACACGGCCTTGGACACGCCCGTGTCCTAGGCCGTGTACCCCTATACAGGTACCAAAAATTTCTTAGGACGCGACCGGCTGGATTATGATTTTTGGGGCGTTACACAACGCCTGAGTAGTCTGTCTGGATTTTTCTAAGTCCACAAGCGCTGACTTATGATGATGTCAGCAGAAATTCAAATATCGCGGGATTTGCATGCAAGATGACAAAAGGTGTCGTATGTCTTTAGTACAGTTGTAAATGCAAAAGTGATGGAGCAGTTGCCATTTTCAGCCATCCCATATTGTGCATAGAGCTGCTTGACGACGAGATACAAAAGTAGAGTTATGAGGAAGAAAGAAATTAACTTTTAAAAGAAGTTCTTTGAGCTTCATCTTCTTCTTCTCGACGAAGTTGTAGAGCTTGAAGAAAATACACTTACTGTTTGTCTGAGAAGCTCAAACAGTTGACAGTCACCTCTTCAATAGCTAGTTCAAAAGTTCACTCATTGAGATAGAAGGAGTTGCAGAGCAAGCCTAAGCTGTTGTTCATCTTCAAGGCCACTGCATTCAACTCTTCTACGCACAAGGCGTGAAGAAATAGTGTTCTGCAGGTTACTTCTCAGCACAAGCAGAACTAACCTTGAAGATCTTTTCTTGCTGCTGTGAAGAAGATAGGATTGAGTCCTCTTAGTCCAGGAAGAGGCTGACATAGAGATAACTTCTCTAGAGCCATTCACTACAAACAAACTTATTCTCTCTGTAAGATTATTCCTGACCTGAGTTATAAGCCTGAACTATAAAGGCTGAGTGTAAGATCCTTTTGTGGATCTGGGTGTAGGATCCTTCTGTGAATCTGAGGTAGTGCCAGTGTGCTTAAGTTGTAGGAGAGTTATTCTCTGAGGTATGATCATGTGGTGGATCTGAGTGTAGGGCTAACTTCCTAGCCTGAGTGTAGGAATTTGGATAAAGTCTGAGGTAGGTGATTTGTGGATCACTGAGTTGTAGGAGCATCGTTTGCTCTGAGTGGTAGGGCCTTGGGCCTAAGGTAGGACTTGGAGGAGTCTGAGAGATCCTAAGATCTGTGTTGTAAGCTCTTGGAGCCGAGATTGGAAATTTTGGCCTTGTCTAACACACTATTAGAAAGGTTGGAGGGATAGTGGATGTACCTATAACTTGGGGAACCACTATAAATAATTGTGTGTTGATTGTGTATTCTTGAAAGCTAACATAATACTAAGTCACCACACACCAAAGTAAGAAGATAGTCTACAAAAGACACAAAAACCTATTCACCCCCACCCCCTATAGGTGTTTAGCTACTCTTGAAACAAAGACTTTCAAGTGGTATCCGAGGGAGGTTGTTCAAAAAGGACTTCATAGTCTGAACAGATTTCTAAGAGTAGCTTAAGATTATACTTATAGGTTCAGGAGAGAACTATAAGGACTTGGGGTCTATAAAGCTTCCAATCTATAGAAAGGAGACTTTTGGTATTTGGAAGGATAGAGTTAGGTTGTTCATGGATACTTCTGACCCTAGGATCTTCAACACAGTTCAGGAAGGACCCTTCATCCCCATGAAGATTTTTGTCCTAGATGCCAATGTCCAAACCCCAAATAAGTACACTGAGATGACCAAGGATGAGGTTATCCTGGAAACTATGGACAAGTGGGCACAAAATAATATTATGAGTGTCATTGATGACTCCATATTCCAGAATCTTATCCACTGCAAGACATCCAAGGAATTGTGGGATACCCTGATTGTCTGTATGGAGGGTACTGAAGAAGTTAGGGATGACAGGAAATCCCTACTCAACTAGGAATATGAAACTTTCAGGCAAAGTAGAAGAGGTATCATAGCTGATTGCTATGAAAAATTGTCATAGTGGTCAATGAGCTGAGAACCTATGGGAAGGTCTTCAGTAATTATG
The DNA here is from genome assembly GCA_039583875.1 of Platanthera guangdongensis. Lineage (NCBI taxonomy): Eukaryota > Viridiplantae > Streptophyta > Magnoliopsida > Asparagales > Orchidaceae > Platanthera > Platanthera guangdongensis. Next base: position 41,123,331 of record CM077163.1, on the reverse strand, counting down.
AGATGAATGATAAGTTCCTAAGATCTCTAACCAGATACTGGGACACAAACATCTGTGCAATCATAGAAGTGTCTAAGCTTGTTGAAACTCCTCACAATTTGTTTTGAAAGCTACTTTTATATGAAATATAGCTATCTGACAGGAAGGAGGAGGAGACCACCAACAGGTCCCATGCCAGGGAGAGGACAGTGGCCTTCAAGGCTGAGAGCTCTAAGAAGAGTAAGGAAAGGATTGTCGCACCCCCATGGAGGCCATCTGTTCCAGAAAGTTCTGAGTACAGCTCATATGACAACAACATGCCAGATGGGGAGTTGGCCGCCTTCTCTAGGCAATTCCAAAAGATGATGAAGAGGTGTCAATGGAAGAACAATCCTTCCTCCTTCTCACATTACAAGAAGGATCAAAACAAATCAAGGAAGAAGTTCTCTAAAGGAGACAGGTATGATTCTTAACCCAGTAAACAAATTTCCTCTAAAATTATTTGTTATTATTGTAGCAAGCTTGGGCATGTCATTGTTGATTGCCCTGTCAAGGGAAAAGAGATGGTCCAGAAAAAGCATCACCACCATAAGGGAAAGAAGGAAAAGTCCTTCATTGCTAAGAATGAGAAAAGCTGCAGTCAAACTAACTCGGCATCTTCCGACACTGTGAAGAAGATGAAGGCTATATAGGGATGTTTGCTGCTGCTGCTGAAGAAGATGAGGACTATCCAGTTGAGAGTATAGTTATTAGGGCCCCTTTGTCATACTCAGATAGTGACAATGAGGTGGATGAAGATGATAGTTGTTGTTATGGATTGATGGCCATAACAGATTGTGATTCTAGCCAGGAGTAGACTGATCAACATGACGTCTCCTCTTCTGAATTTGATTATGAAACAAGTCCCAATTCCGATGCACCTTCATCCTGTGATGATGATGGCTCCGAATCTGAGGAAGATGTCAATCAATTGATTGATAAGTATGGGTTAATCTTGGAAGCTCTGAAGAAGAGCAAGTTACTTGTCAAAAGACAAGCAAATGTGATTGTCTCCCTACAGCTAGCTGCTTCCCTGTAGTCTGACTCATCACCATTGCTTGATCAGATGAGGAGAGAAGTCAGCCAGCTGAAGGCTATCTCAACATCCAAATTGGGACCATCAGCCATAAGAACAAGATCATTATGGATCTTAAAGATAAGCTCCTCAAAGAGAGGAGGCTAGTTTCTCAATACTCCAAAACTAAATCTGTATTGTCACTCATTAATACCTTCACCACCCAAACTGATAAGAAGGGGCTAAGGTACATTGAGAGGAATACTTGAAGAAGTAATGGGAGTAAGGGCAAGGCTCTAATTCAGCCTAATATCTCTTTTGAGAAAGTTTTGTTGCCATCCAACAAGTTTGACCAGGAAAGTATATATGGTCATTGGTTAAATGGTAGATCCTGTAGTGTGAAAAACAATGCTCATAGCTATAGTGGAAGGAAGGGCAGGGGCTTGAGTGCCTTTAAAGCTCCACATGAGGAAATCCAGATGGCCCATCATGGACCATTTGTGTTTGGTGCCCCAGCCCCCGCACCTAAGGAGAAGGCAGTGGCCTATTCTCAAGATCCTCCAGCAACTACTCAGACCAAAAGTAAGTCAGTCAGCAAGATTGACTTAGCCATCTCTGAAGCCATCAATAACTTGTCCAATGCAAAGAAGACTAATGTTGGAGGTACTTAGAGTAAGCCAAGTACATCTACTGGCAAACTCATTTATGAATAAGAAAAAGACTGCTGCTCTTCTTTCTGAACAGTCAGTTGTTGACAGCTTGCAATGTACAATGGTTGTTCAAAAGAAGAGATACAACATCCATGAATGTTGGTGCTGTGGTAAAGTGGGACACTTTGCTATAGATTATTGGCACAATCCTAGTGTGCCAAGGGCTAGTCTTCCTGTCAGAAGTATTGCAGGTACACAAGTTCATTTTCAGACTACCAAGAACCAAGGACCCAAACTCTTTGGGGTCCTAAGATAAACTAAATTGTGATTGCAGGTTAGTCCAAGTACCCATACACCAATATGCTACTTGGACAGTGGATATTCCAGGCATATGACTGGAATAAGGTGTCAACTAAAGGAATACATTCCTGTGAAGAATGGACCTAAGGTGATCTTTGGAGGCTCAGATAGAGGAGTCACCAAGGGTTATGGTATGATCACAAATGGCATAGTCTTAATCACAAAAGTGGCTTATATGGAAGGGGTTACAACACAACCTGATAAGCATAAGCCAACTATAAGATCTTGGCTATGATATTGTCTTCCATAAGGATGAGTGTCTGATCAAAATGTCAAGTGACTAAGAGGTCATTTTGACAGGCACTAGGAGTGGGAATATTTACCCTCTTTGCTTTAGTTTTTAGAATCTGTTTCTTGTTTTTATTTGTTCCTCTTCTAGTTTTAATTTTTCGGTAGCAGGTTTTCCTTTTCTTTTATCTGCTGGTGTGTAGTTAATTTTTCCTTAAAATATTTTTGTTGGTGAATTCTTTCTTGTTGCACCATGTATTCTTATATGAATATCCGTTGTAGATGTGCAGGGATTATAGTCATAGTAGTGATGAGTGCTCCATTGAAGATAGTGAGCATATTTCTCGTGGTTCAGTGTATGGAGCACCATCCTATTATGGTACTTCATACACCATACCACAGTCTTATGGTCACAACTCTTCTACGCCTTCACCTTCTTCTTATTCCTCTTCGGTCCCTCCTGGACCGAGGAGTAATGGAAAACGGTGTTTGTGTTGTCGTAGCATTGAGCACATGTTGAAAGATTGCGCAGAATAGCAGCGCCAGTTGGAAGAGGATGATGTATCGGCTATCCGATTCGTTCCACCGACCTCTCATTCGGCTGCCCCTTCTGATTCTGATGATATATTCACAGTACCACTTTGTCCATGGGGGACTACTGCGGATATACCCATCAGACTTTCTGCTAATCGGTGTGACGACATTACAGCACCGTCTCTCCCCATGCATTCTTCCCATCTTATTGATTCGCCCCCGGAGGAACCCGCACATATTTTTTCTGATGCTGTTGTTCCTCCGCTTTCTTTGCATGAATTATCTATCCCCATTTCTAGTGAGTCGGTTGATAATGTTATGCCTGATGGTGATTCTGAGCCTGAGGATGTGCCCATGTGTGACGAGGATATTATTTTCATTAATGGAAAGTATTACGTCTTGGAACATGTGGACAAACCGAGGTGTGTTGTTGAGGAGATCCTTTCTGATGAGGAAGTTTTCACTTCCTTGTTAGATGAGGAGGTCCAAACTACTACCGAGGACCTCGAGCTCTCGGATTCCCTCGCTATGACTCATATGACACCGACGGTGATCTATGTTTGGATCCTGCTGGGAGTGAGACCGGGACCACTCCCCCTATTTCTGATTATTTTAGTTCTTCTTCTCCTTTATTTCTTGATCCCCCTTCTTTATCTGAGCCTCGGCGGGTTGAGTCTTCGCAGGTGCTTCAGGAGGACTTGGAGCTTTCAGCTCGAGTCAAGGATGAGAGCATCCTCTTTCATGAGGAGGTTGATTCCTCCTTAGTTGTGGAAGCTCCATTCATTGCTTTCCCCTCCTACTATCTCCTTGTAGACGATGCCTTGTTAGACAAGGATATTTTTTTTGGTGAGATGAGTGAGGACCAGGGCTCCTCCTCTTCTTACTTCTTATTTCCTTTACCTGTGTTGGGCAGGTATGATTATTTAGGTAGAGGGGTAACTGTTTTATCGCCATATTGGTACCCGTTACCGAAACGGATATTGGAACAGTTACCTGTGCATTTTTTATTTCATAGACCCATTAGCTAGTACCTTTTTCTTAGCTGAAAAAGTCGTTCTGGGATGACAGTAACCGCAGTACTTATCATGTTTTCCTGCATTTTTATTTTTCATGTCTATCTTAGCTTAATATTTCTTTATATATTGTATATTTTTCTTTTGTTTTTGCGGAGCTCACCCCTGCAGGTATTCATGGCAAACTCGTATTGGCGGGGTTGTGAGTCTTCGTTTGGCGGAACTGCTTCTGAGCTTTCTTACGTCTTCTGGTATGCTCATTGGCTGAGCATTGGGTAACCTCTTCCCTTATCTCTATTTGATTTTAATTTCAATATCAATTGCCGTGTATCTTAGTTTAAGTCTGTGGGAGAGTCAGTATGTGTTACCTTTTGCACGCGCACATTTCATGTGCATACTAGAAGCTTTTACTGTTTTATTTTGATTGGTTCATCGCATCGCACACAACTGCACCCACATGAGCGCGTGCTTAGCTGTTAGCGTGCTGTGAGTTAAACTCATTTCTTTTGTATGATTTGGGAAAAGTTTTGTGCTGGCATAGGATTGTGAGACAGAGTAAAATGTAGACCTTGCTGTGCTCCTAGTCAAGTGCTCTCGTCTCATGTAGAAATTGGAGTAGATTTAATTTTTCTGTATGCTTATAGTTTTATATTTTTCTAATTACGTAAATACTTTTTATTCTACTCAAAGATTGGTGAATCCGGTGTGAATCGAATGGTAGCTTTGGGATGTGTGTAGATGGCCGTTAGTTTCGTATTGCTCGAGTCGGGAGGAAGGATAGTCTTTCTCGTTGGCTAATAACTTTCCCCAAGCTATTCTTGAAGCATGGGTATAGGTTAGTCATGCATGAGTGTGATGTAGGCCATCATTTTGGCCCGGTTGAGCTCTGTACCGTTCCTATCATCTTATCCTCGCTAAGCCCCGTTGTGTCTACCCTTCTTTTGATTCAGCTCCACAATTATTTCACCAAAGCCTCATAGACGATCCTAGTCACACACTCAAGTCGAGCTTTAGTGTTTTATATTTCCATGTTGTGGTGTTGATGTGGTGATATTCTTTGTGAATATACGGATGTGCTCAGAAGCTTCTATTTGCTGCAACTGTTTTAAAAAAATGATTTGCAAAGAAATACATGTGAAAATGAAAAGTAAAAAGAAAAAGAAAAAGTATAATTGAAAATCCTATTTGAGATGTGATTATTTGGGGAGTAGGCGGTGCACACGCCCTTATGTTAAAATTAAGTCTGGGGGTGTGGTGTACCCGCATGTATTTTGGTTAGCGGATAGATTCCTTCTTTAGGCTAGCTCATTTGGGTTAGGTGCATAGCCTTCTTATTTATCTTTGTTTACCACACCGTAACCCAAGCCCCATCTCTTCCCCTAAAGTCCTACTAATTCGTGTGTGAACCAAACCAGTGCCGTGGAGAGAGTGCGATAGGGCAAGCATATGGTCACCGACATTGGAGGATTCCTTTGGAGGTTATCCCGAGACCCGATCTATGGCAATGCTCGCCTAGCGATTAGTTTACTTTCTTCCTACGCGTGACCGGAAGATTCACCGTGATTCCATTTTTGAGTAATAATAAAATTTTGATACACGTTGTGAAATGTGTAAATTATTTTGCATACTTAGAAATTTCCTCTATCTATATTTTTACGCGTACGAGCATGCGACTTCGCATGGTACTCCATATCACAATTTTTTATGTTAGCTAAGTCATTTTTTCTGTCTACATAGATTTTGTTTGCTCGGGACGCGCAAACAGGTAAGTCTGGGGGTGTGATGAGTCCGATTTATATAGGGTTTTTCGGACTCATCTGGGCTAGTTTTCACGCACTTGCACTTCACTTTTAGTATGTTATTGTTGATATTTCATTTATATAGTTTTTCATGCTAAGTGCATTGTTTTGGCTCAAGGGTGTGCAATTGCGCATTCTATTGTCGGGGATAAGTGCCTGGTGCTCCCCGTAGCTCTTTCTATTATTGTTGTTTGCATTTTATTGCTGGGAGCTGGTGCTCCAGTTGGTTTCATTGTTGTGCAGGTAGTCAAGATGTCCCAGATTCATTTTCCAGTTTCTGTGTAAAACACACGGTCGTGCGCATTTCTTCGCGCACGGTTGCAGTGCAATTGTGCGTTTCACACAACAATTTTGGGGACTTCTGTTTCTGCCCGTGCGTTTTGTTCCCGCATGGTTTTGGCCAAATCGTGCGAGAAGGAATCGCACGGCCTGCGCATTTTGCCTAGCGTTCCAGTGTTCTGTGGTTAATCGTGTGTTTCCTTCACGCACGGGCAACATCGCCCGTGCGCGAGTAAAATGCACGATTCCATTATTTTCTCCTGCATTCTTGTGATCTGTGTTTACCCGTGTGAATTCATTCACGCACGGGCGGAATCGCCCGTGCGTGAGTAAAATCGCACAGGTCAACGCTTCTTCTTCCTCAAGCCTTATCTGCGCTCGAATATCGCACGGGTCACGCACAGTCGTGCGCCAGACCATGCGCGACCAATTTTCTGTCTTTTTCTATTTAAGACGCAGATTTTCATCCATTGAAAGAAACCGGATTTTAGACATTTCCTCCGCCATTTTAGGGCAAAACTCCGTTGTTTCACCTCCTCCCTTCATCTTCCACCAAGGAGAGAATCTCTGGCCATGCTCGCGAAGCCTATACCTTGCCGGTGCTTGCTCTCGGCCTTCTCCTTCATCTTCTAAGCTCCATTTCAGGCTTCGACGCCATAGCTAACAAGCGAATGGAAGCTTGAAACTTTCTTCCAGATCGTGACACGAAGAATACGGGTCCATTGGGAGGTAGTGACAGCTCTTCTCTACCCCGGATGTAGTTGAGGACCGAGCTTGGACGCGGATTGACAACCCGGCGATTCCTTCCGCGATCCCTCGACGAGACTTCGGATTCGGTCAATCTCTTGATTTGTTCTTCTTTTATTGTTGTTTATGTGTTGTTAGAACTATTGTGTTGATGTTGTGCTCTTAGTTGTAAACATTATTATTTTCATGTCTGTGTGAACTTGTATTATTTATGCTTAAGTTGCTTGAGTTGCGCCCACATTCCCATCCGCCATCCATCTGTTCTTGTCGTTCTAGCAATTGCTAGAAGCGTGTGTAGTGAAGAGGTGCTTACGACCCTCAAATCCTGGTTCTTACGCTTGCCTACTCGTCCATCCGCCCAGTGATTCGGTGTATAGCGGCCCGTGTAATCTTCCATCCCGCCTGACGAAGCATCGCATAGCGGCGTTGCATCAGAGTAGTTTTTAGCGTTTTACTTTATTTTTCCGCAACCATCAAAACCCCCCTTAGTTAACTCCGACATAAGGACTTCAAACTCAAGTCCTCCTCAATATTAACTCCCCCCTTGCTGTGTTCCTTGAAGAGATCGATACTTGGGGACATCTCATTTTATATTACTAATGCGACCGGTACACTTGCCATTACAACGCATCACATAGCTACAATCCAAAATGGATCTATGTTGGCATCTTTAATCTTCTATAGTTCAACTTGAGACAGAAAACTTGAATACATTGCTATGTTGAGGCTTCTTCTCCTTAATGTAACACCTTGGCTTGTATCTCCAAAAATTAGATCTCTGGGATGATCCATCAAGTGTCTAACAGAAGCTAGAATTTTGTCTTCAACATTTTGAACTTCAATTTCTGGAGCCTGATGATCTTCATCTATGTCTAATCCACTTGGACCTTCTTCTGTAATGACAACATCCTCATCCTCTTATTGTTCAGCAGGAGGTGTATCATAGATGCTCAGCTTGTTCAACTTCAATTTTGCACCTGTTGATCTAGAGGAGCTTGGCAACTCACTATGAATGATAGAAGACTCATCAAATACTACATTGACAGACTCTTCTACAACTTGATTCTTCAAGTTGTATATTTTATAGGCTTTGTTGTGGTTGTTGTACCCAATAAAAATTCTCTCATAAGACTTGGCAGCAAACTTTGTCAAGTAGTACTTACCATTGTTAAGCACAAATCATTTACTTCCAAAGATTATGAAATAGGCAAGATTTGGTTTTCTGTCTTTCATGATCTCAAAGGGAGTCTTCCTGTGGTACTTGTTGATAGTAGCTCTATTCAGGACATGACAAGCAGTGTTCACTATCTCAGCCCAGAAATATTCTAGGAGAGAAGTGTTACTGAGCAATGTTCTACCATCCTCTATGAGAGTCCTATTTTTTCTCTCAGTTATCTCATTTTGTTGGGTGTTCTTGGAGAAGAAAACTCCTTAAATATATCTTGCTCTTCACAGAACATTGTCATGCATTCAAATTGAAATTCTGTGTCGTGGCCACTTCTATTTTTGACTATAGAACAGTCCTTTTCATTCTAAATTTGCCTAACAAAGGTCACAAAGCTATCAAGGGTTTTAGATTTTTTTTCTTAAGAAAGAATACCCATGCAAATCTGGAAAATTCATCAACTATCACAAGAGTGTAGACTTTCATACCTATACTATGAACTGGCATAGGACCAAATAAGTCCATATGCAAGAGATAAAGACTTCTCTTGGAATCCTTGGCCTCAATACTCTTAAAGGAGGCCTTTGTTTGTTTGCTCTTTGGGCATACAGAGCAAATGCCCTCTTTAGTGCATTTCAGATAGTGTCCATTTCTGACAAGCTCTTCACTAAAGAGCTTGTTGATTGTCTTGTAATTCAAGTGAACAAGCCTCTTGTGGCATTGCACATAATAAGAGTCTTTCTCATTTGCAACAAGACACACTAGAGAGTCTGAATCTATACATAGGAAATTTAAATAGTAATTGTTCCACTCCTAGTGCCTGTCAAAATGACCTCTTGGTCACTTAACCTTTTGATCAGACATTTATCCTTGTGGAAGACAATGACATAGCCAATATCACAGAGTTGGCTTATGTTAATTAGATTGTGTTGCAATCCTTCCTCATAAGCTACTTTTGTAATGGAGACTATGTCATTGGTAATCATACCATAGCCTTTGGTAAATCATCTGTCTGAACCTCCAAAGATGACTTTAGGTACATTTCTCACTGGAGTATAATCCTTTAAATAGCTCCTTATTCCGATTATATGTCTGGAACAACCGCTTTCCAAGTACCATTGTGACATCTGATGGGTAGTTAGACTTACCTGCAATCACAAGTTTAATTTACCTTATGAACTCAAAAGGGTTTGGGTCCTTGGTTCATGTTAGTTTGAAAATGGCTATATCTACCTGCAGCAGCCCTAATAAGAAGACTCATCCTTTCCCTTGACACACTTGGGTTGTGCCAACTGTCTATGGCAAAGTGACCCACCTTGCCACAACACTAACACTCGTGGATATTGTATATCCTCTTCTAAATATCCTTTGATGTGCGTAAGCCTTCAGTATTTATCTATTCATAGGGGAGAGCAGCAACCTTCTACATGTTTCTTTCAACAAAAATATGACTGGAAGTAAGGCTTCATTTGGTGTGGCATTTTCTCCGACAGTTTGGGGCAAACACCACCATATGGCGGGTAAACAAATGCACTCCTGCAGCATTTGCTCCATTGCCCCATGCCGATCCCTGAAAATAGCATAGTTTACTCCGTTTTGATCCTGAGCTCCCCGCCACCAGTTCGAATGTCATGGGAGGAACTGCCGGATGGGCCCGCCACTGCTGCGGTAAATAAATCCTAAGTCTACTAGTAGGTACACTTTGTTTATCGTGATTTACACCACCAGATGTCTTCTTTGTAGTTGACATGGTGTTAATGGCATCAAAAAAGCCAAGTGATGCTTACTAATAGTCTTTCTCATACATTGATTCTTAAAAGAAAGATCTTGAGTGGAGGCCACTTCCTTACTCTTGAGAGTGGGTGTAGGAGCAACAAACAACAATGGTTCATGGTGGGACATTTGGATTTCCTCATGGGAAACTTTCAGAGCACTCAATCTCATACCCTTTCTTCTTCCATTGGAAGTAGCATTAAAGCTCTTATAGGAATAATTTCCATTCTTCCAGTGATCATACATACTGTCATGGTCATACCTGTTTGAAAGTAGAATAACCTTCTGAAAGGTGGTCTAAGGTATAACTGGAGCCTTGCCTTTCCCTTTGGAATGGGCAGCTCTAGTATTCCACTTGAACCCCAATCCACTCTTATTATTTTGAGAGGATAAAGAGTCAATCAGTGGCAGCACTATCTTTGTCTTAGAAAACTCAGCAACTAGCATCCTCTCTTTGAGGTGCTTCTCCTCAAGATCATTGATGATCTTATTCTTCTGGCTGTTGGTGCATATTTGGATGATAGAGATTGTCTTCAGCTGACTGACTTCCCTCCACATCTAGGCTAACATAGAAGCTGACTCAGACTGCATGGAAGTTGCTTGCTATAGAGAGGCAATCTCTTTAGCCTATCTCTTGACAAGCTTCTTGCTCTTCTTTAGAGCTTCTAGATAACATCATACTTGTCAATCAATTGATTGACATTCTCATCAAATTTGGATCCATCATCCCCACTGGATGAAGTGGATGCCTCAAAGTCTAAGCCAGTCTTATAAACAGAAGGAGAGTTAGGAAGAGAGAGTACCTCATTAGGAATAGAATTGTGCTGATTATCTTCTGTTAAGGCCATGAGGTTGAATTCTTCATCATCTTCACAATCACTGTCAATTGAGGATAGTGGTGCCTTAATGCCTATTATGGTAGCAGGAAGATCAGCCTTCTCTTCAATAGAAATGAGACCAATATAGGCCTCTTCTTCTTCTAATTCTGAAGACTCAAAATCAGTATTTGACAAGCAGGTTTTCTTCTTGGACAAGAAGCTCTTTTCATCCTTCATGTCCTTGTGATGCTTCTTGTCATCTGATTTCTTTTTCTCCTTCCTCTTGACAGGACAGTCAGCAATGACATGTGCAGATCTATTGCAACAATAGCAAACAACATTAGTCTTAAAGTGTTTGTTCTATTTAGAATCATACATTTCCCTAGAGGGGTCTTTTTTGGACTTCTCCATTTGGTATATGGCTTTCAGGAGCTAGGGCTAGAAGAGCCCTTGATCTTCCATTGTCTTCTCCTGCTCAAGACCTTCTTGAACTGTTTGGAGAACAAGGTAAGTTCTCCATCTGACAGTTCATTTCCTGAGGTGTTGGGATCTGAGCACTTTGATTCAGTCACTTTCCTTGGTGGAGAAGGAGTCTTTTCCCTGCACCTCCTTGTTTCTAAAGCTTTGAAGACGATAATCTTCTCTATATTGAGGGTTCTAGCACCATATTCTTCTTCTATTCTGGGGTTCAGTTGCAGCTGATGAGACAATAGCTTCCCAAATAGGTTTTGGGGCAGAGTGTTAGATAGGTTGCCAACCTCCCTGATGGCACAGATCTTGATATCTCATTCCTTATAGAGGGATCTCAAGAACTTGTCATTTCGCTCATAATTTGTGAACTGTCTATCATAGGTGATCAAACTATTCACATTATTGAAAAACTTTTCATAGCATTCAGCTATGGAATCCTTCTTGCCTTGCTTGAAGGCCTCATACTGCTAGTTAAAGAGGGATTTCCTGTTATCCCTCACCACCTTTGTCCCTTCCATATACACAATAAGAGATTCTCACATCTCCTTAGCAGTCCTGCAGTGGACCAAGTCCTGGAATGTAAAATCATTTATGGCACTTACAATAATATTTTGGGTCCTCTTGCCCATAGTTGCTAGAATTACTTCATCCTTGGTCATCTTAGTGTATTTCTTAGGAGTCTGGACATTGACATCTATAGCAGAGACCTTCATGGGAATGAAAGGTCCATCTTGAATAGTTATGTATATCCTAGAATCGGAGGCTTCTATGAACAGCCTTACCCTCTCCTTCCAGATTATAAAATTATCCTTCCTACAAATAGGAAGTTTCATAGAACCCAACTCCTTATGGTTCTCACATGAAGCCATGGAGATAAGCTTCAGCTACTCTTGGATATCTTGTTCAAACTGTTAAGTCTTATTTATACAACCTCCCTTTGATACCACTTGAAACTCTTTGTTAAAGGGCAGCTAAACATCTAAAGGGGGTGAATAGGTTTTTTTGGCTCTTTTGTATCATGTAGAATTATGAGCTTGGTGTTTTTTTAAAGTTAGTTGTTATCTTTAAAGAATCACAACAACACACAAGATTTTATAATGGTTCTCCTATCTAGGGTACATCCACTTTCCCCCATCACTTATCTAATAGTGAGCTAGATTTGGTTAACTTCTCCTATATCCTCAGGTCCTTGAGCTTAAATCTCAGATCCATCGGGATCTTACAACTCAGAGTGAATTTCACTCCTACTACTCAGACTGAATATAGCCTTACCTTAGGCACAGCAGCCCTACACTCAGAGTTAAGCAACTACTACCTCAGGCTCAGCAGCCCTATATCTCAGAGATACACCAGATCTCCTTCCTCAGATCTTGACCAAGATCCTACCTCAGATCCACTTTTGAATCCCACCCACTCATAGACAACAACTCCTACCACTCAGCCTTTATAACAAATGCTTACAACTCAGAGCACATAGTGATCCTATAGTTTGAGAAAAGTTTTGTGGTGATTGACTCCAGAGAAATAAACCTCTGAGTCAGTTTCCTGGACTATGTATAAACATTCATAACTCTTGAAAGCAACAAGAATATAAATCTTCAAAGTTATTCTTCTTTTGCTGAGAAGAAATGTTGCAGAACTCTGCTCTTTCAAGCTAGAGTAGATCTAAAGTTTAATGCAACAGTCTTGAAGAAGAACAGCTATAATAATGAGTGCTCTACAACTAACCCTTGCAGAAAATTAGGGTTTGAGTTCTTGTTGAAGTCTCTCGAGATTTGGTCTTCAACCACTTCAACCAGCAAAAATAATAATCTCTTTTTTTACTTCCTTTGTTTCGACTTTTATATCCTTAAATACAATGGCTCTTTGATCTCTGTGGGTAAGTGGTATGGGCAGCTATAAAGTATCTTTACCATTAATTGCACTACAGAAAGTGTGTGGCGCTATTTGTCCTTTAGAGCGCAAAACTCGCTTTATTAGAATTTTGGATGACGTCATCATGACTCAGTGCTTGTGGACTTAGCAACTTTCACCATACAGTCTACATAGGCATTGAGTGAAGTCTTTTGACTCAACACATAGAGGCGTTGAATAGTGCCTTGAGACTCAACGCATCTGAACTTTAAGTGTTAACTATTGAAGCGTTGAGTGGTAAGTCTTCATTCAACGCAAAAACACTTAGCTGAATAACTATCTAACTTCTGAGGCATTGAGTGGGCCTTCATCACTCAATATTATTGCCTTTGACAGCTTAACTGATAAGATGTTGAGTAAACTTTCATCACTCAACGCATTTGTACTTAACAAAATCCTTTTGGTTTATGGCATTGAGTGAACCTTCTTCACTCAATGCTATTGGACTTGGCCGCTTTCTTTGATAGGGCGTTCAGTGAGACTTCTTCACTCAATGCTTATGTACTTGAATAGATTTTCTTTGAGTAGGCAATGAGTGAATGGTCTTCACTCAACGCTTTTGGACTTAGCCAGATTTGATTCCATCTCCACAGAGGCTTTGAATGACTGAACTTCTGTCAACGCTTTTAGGCCTCTAGCATTGAGTGATGTGTACTCACTCAATGCTTCTGGACTTAAGAAATTTTTTGCCTCTCTACAGTATCCTTCCTTGAGTCCAACCAAACTTCTAACCCTATCAACCTGTCTAATCAATGAATAGTTGACAACCTGCATGCATTGAATTAGAACACATTAAATACAAACATGTGTATATTATTGACTTGTGTGACTTCTTCAAATCTGCAACATTGTGATCAATAGACCCAACAAATCATCACCGCTCCAAGTGTTTGGCACCTCCCTGTCCCCATAGAACTGCACTCGGTAGGCCCCATTCCTGAGGGCCTCCTTGATAATGAATGGCCCTTTTCAGTTAGGGGTAGGCTTTCCCACCGAGGCTACCATCCCAGCTACATCCACCTTCTTCAGAACGAGGTCTCTCCTCTCAAAATTCTTCACCCATACGTTCTTGTCAAAGTATATAGCCATCCTGCGCTTTGCTTCCTCCTACCTGACCAATGATTGATCCATAAGTTCCTCGATTAGGTCAAGGCTACACTTCAATTCTTCATTGTTGTTTTCAATCTAGTCATCTTTGTCTTGCTTAGAAAGTAACACGCGAGGGATTTCCACGTCGAATTCTACTAGGATGAGAGCTTCACACCCATGTGACAATTTGAATGGAGTTTCTCCGATGGTCGAAGAGGGAGTCATTCAGAGAGTCTACAAGACTGCTGGCAACTACTCCGCCCAATTTCCTTGAGTATACTCAACCTTCTTCTTTAATAAATTCAGGATTTGCATATTGCCCGCTTCTACTTGACCATTGATGCGGGGATGATGAACTGATGAAAACTGAAGCTCTATTCCCAACTGACAACAAAAGTTTGCCAACTCTTCACTTGCAAATTGGGATTCATTATTCGTGGCAATGGATGCTAGGATTAGGCCTGCAAGCGGTTCGGTTCGGTTCAGATTTAGGTAAAACTGAATAGCATCGATTTTTACACACCCAAAACCGAAGTCGAACTGAAACTAGTCGGTTTAGTTTGGTTCGATTTTTTGTTGGGTTTTTGGGGATGACACAACACTTGTGCGCGCAGCGGAAATAAGAACAAGAAAAATTCAAATGAGTTCGGATCTGACAATATTCATGAATCAAGAAGTAAAGCATGATGTAATAAAATTACCTTTGAGGGATTGAGTCTAAACTCAACCTAGATACTACAGAAGAATCAGGTCGGCCACTCAGTGGCTAGAGTCTAGAGCGTAGAAAGGATCCGTTCCACTACAGTAATCCACACGATCAGGAGAACCCGTAGCAACTTGTCGAACAAGCACTAGGTCGGGAGAGGTCACTCAGGGTCTCCACAGACTGCTAGGTCTGTTGAAGGAGAGGCGGTGGCGACACTTACCGGGATCAGGATCGGCTACGGCGACGGGATTGGCGGAACGCTTCCGTCGGGATTTTAGGGTTTTCACCATTCGCACAGTGACGGCTCGTGTGCTTAGACGAAAAGAAAACTGTCACCATCAGAAAACACTAAACTATCCTATTTATACCCAAGGAATAAATAGAATAAGCTCCGTCATAATTTCAGCAAGTCAACATTTGACTCAGTACGGGCGTTGAGTGATCTCAACACACTCAACGCCAAAGGCCAGATGCGTTGAGTGTGTTGAGTGAACTCAACGCTGTCAACACTTCTGCGCCATGGCGTTGAGTGACCTCAACGCGGTCAACGCCATATGTGCCATGGAGTTGAGTGATCTCAACACACTCAACGCCAAAGGCCAGAAGCAGTGTTTGACAAATCTGGCCATAGACCAATTTCATCGAACGGAGTTATACGAATCTGCGCCAAGGCTAAATTCGTCGAACGGAGTTCGAAGAATCTGCGCCAAGGCCAAATTCGTCGAACGGAGTTCGACGAATCTACGCCAAGGACAAATTCATCAAATGGAGTTTGACGAATCTGCGTCAAGGCCAAATTCGTCGAATGGAGTTCGATGACTGAGCCATGTCGTTGAGCAAACACAACGCACTCAACGCTTTTGCCAAAAACTATTTTAAGCCTTTTCTTTTTTTCTTTCAACTCATCATATGAGCTATACAATACAAATCCAATCTCATAATTTCTCCACAATCTTATGTGCGACCCTGATAGGCTCATACTGAGTTGGCAGTGAGGATACATGCTTGATCACTTCCAAATCACTATGGTATCACCAACAGTCTCCCAGTTGATCTAGAAAGTATCAAACAAAAGCTCCACAAATAATGAGCGACATCTAGAAATACATCATTGCTTCCCAAACAGTAAGTGTCTATAAACTCATAAGCCATTGTGACCAATGTTACAGTGTTGTCATGTCCCTTCATCCCTTACATCCGGATAGAACTAGAGGTATAGACCGTGTCACCCTCATAATTATTCAATCCCAGTTTCCTGATCTAGAATGGACTTTCAAAAATTAGTGGGTCTAATATAATATATTGACTCAACCAAGCATGGTCATGCATTTCTCAGTCTCATTCCATCAAGGGCCCATGGATGCAACTCTTGTCAGATAGGAGGACAAATCCCATCTCTGCTCACACGCAAACACCCAAAAGATTCGTAATGTACCCAATAACCACATTTATTATCCAACTTTCTTAAGACTGGACTTTTGATGGCATCAACGAACATTCTTCCTCACTCGATGAAAGTTGTGACTTCAGGTCAAAGGACCACAAACACCATTGCCACTTGAGCCGTACTTGTGACACGTTCATATAACAATCCACAAAGTATTCGCACGGTGGGTCTGTCCAGTACAACTTGTTCATAACAAGTACCCATATAATGACTTGATATCATAATATCATGACCTGTGAGGACAGGTCATCAGTCAACACACATGCTAGTCTTAAAGGTATCATCATCGCTCTTAACTTATAAGATGATACAATGGCCATGGCCCTTTAAGAATGAAGCTTCTAAGATCATAGGTTCTTACATCAAGTCACTACTTGACCTATGGAAGCAAACATTATAAGGACATTTATTAAATTGAACTACTCTATCACAATAGAAATAATTCTATAATAAAAGAACTTGCCAAAATATATAAAATGAAATGTATATAGTACTTTTATTCATCAAATGAAATATTACAGCCAACAAACATACAATCCAAAAGACTCAAACTAGAGTTGATCATTTAGGTATCATATACTCATAGATCTAATATGACCATCATGCTTTCTCTGTGTGAGAGGCTTTGTTAGTGGATCTGCAATGTTTTCTTCAGTCGGCACTCTGCATATACTCACATCTCCTTGATCAATAATCTCTTGAATTAGATGGAACCGCCAAAGTATGTGCTTAGAGCGCTGATGAGATATAGGTTCTGAAGCAAGTACAATTGCATCGTTGTTGTCACAGTAGAGATCTACAAGACGAACAATGCTAGGAACTACATCTAACTCGCTGATGAATTCCCTAATCCATACAACCTCCTTCGTTGTATTTGCGGTGGTGATATACTCGTCCTCAATAGTAGAATCGGCAATTATATCCTGCTTGGAACTCTTCCAGCTAACAGCACCTCCATTCAGGAAAAACACACAACCTGACTGAGACTTTAAATCGTCCTTATCAGTTTGGAAGCTAGCATCCGTGTAAGCAATTACAACGAGCTCTTCCTTTCCGCTGAATACCAAGAACATATCCTTAGTTCTTCGCAAGTACTTTGGGATATTCTTGGCAGCTATACATAACATCGACTGATACCTTCACCGGGATCAGACTGATACCTGCTAGTCATGCTCATAGCATAAGAGACATCGGGTCTAGTACATAACATCGCATACATGATTGACACAATTGTCGAAGCATATGGAATCAACATCATGCGGTTCTTATCTTCACAAGACTTAGGACATTGGTCCTTAGAGAGACTCACACCATTAGGCATGGTCAAGAATCCTTTCTTGGACTCAAGCATGCTGAACCGTTTCAACACCTTGTCAATGTACATACTTTAGGTCAAACCCAGCAACTTCTTCGATCTATCTCTATAGATACTAATACAGAGTATAAAAGTCGCTTCCGTTAAGTCCTTCATCGAAAAGCAGTCCCCTAGGTTGTTCTTAATAACTTGCATGGTCGGTTTGTCATTCCCGATCAACAGTATGTCATCTACATACAATAGCAGGAAGACTATAATGCTCCCATTAATCCTCTTATAAACACAAGGTTCATCCTTATTCTTGATAAAACCAAACTCTTTGATCTTTTCATCAAAATGAAGATTCTAACTTTGAGAAGCCTGTTTTAATCCATAAATGGATCTCTGCAGCTTGCATATTTTAGAGGCTTCACCTGGAGATACAAAACCCTCAGGCTGTGTCATATACACTTGCTCAAGGATGTTTCCATTTAGGAAAGCCGTTTTGACATTCATCTACCAGATCTCGTTGTCATAATACGCAGTAATAGGAAGCAAAATTTTGATGGACTTAACCATGGCAACAGATGAAAAAGTCTTATCATAGTCCATACCATGAATTTGCTTGAAACCATTAGCCACAAGTCGCCCTTTGAATGTCTGTAAATTCCCATCGATGTCGGTCTTCTTCTTGAAGACCCACTTGCACCCTATGAGTCTTACCCCTTCAGGTGGTTCCACCAAAGTCCATACTTGGTTTTCATACATGGAGTCCATTTCAGATTTCATGGCCTCAAGCCACTTCTCAAAGTCTGGTCCACACATAGCCTTTTGGTAGGTTGCAGACTCATCACTATGATCCTAAGCAATACATTATCTATTTGAGACACGAGAAATCCATATCTCAGGATCAAACCTTGGTCTACCAGATCTACGTGGAACTTATGTTTCATGAGCAGGTTTTACAGCTATAATTACTTGTAGTCCTAAATCAGGTCCCAATTTCGGTTCATTCACAGTATGTGGTTCATGAACTTCTTCAAGTTCTACCCTGTCTGTCTTTCTACTTAAGAATTCTTTCTCAAGAAAGACACCAGTCCTTGCGAAAAAAACGTTTCCCTCAGACGGTAGGTAGAAGTAGTACCCTTTGGTTTCCCTAGGATACCCTACAAGATAACACTTATCTTATTTGGATTCCAGCTTATCAGGCATTTGGCGTATTACATATGCCTCACAACCCCAAACCTTAATGGACGACATACTGGGATGCTTCTCAATCCATATCTCTTATGGTGTCTTTAGAACCTCTTTCATTGGAGCATGATTTAATGTTAAAGCTGCAGTTTCTAGAGTATAGCCCCAAAAGGAAACAGGCAGATCTGCATGACTCATCATCGACCGTACCATGTCTAACAAAGTACGATTCCTCCTCTCAGACACACCATTATGTTGTGGTGTTCTAGGTGGAGTGAGCTGTGATATAATACCACACTCTATCAGATGATCACGGAACTCACGACTTAGGTATTTTCCACCTCGATCACATCAGAGCGCTTTAACCTTCTTACCCAGATGGTTTTCTACTTCGTTTTTAAACACTTTGAACTTTTCAAAGGTTTCGGATTTGCACTTCATAAGATACACGTATCTATATCTACTGAAATCATCAGTAAACGTAACAAAGTAGAAAAACCCACCTCTATGCATTGAACTCATGGGTTCATATACATCACTATGTACTATACTCAAGAGATCATCAGCCCTCTCATTGAAGCTAGTGAAAGAGACTTTAGTCATCTTGCCTAACAAACAAGATTCGCATCTCTCAAATAATTCATAATCAAATGAGTCCAACAGCCCATCTTTATGAAGCTTGGTTATACGTTTCTCATTTATATGGCTCAAACGATAATGCCAAAGATAAGTAGGGTTTGAGTCATTTGTTCTTAGTCTTTTAGTATTCTCAATATTATAGATCAGATGGTTTAATTTCAAAACATACTGATGAACTGTAAATATGCATATTTTTATGCACATTAATTTAGTTATTTTCATTTATTTTCGTCGTTTTTACTTATTTTTGTTCAATAAAATGCTCCTATTCTTGTAAATTTTCTTCTAACTTGTTTTATTTGATTTTGCAGAAAAATTCCAAAATCTGCCAAAATTTGGGAAGTACACGCCCGTGACACATGGGTCACGCCCGTGACCGAGCCGTGACTGTGCATTTCCCGTGAAATTACAAAATTTCTGAAGTTAAGGCTTGACACGCCTGTCGACACGCCCGTGTCACCCGACACGGGGCGTGACCCAAGCCCGTGTCCCCTCCTCTCGACGAATTCCGCTCGACGATCGTCGAGTGTCGACACCAACTGTCACGCCCAGTGTCACGCCCGTGACCGGGGGCGTGACCCAATTTCAGCTCAACGATTTCGACTCGACACTTTCCGCTCGACATTCGTCGAGTGTCGACCCCAACTGTCATGCCCATAGTCACGCCCGTGACATGGGGCGTGACCTTTCCAGCTGGCCCGACAAGATGCTGCCGAAGACATTTGACGCAACCCGCGCCCGGTTCTACCTCCCCGACACGCCCATAGTCACGCCCGTGACCTAGGGCGTGACTGCTGCGAACTCAGCCCGAAGTCAACTTTGCTGTCCAATCGCCGGCCGCCTTCATGAATAGTACTGTCACGCCCCCCCTACACGCCCGTGACCGAGGGCGTGTACTTAGAAATTTTTTCCTATAAATAGTCCAGTTCTGTAAGGTCCAAGGGTTCAGATTTTTGGGCCAAGTTAGTGTCTTTTTGTGGGCTGCATCCATGATTTTCAAGGCTATGTAAGGAGATTTTTCCTTTTTTATTTCATATCTTGTTTTGTTTTAGTTTTAGCACTTGTAATAGCTTGTAATAGTTTCATTTTGATCAAATAAAATGTTAAATTTTCTCTTCATATATGGCTTTGGAATGAACACTTGTGCCCACTTTCCTTCCCCTTTTTATCCTTGGTTTTATCTTTGTTCTTCACTTGTTCTTCATTTATGAAAAGTGTGTGTGTGTGTATGAGTGTAATTTACTTACTTTACATGTCTTCTACTTGTCTTCATGCTTAAGCATGATAGTTTTCTTTCTCTTTCTCACCTTGTCTTTTTCCTTTAACAAGTTTTCATGCTTAGATTTTGATTTCATCTTTATGATTCTATAAAAGAGATTTTAAAAAGTGAATTTGTTCTTTTTTTACTTAGTTTTCTTTTAGGATTGTAAAACCTCTTTTGTTCTTTTCATCTTCTTTTTCACTTTTTTATCACTTTCATAACATCATAAGAATGAAAATGTTGGTATTTTAATTTTCCAAAAACTTTGATTTTTAATTTGTTTTGAAAAACTTTTGTCTTCAAAAAATTGAAATTTTCTCTTTTTATTCATTTTTGGCAAAACCTAAGCATGAAAAAGTTAAAGTTTTAATTTTTGAGCATCTTTGATTTTGACTTTATTTTGTAAAACTTTTTGCTCATTCTCTTTTTGTTTGTTCTTTTTATGTGTTTTGGATAAGTTTTAGGAGTAGAAATCTTGTTATTATCATTTTTAGGTAACTTTAATTTTTCTTTGTTATTAGTGTGTGTGAGTGTATGAGAATAAATTTCCTTTTGTTCTTCTTAATCTTCATGAAGTGTGTGTGAGTGTAGGTGTATTAACTTTTATGCTTTGATTTAAATTGTGTAGAGTGTGTGAGTGTAGGTGTATAATTTTCATGCTTTGTTTTAATGCTTTCTTTTAATGCTTTGTTCAATTATGTAGAGTGTGTGAGTGTAGGTGTATAATTTTATTGCTTTCTTGAATTTCATATGGAGTGTGTGTGTTCGTGTGCATTTATTTCCGCCTACTCGTTAAGAGTTAAATGGCGCATCGTTTTCATTTTCAGTCCTACTCGTTTGAGTAGGACTTGCAATTTTACTTTTTTATTTTTTCCGCCTACTCACTTGAGTTAAATGGCCGGACTTTTTAGCCCTGTAATCGCATTTATTTTCTCCTACTCATTTGAGTAGGACTCCCTTTCATTTCAGTCCTACTCGTTTGAGTAGGACTTGCAATTTTCAGCCTTTATTTACCGCCCCCACTCGTTTGAGTGGGACTCGCAAATTTAAATTATGCAAATTTCATTCATGTGTAACTTAGTTTCTGTTTAATTTATAATTTGGAGTGTGCGTGAGTTCTCGTTTAGTTAACTTTTTAGCTTTCTAAATATTGTTATTTTTCTTTTGTCCCTTTCTTATAATCGTTTAGCATTTAATTTCGAACTCACGCCTCACTAAATTATAAGCCGTCCCCATACCGATGTGTGGCTAATCGCTATTAGCCTCGGCATCGAAGAGCATTGGGACATTTAAAATGATTTATAATAATTAAAGCTTTTCATTTTCTTTTTAATTTAAGCACTTAGGGTTTACCCCGGGTTTACGACGCGTAGGACCACATAATCGATGTGTGGGCCCTATTTCCGTAATCCATATGCTAGCTAGCCGAGAGGCCGTGCATATGGACCGATCACCCCTGGGTAAATAGAGTTGCGTGCACCCCCTCGAGAGAGGACAAGCGTAATTCTACCGGATTGGGTCCCCCACCCAATAGCGGGGTTCTTAGCGTAAAGCGGGCGTTAAGAGGAATCCTTCGTCGGACTAACGTTCGGTCGAATAGTCTTAACGTTTAGGTGAGCGATATCCCTATAGCTAGGTGAGCTCACATTTGTGGAACCTCCACGGCCAAGTTGCCTTAATATTAATTTGAAAACTAAGTCTTTTTATCATTAAAAATTGTTTTAGTCTTAATCCGATTCGATGCCGAGTGTTAACCCTTCATCGAATATTGTCTAAATCGTTTTTTCGCTCCTTTGCTTTTTCGCCTTTTATTAAGTAAAAAAATCCACCTTATTTTCAGTAAAATAATAGTCCTCCCGGAGGAGTAAGAATAGTCAACGCGACCCCGAGAACAATACGACCTCGGTATTCCCCCGAATATCGAGTACTACTTGCGATAGGTGCACTTGCCTACCCGAGCAAGCCCGCGGCGATCGACTCACCGAACCAACCACAGTAAGAGTCTGTTCGCGGGCCCATCAAGTTTTTGGCGCCATTGCCGGGGAGCTCTCTTTTCGAGTTGCTATTTCGAATTTCAGAGTCTATTAATTTTACTTATTTTCTAAAAAAAAAAACTAAAAACTTTATTTTAAAAAACAAAAAAAAGAAAAGGTTTATTTTTGTTTTATTTTTGTTTGGGTGTATGACCCGAGGACAACCCTCAGAGTCTGAAGATTTAGACTTCGACCCTGAGATCGAACGCTCTCTTGCGCGTATCCGATCTCATCGCCGAAATCCTTCTTTAGATCCCGAGGAATCTATCGGAGAACCCACTGTTGTAGTTATGGCCGCCCCTAACCTTCCCCCGACGGCCGAGCGTACTATGTCTTATTACGCCCGGCCTAACCTGGATGATTCTGGGTCGAGTATTGTTCGCCCTGCGGTGGCCAATAATAATTTTGAAATAAAGTCAAGTGTCATTCAAATGGTCCAAAACGCCGTGCAGTTCGATGGACTGCCGGATGAGGACCCGAATGTCCACTTGTCCAATTTCTTGGAGATATGCGACACCTTCAAGATCAATGGCGTCACTGATGACGCCATTCGTTTGCGCTTATTTCCTTTTTCCCTTAAGTCCAAAGCCAAGGCGTGGTTGAATGCCCTCCCGCGAGGATGTATCACCACGTGGGCTGAGTTGACGGAACGGTTCCTAACGAAGTACTTTCCGCCCGCCAAAACTGCAAAGTTGCGGGCGGACATTTCTTCGTTTGTGCAGAACGACCCTGAGTCTCTATACGAGACTTGGGAACGATTTAAGGAATTCCTCCGCCGTTGCCCGCACCACGCGCTGCCAACGTGGTTGCAAGTTCAAATTTTTTATAATGGGCTGAATTTTCAGACGCGTCAAATGATTGACGCGGCTGTCGGGGGAACGCTTAACAACAAAACCCCCGAGGCCGCCCAGGCTTTATTCGAAGAGATGGCTATGAACGCCTATCAATGGAACGTCCCGCGGGGACGGCCAAAGCCGGCGGCTGGTCTTTTTGAAGTGGATGCCACTGCTCTATTGACCCTTCAAGTTGAAAGGTTAACAAAGCAGGTGGCGGAGATGTCTGCTGCCTCCTCCACTCCGCCTTGTTTTATTCCCCCTAACGTCTGCGTAGCTGAAGAGTTCGTGGACTTCATGGGAAATTCGGGTCGTCCTCCCTTCAACCCCAACAACAACCCTTATAGTAATAACTATAATCCGGGTTGGAGGAATCACCCCAACTTCTCGTGGAGCAACCCGAATAATGCTCAGCGTCCCCCTATTTCTTATGCGCCCGGATTTCTTCCTCCCCCTCCTCTTCCGAAACCCTCCCCGATGGAGAAAACTTTTTCGAAGTATATTGCGTCCAACGAGTCAAATATCCGGAACATCACCGGATCGCTAAAAACACTCGAACAACAGGTTGGACAGCTGGCGAGGATGATGTCCGAGCGCGCGCTCGGGGCACTGCCGGGAAACACGGAACCCAATCCGCGGGAGAACGCCAACGCTATAACCCTCCGTAGCGGAAAGGAGGTGGTCGATCCAAAACGGACCGACCCTCAGGTACATATTTCACCTCCGACCCCTCTTCCCCTTTCTTCGCTCACGCCACCTTTACCTATTATAAAAGAAAAAATTATTTTAAACAAGGCTCTTCCGTATCCGCATAAGTTAGAAAACGAGCGTAAGGACGCGCAATATGAAAAATTTATTTTATTATTAAAACAAATTCACATAAATGTTCCTTTTTGCGAGGCTATTTCGCAAATGCCCAAATATGCGAAATTTTTAAAAGAACTACTTTCTAATAAACGCAAATTAGAGGATATTTCGCATGTATCTCTTAACGTCGTCTGCTCGGCGGCCCTTACTAATAAATTGCCCGCAAAACAAAACGACCCGGGACGGTTTTCCATCCCGTGCCTTTTTGGCGATATATTAGTAAAGTACGCCTTAGCTGATTTAGGGGCTAGCATTAATCTGATGCCGTTCTCGCTCTTTTCGCGTTTAGGTTTGGGTACTCCTAGTCCTACGAATATGCGCATCCAATTAGCGGATCGCTCGGTTAAGTTCCCTATCGGGGTAGTGGAGGACGTCCTTGTCCGAGTCGACAAGTTTACCTTCCCGGTAGACTTCGTCATCTTAGATATCGAGGAGGACGCCGAGGTACCAATAATACTCGGTCGCCCTTTTCTCGCCACCTCCCGCGCACTAATAGATGTTAGTAATGGTAGCCTTCTCCTCCGAGTAGGCGATGACCAAGTTACTTTCTCTATTAATCCCTCGATGGACAATTTGTCATCGAGCGACGATTTCTGCTATTCTTTAGATACCTTTTTCGGAGATCATTCTTCTCCCATTTTCGAGTCCGTATTTTTAAATGATGATATTTATGCGCTCGAAAATTTTAACTGCGATGAGGATACATCTATAGACTTGCCTTTCGAACCAATTGGTAAGAAAGACATAGGAATTAAAACCTCCCTAGAAGAACCGCCCATCCTAGACCTCAAACCCTTACCCGCCTCGCTCAAGTACGCTTTTTTGGGAAAAGGTGATACGCTCCCCGTTATCATTTCTTCGGACTTGAGTGATTCGGAGACTTCCGATTTATTGGAAGTTTTATTTAAACATCGCCACGCAATTGCGTGGCAAATCTCTGACCTAAAGGGGATTAGCCCCTCCTTTTGCACCCATAAGATTTTCCTAAACGATAATTGCCGCAAAACGATACAGCCGCAACGTCGTCTTAACCCAAACATGAAAGACGTCGTTAAAGCCGAAATCATTAAGTTATTAGATGCGGGGATTATCTACCCTATTTCGGACAGTGCATGGGTTAGTCCCGTGCATGTCGTGCCCAAGAAGGGCGGTCTTACCGTAGTAGCGAATGAGCATAACGAGCTTGTCCCAACTCGTACTGTTACGGGTTGGCGAGTGTGCATCGACTATAGGAAACTTAATGATGCCACCCGCAAGGACCATTTCCCTCTGCCATTTCTAGACCAGATTTTAGAGCGTTTATCCGGTCATCCGTATTATTGTTTTCTTGATGGTTTATCGGGGTTTTTCCAAATCCCCATTTCCCCCGATGATCAAGAGAAAACAACTTTTACTTGCCCGTTCGGCACCTTCGCCTATCGAAGAATGCCATTTGGACTCTGCAACGCGCCAGCTACATTCTAAAGATATATGCTAGCGATCTTTGGCGAGCTAGTAGAAGACATTATGGAAGTCTTTATGGATGACTTCTCTGTTTTCGGACGCTCTTTTCCCGATTGCCTTCAAAATTTAGATCGTGTCCTTCAACGGTGCGAGGACACAAGCCTTGTTTTAAATTGGGAAAAATGCAACTTTATGGTTCGAGGAGGTTTGGTCCTCGGCCATATGATTTCGTCTAAGGGGATAGAGGTGGATAAGGCCAAGATAGAAATTATAGAAAAACTTCCGCATCCAACCAACGTAAAATCTATTAGGAGTTTCTTAGGCCATGCGGGCTTTTATCGACGCTTTATTCAAGATTTTTCAAAAATAACAAAGCCGCTAACTCACCTCTTGGAAAAGGAATCACGCTTCATCTTTAGTAGCGAATGCGAGTCCGCCTTTAATTTGATAAAACAAAAACTTATCTCTTCACCAATATTAGTGGCCCCTAATTGGTCCCTTCCGTTCGAAATAATGTGCGACGCTAGTGATATTGCCTTAGGTGCCGTTCTTGGCCAACGCGTAGAAAAACATTTTCATCCTATTTATTACGCTAGCAAGACGCTCACTTCCGCACAAGTAAATTACACGACAACGGAAAAGGAACTCTTAGCCGTCGTTTTCGCTTTCGATAAGTTTCGCTCGTATATAACGCTATCTAAAGTTATCGTTTTTACAGATCACTCCGCGCTTAAGTATTTATTAGCTAAAAATGATGCGAAGCCCCGCCTTCTTCGATGGATTCTCCTCCTACAAGAGTTTGATTTGGAGATCCGAGATAAGCGGGGAGCGGAAAATCTAGCGGCGGACCACCTCTCCCGTTTAGAAAATCCGGGTGCGGAAGCGCTCGTCGAATCTGAAATAAATGACAGATTCCCCGAGGAACGCCTTCTTGCCATTAATAAATCTTCGTCATCTTCGCCTTGGTTCGCAGATTTTGCAAATTTTTTAGTAGCGCGGGTCCTTCCAAAAGAATTTTCCAGTCATCAAAAGAAGAAATTCTTTTCTGACTTGAAAAATTTCTTTTGGGAGGACCCATTTCTTTTTCGTATCTGCGCGGACCAAGCGGTTCGACGATGCGTTGCGGGTGTGGAGTGCTTACAAATTCTTAAGCACTGCCACGAGGGTCCAGCCGGTGGGCATTATCAAGCCAACCGGACCGCTCGGAAGGCGCTAGAGGCGGGCTACTTTTGGACCACTCTCTTCAAAGACGCGCATAATTTTGTGCCCGCATGCGATAGCTGTCAGCGGTCGGGTAACATCTCTCGTCGCGACGAGATGCCCCAAAACATGTTTTTAGAGTGCGAAGTCTTCGATTTGTGGGGCATAGATTTTATTGGCCCCCTACCTCCGTCTTTCAAAAATATGTATATTTTAGTGGCGGTCGACTACGTATCGAGGTGGGCGGAAGCGCAAGCTCTCCCCACCAACGATGCGCGAGTCGTCGTTACATTTCTTAAAAAATTATTTTCTCGCTTCGGCACGCCTCGCGCAATTGTTAGTGATAGGGGAACGCATTTCTGTAACGCTCTTATGGCTAAGACGTTAGCTAAATACGGAGTCACGCACAAGCTTGCCACCCCCTACCACCCGCATACAAGTGGCCAAGTCGAGGTAGTAAATCGAGAGATTAAGCGAATTTTAGAAAAAACCATTTCGCTAAATAGGAAAGATTGGTCCGTTAAACTCGACGATGCGTTGTGGGCGTATCGGACGGCTTACAAAACCGCTATTGGATGTACGCCGTTCCGGTTAGTCTACGGCAAAGCGTGCCATTTACCCGTAGAATTAGAACATCGCGCACTTTGGGCTCTAAAACTCTTAAACCTCGACTCCAACTTAGCCGCTCAGAATAGAAAACTGCAACTAAACGAGCTCGATGAATGGCGTGCGAACGCTTACGAGAGCAATAAATTCTATAAGGAGCGCTCTAAGTTATATCACGATCGAAAAATCAAGTCCCAAAAATTATTTTCTCCGGGCGATCTTGTCCTTCTTTACAATTCACGCCTTAGGCTTTTTCCAGGTAAATTAAAATCTAGATGGTCGGGTCCCTTCTTAGTTGAAGAAGTTTTTCCTAAAGGAACCGTACTCGTCTCCCACCCGGACAAAGGTTCTTTTAAAGTAAACGGTCATCGGTTAAAGTCTTATATAGCAGGCGACCCAGTGATCGGTTTTAGCGAAACCATAACTTTCCTCCACATTATAAACCCGCCAAAATAGTCAAGTTACACGACTATAAACAAAGCGCTCCTGGGAGGCACCACTCGCTTATCTTTTTCGCCCTTTCCTCATTACCTTTGCTGCTTTTTCTAATAAACGAGGGTTTCTGATCGGCCTCCCTTTCCTTACGCGTTTCAGGGAAGCTTCTACCCCCTTCCCTTTCTTTTCTTTGTACATATTGTCTTTCCTTTCTGTTCCGCATACTTACGATACAACATTGGGGACAATGTTGGACTTAAGTATGGGGGTATTTTCGTGCTTTACTTTCTGCACTTCAATTTTTCTGCATCTCAAAAAAAAAGAAAAATACAAAAAAATACATATAACAACAAAACAAAAACAAAAAAAATTAAAAAACATCTTAAAATGAAAAAAAAAATTTAAATGAAAAAAAAAAAAAAAAATTTAAATGAAAAAAACAAAAATCCAAAAAAATTTTGTTTTGTTCTCTTTCTCTTTTCCAAAAACTCAAAAAAACAAAACAAAAAAATTATTTTGTTTAGTTTCACTTTGTATATATTTTTTTTGTTTTTTCTCTCTCCCCCTTCCTCATTCTTGTACAAACCTTTTTCTTTTTCTCCCTTATTTTTGTACATATTATGAAAATTCTCTTAAAAAATACAAAAAAAAGATAATAGTTCAAAAAATTTTCAAAAAAATTGAGAAAAACAAAAATACAAAAAAAAAGATAATAAATGAAAAACAAACAAAAAAAATGATAACAAAAACTATAAAAATCAAAAAAAAAATGTTTTGAAATAAATAAATTAAATATTCCATACTTAACTTTTCTGCTATCCACAAATTCTGTTCTGAGTTTATTTATATGTGAATACTATTAATTCTCTGTTTGCAACCCGTTTGTTAATTATTGATTGAAACATTTAAATAGCCGGGGTTAAGTTTTAAAGAATTCTTTATGCTTTGTTAAAACTAGCGGACTCATTTTAGGCACTACTTCTAATTTTTCATTAATAGGAGCACGTATATTATGTTAGGAAATAACGACTATAGAATTCAATTATACTTACTTTTAGCTTTCTGAAAAAAATTGGAACGTACAAATTATTAAGGTTGCTCTCAAAAATTTTTAGGATTACAATCTAGTTTTCCTTTCTCCCCTTACTTTTCATGACTTACTTGGCATGAAAAATTTTATCCTTAAAAGATCTTATGTCAATGGGAACAAGATTTCGTTCCGTAAACATAGGCACCCAATAATTTTAAAAGATTATATAGGGAGTAAGAGGATAAAATTCATTACTCCTACAAATATACATTGGGTTAATTTTTCTTATGAAGTTGAAAAACAAAATTCATATTAGGAAAATAAGATTTCGTTTTCCTAATAATCCAAAAGAGAAAAAAAAAATGGAGGTTCGAG
This sequence comes from Platanthera guangdongensis, assembly GCA_039583875.1. Taxonomy (NCBI): domain Eukaryota; kingdom Viridiplantae; phylum Streptophyta; class Magnoliopsida; order Asparagales; family Orchidaceae; genus Platanthera; species Platanthera guangdongensis. The sequence goes on along the minus strand of CM077163.1, from coordinate 41,094,095 downwards.
AAAAAATTATCTCACCTCAAATATCAAAACCCTCTTCATAAACCCACTACCCCCTTAGCCAATTACACGATTCTAGAATTAATTCAAAAATCTTTTTGAGAGCATAATTAGTAAATTGTATTATTTCCGGTAGCACTCATATAAGCTAGAGTTCTTATAATTCCAAACTATTTTCGTTAATCTAACCATTACAAATGTTGCCTTCTATTTGATTACATCAAGAAGTCTTTTGGCCAAAACTTTTGCGCTATTTAAACCATCTACATAATTTTAGGACTTAACTCTTACACCCCGTATATTTATTTCGATCTCTCTTATAATTGATTAAGCGATAGCCAAAACTTAGAGTTTTTTTTATTCCTTATAGATTCACCTCAAACTTTTGCTCTGGAATAGCAAAAGCCTAAGTATGGGGGTATTTGATGAACTGTAAATATGTGTATTTTTATGCACATTAATTTAGTTATTTTCATTTATTTTCGTCGTTTTTACTTATTTTTGTTCAATAAAATGCTCCTATTCTTGTAAATTTTCTTCTAACTTGTTTTATTTGATTTTGCAGAAAAATTCCAAAATCTGCCAAAATTTGGGAAGTACACGCCCGTGACACATGGGTCACGCCCGTGACCGAGCCGTGACTGTGCATTTCCCGTGAAATTACAAAATTTCTGAAGTTAAGGCTTGACACGCCTGTCGACACGCCCGTGTCACCCAACACGGGGCGTGACCCAAGCCCGTGTCCCCTCCTCTCGACGAATTCCGCTCGACGATCGTCGAGTGTCGACACCAACTGTCACGCCCAGTGTCACGCCCGTGACCGGGGGCGTGACCCAATTTCAGCTCAACGATTTCGACTCGACACTTTCCGCTCGACATTCGTCGAGTGTCGACCCCAACTGTCACGCCCATAGTCACGCCCGTGACATGGGGCGTGACCTTTCCAGCTGTCCCGACAAGATGCTGTCGAAGACATTTGACGCAACCCGCGCCCGGTTCTACCTCCCCGACACGCCCATAGTCACGCCCGTGACCTAGGGCGTGACTGCTGCGAACTCAGCCCGAAGTCAACTTTGTTGTCCAATCGGCGGCCGCCTTCATGAATAGTACTGTCACGCCCCCCCTACATGCCCGTGACCGAGGGCGTGTACTTAGAAATTTTTTCCTATAAATAGCCCAGTTCTGTAAGGTCCAAGGGTTCAGATTTTTGGGCCAAGTTAGTGTCTTTTTGTGGGCTGCATCCGTGATTTTCAAGGCTATGTAAGGAGATTTTTCCTTTTTTATTTCATATCTTGTTTTGCTTTAGTTTTAGCACTTGTAATAGCTTGTAATAGTTTTATTTTGATCAAATAAAATGTTAAATTTTCTCTTCATATATGGCTTTGGAATGAACACTTGTGCCCACTTTCCTTCCCCTTTTTATCCTTGGTTTTATCTTTGTTCTTCACTTGTTCTTCATTTATGAAAAGTGTGTGTGTGTGTGTATGAGTGTAATTTACTTACTTTACATGTCTTCTACTTGTCTTCATGCTTAAGCATGATAGTTTTCTTTCTCTTTCTCACCTTGTCTTTTTCCTTTAACAAGTTTTCATGCTTAGATTTTGATTTCATCTTTATGATTCTATAAAAGAGATTTTAAAAAGTGAATTTGTTCTTTTTTTACTTAGTTTTCTTTTAGGATTGTAAAACCTCTTTTGTTCTTTTCATCTTCTTTTTCACTTTTTTATCACTTTCATAACATCATAAGAATGAAAATGTTGGTATTTTAATTTTCCAAAAACTTTGATTTTTAATTTGTTTTGAAAAACTTTTGTCTTCAAAAAATTGAAATTTTCTCTTTTTATTCATTTTTGGCAAAACCTAAGCATGAAAAAGTTAAAGTTTTAATTTTTGAGCACCTTTGATTTTGACTTTATTTTGTAAAACTTTTTGCTCATTCTCTTTTTGTTTGTTCTTTTTATGTGTTTTGGATAAGTTTTAAGAGTAGAAATCTTGTTATTATCATTTTTAGGTAACTTTAATTTTTCTTTGTTATTAGTGTGTGTGAGTGTATGAGAATAAATTTCCTTTTGTTCTTCTTAATCTTCATGAAGTGTGTGTGAGTGTAGGTGTATTAACTTTTATGCTTTGATTTAAATTGTGTAGAGTGTGTGAGTGTAGGTGTATAATTTTCATGCTTTATTTTAATGCTTTCTTTTAATGCTTTGTTCAATTATGTAGAGTGTGTGAGTGTAGGTGTATAATTTTATTGCTTTCTTGAATTTCATATGGAGTGTGTGTGTTCGTGTGCATTTATTTCCGCCTACTCGTTAAGAGTTAAATGGCGCGTCGTTTTCATTTTCAGTCCTACTCGTTTGAGTAGGACTTGCAATTTTACTTTCTTTATTTTTTCTGCCTACTCACTTGAGTTAAATGGTCGGACTTTTTAGCCCTGTAATCGCATTTATTTTCTCCTACTCATTTGAGTAGGACTCGCTTTCATTTCAGTCCTACTCGTTTGAGTAGGACTTGCAATTTTCAGCCTTTATTTACCGCCCCCACTCGTTTGAGTGGGACTCGCAAATTTAAATTATGCAAATTTCATTCATGTGTAACTTAGTTTCTGTTTAATTTATAATTTGGAGTGTGCGTGAGTTCTCGTTTAGTTAACTTTTTAGCTTTCTAAATATTGTTATTTTTCTTTTGTCCCTTTCTTATAATCGTTTAGCATTTAATTTCGAACTCACGCCTCACTAAATTATAAGTCGTCCCCATACCGATGTGTGGCTAATCGCTATTAGCCTCGGCATCGAAGAGCATTGGGACATTTAAAATGATTTATAATAATTAAAGCTCTTCATTTTCATTTTAATTTAAGCACTTAGGGTTTACCCCGGGTTTACGACGCGTAGGACCACATAATCGATGTGTGGGCCCTATTTCCGTAGTCCATATGCTAGCTAGCCGAGAGGCCGTGCATATGGACCGATCACCCCTGGGTAAATAGAGTTGCGTGCACCCCCTCGAGAGAGGACAAGCGTAATTCTACCGGATTGGGTCCCCCACCCAATAGCGGGGTTCTTAGCGTAAAGCGGGCGTTAAGAGGAATCCTTCGTCGGACTAACGTTCGGTCGAATAGTCTTAACGTTTAGGTGAGCGATATCCCTATAGCTAGGTGAGCTCACATTTGTGGAACCTCCACGGCCAAGTTGCCTTAATATTAATTTGAAAACTAAGTCTTTTTATTATTAAAAATTGTTTTAGTCTTAATCCGATTCGATGTCGAGCGTTAACCCTTCATCGAATATTGTCTAAATCGTTTTTTTGCTCCTTTGCTTTTTCGCCTTTTATTAAGTAAAAAAATCCACCTTATTTTCAGTAAAATAATAGTCCTCCCGGAGGAGTAAGAATAGTCAACGCGACCCCGAGAACAATACGACCTCGGTATTCCCCCGAATATCGAGTACTACTTGCGATAGGTGCACTTGCCTACCCGAGCAAGCCCGCGGCGATCGACTCACCGAACCAACCACAGTAAGAGTCTGTTCGCGGGCCCATCACATACAGACCATTAAACATTTGGGCTATACCATAACAAATATCAGTCTTAAATATTGAACAACAATTGTTCTTAATACTAAAATAAAAACCCACCATGTCCAAACATGAAATGGATATAATGTTTCTAGTTATGGAAGGAACAAAATAAAAATTATCTAGTTCTATTACAAGCCCATTGGGCAAAGCAAGACGATAAACTCTCACAATAATAGCAGCAACTCTTACTTCATTGCCAACACGCAGGTCCACCTCTCCTTTACTCAGCAATCTTCTCCTTCCCAGTTCCTGCATATTTATACAAATGTGAGAACTACATCCGGTATCTAATACCCTGGATGAAGGAGCAAAAAGGTTTATCTCTATAACATAAATACCTGAAGCGGAAATCATACCTCACCTCAGCTTTTGCAGACCCTCCACATAAGAAGGACAGTTCCTCCTCCAGTGTCCAGCCTTGCCACAGTGGTGGCACTTTCCTTCTTTTATCAAGCCTTTTTGTTTCAGTGCTGAAGAATTGGGCTCCAGTCCAGACTTAGGTCCCACCTTCATCTTCTTGAGGCTCTTGGCCTTGCCCTTGCCTTTATACACCACCAATATGGGACTAGCAGGCTTGGCCTTCTTCATGTTTATCTCGGCAGTTCGCAACATGCCTAGGAGCTCGGGCAGTGTCTTGTCTATTTCATTAATATTATAATTCAATACGAACTGCTCATAACTGTCTGGCAACGATTGCAGGATCAGGTCTATAGCCAACTCTTGGCCCAGGGGGAACCCTAGTCTTTCAAGGTTCTCAATATACCCAATCATCTTGAGTACGTGAGTCCCTACTAGGTCTTGAGCTCCCATCTTACATTGGAACAACACCTTCGTGACGTCGAATCTCTCTTGACGAGCTTGCCCTTGAAACATTTTCTTGAGATGCTCGTCAATGTCCTTGCAACCTATGTTCTCATGTTGCTTCTAAAGCTCAGAGTTCATGGTCGCTAACATGAGACATTCGACGTCTAAGGAGTCATCAAGATACTTCTTGTTGTTGAAAATTGTGAAGTGGAAGTGGTTGATGTGCAGGCCGAGCGGCCTGGGCGGACATAGCCGGCGGACTGGGCGGACTGGGAGGACTGCTGTTATGCAGCCTGGTGATAGGTCTAGTGGAAGCTGGCTGTTCTTCTGAGCGGCTTGTGCGGATTAATTCAGCAGCCTGGGCGGACTGTTATCTGCGGATAGGGCATTGGCTGTCTTGCTGGTTTAGCTGAGTAAGGAGCGGCCTGAGCGGATAAAGGTTCGCGGTCTGGTGTACTTTGCTCAGTGGCCGTGTTGCAAGTTAGTGTTACCCGGCGGATTGGATCATGTCCGCAGGAGGCTTGCGGACTGGCATGTCCGCAATGTTTGTTGTTGCGGACTGGCCTTAGAGTTTGGTTGTGGCCTTGCCGAGCTCTGGTAGTACAGCACTGCTGTTGCTGTGGCGGACTGGTGTGCGGAGTCCGGCAGATGGCCGTAGCATTGGGCAGGCATGCGAGTAGCTTGCGAACTGCTTCTCTTTGGCAAGGATTTGGCGGTCTGTGTTGCTTGGTTGATTGGCGGACGAAGATATGTCCGCCGAGCTCGTGTTAGGCCCTTTGGTGGTTCTGGACTTGATCATATTCTGTGACAAGGCCAGTGTATCTGTAGTATCCGCCAAGTCCGCTGATTGACCGAGCGGACTACCTTTGGTCGTGGCCTTATGGCGGATGGAGGCGTTGCTGTGGTGGTATGCGGACTGCCTCTTGTTTGTGCGGACAGTCACTAAAGGGGGATGTTGTCCAGTGTTTGGAGGCTTTGCAGGCTGGTGCCTTGTCCGCATAGCTTGGGCGGACTGATGAGGGTTCGCCCAAAGGTGCCTTGCTCCTGGTGGGTTTTCCTTGGAATCCGGCTAAGTCCTTGCGGACTCAGAGGACGGAGTTTTTGCTAGCGTGCGGGCTGGGGCGGTGTCTCTATCCACTATGGTAGTGACCACACTCCTCACCTTGCCTATAAATAGGACCCCCCCGGCACGTCTACAGTAACAGAGTGAACAGTAAGTGGGGCTTGGGCAAATTTCTGCGGTCTGCGTTTTCTGTCTGTGCGGGTTGAGTAGAGCTGACGGTTTGTTGTGTGCAGGTAGCGCGGGTTGCTTCAAGGAGCCAGGAGTTTGGCTTTGACTTCTGTCAAGTACTTGGAAGTGTGCGGTTTCAGCAGGTCGCTCTGCGGCTTGTCAGTTCTCTGCTTCAACATTTGCAAGTTCCAATAACCTGTCCGCCAGGCGCAGGCGGGTAGGCGGTCTGTTCATCAGTGGTAGGCGAATAACGATGTATCCGAGCGGCCTCGCGGCTTCGGCGGACTCCGTGTCTATTCGGCGTGTTAAAGCTTCAGCTCGGGCGGGTTCGGCGGACTTGGCGACTTCGGCAGTCTCGGCGGTTTCCAGTACTATCCGCCCGGCTTGGTTTTGTTCTTTGTGTTGTAGCTTGTGTACTAGCGAAATCATGTCTCGCTACGTATACCTCGCCTTGTAAAAAAGTGTAATGAATAAAAGACCTGCTTGTGCTTCCATTGGTTGTCGGTGTTAACCTTGTTCCTTGGGTTTTCGCTAGATCAAAGTGTGAACTGGGTAGTGCCGAGAATATTAATTTGGTTTGGGCAATCTTGCTGACCACTTTGAGAAAATTCAACATGGTATCAAAGCGAGGTTCAGTTGCTTGAGCGGTGTTCAACCAGTGTTGTTACTCCGCGCTTGAGTGGTGATCAACCTGCGTTGGTGCTCTGAGCTTCTGAAAGGTTACCAACAGTTGTTGTAATGGAAGGGAGTTATGCAAGAGGTCTTGGCATTGAACTCTTAACGCCGACTAACTTCAAGAAGTGGAAGTCGTGCATGAAGAGTTACCTTCTTGGTGAGGAGCTATGAGAGGTCGTCGGTGGTGACGACAGACAGGAAGTGACGGCTGCGTTTGGTACTGCTGAGCAGGTGAGGCTCTGGAGAAAAACAAATGCTAAGGCGGTGTTTGTTCTCAAGAGGGCCGTGTCACCAGAACTGTTTGATCACATCATTGGATGTGAGTCGGCTGCTGATATTTGGACAACCATTGATGAGTTGTTCGATAGGAAGAATGTGGCTCGACTTCAGTTTCTGGAGAATGAGTTGGACAGGACAACTCAAGGAGACTTGTCCATCTCTAAATACTTCTTAAAGATGAAGAGCTTGTGTGTAGAGATTTCAGCTCTTGATCCTGATGAGCCTATCTCTGAGGCTAAGTTGAAAAGTCACGTAAACCGCGGCTTGAGGAAGGAGTACGTTGCCTTTGTGACATCAGTTCAAGGCTGGGCCACTCACCATTTTTGCTAGAGCTTGAGAATCTGCTTGCTTCACAGGAAAGCTTGGCAAGGCAGATGGCTGGAGTGACTGTCTCTGAGGAGAGCAGGGAAGCACTCTTCACGGGCAAGAAGAGGAAGAGATGGGAAGGGAAGAAGAAGCAGGTCGCTGGTGAGAAAGAGCCTTCAACTTCTTATCAGCCGGAGAGGAGCACTGCTTCAAAGGACTGGAAGAAGAACTTGAAGTGCTACAGCTGTCATCCGCGAGGGCACTTCAAGCAGGACTGCAAGGTCAAGCTACAGCCTGGGCATGCTGCAGGAAAGGAGGAAGCTTGCTCTAAGAGTGAGGAAGCAGAATGGGGCGGAGCTTTCATGACGGGCACTTGTGTCCGTGCCTTGTCTGCTGAGGACTTCAACGGCGAATGGATCGTGGACTCCGGGTGTGGTCATCACCTCACCGGAGACAAGTCGAAGTTCTCCTCCATGCAATCATACTCAGGTAACGAAGCTATTATCACTGCTGATAATACTATTTATGCAGTAGAGAAAGAGATGGTTGTGTCTTTGGGTAGTGATCAGGGGCCACTCACATTAAGGAGTGTGTATCACGTATCGGGCATGAAGAAGAACCTCTTCTCTGTGATCAATGCGGTAGATGCTGGTTATCACGTTCTGTTTGGGCCAACAGACGTGAAGTTCCTTTGCAACGTATCAGCGGTTACGGCTGATGTTGCTCATGTAGGAAGGAGGGTTAAGAACTTGTTTGTTCTTGCAACCAATTCTTATGTTGATCGAATGAGAGCCAATGATAGCGCTGCTATCTGGTATGAGAGGCTGGGGCATGTAGGAATGGACAAGTTGAAGGCTATGGCTAGTAGAAGTTTGGTGAGAGGTTTGCCTAAGTTATCCTCCTTTGGTGACGAGCATGTTTACGCGGGGTGTCAATACGGTAAGGCACATCGCCTTTCGTTTGATAAATCACAAACAAGGAGCAAGCAACCATTGGAGTGCATTCATGGCGACTTGATGGGACCAACGGTCACTGCCAGCCTTGGTGGAAGCAGATACATGATTGTCCTGATTGATGACTACTCAAGGTATACTTGGGTTTACTTCTTGAAGGAGAAGTCAGAAGCCTTCCGTTTGTTTGTGGAGTTCAAGGAGTTGGTGGAAGGCCGGCTTAGCTTGCGGATCAAGAAGCTTAGAACTGACAACGGTGGTGAGTTTATCTCCTCCGAATTTTCTAACTTCTGCAGGAAGCACGGGATCCAACGAGAGCTTACTTGTGCTCACACTGCACAACAAAATGGAGTAGCGGAGTGGATGATCCGTCATTTGACGGAGACTTGCAAATGCTGGCTTCATGCGAAAGCCATTCCAAGGTCTTTTTGGGCGGAGGGGATGTCTTGTGCTTCTTATATCATCAACAGAATGTCGCTCAGCCCGATCAACATGAAGACTCCTTTTGAGTTGTTGCTGAAGGAGAAGCCGAGTGTTGGACACCTTAGGGTGTTCGGTTCAACTTGCTATGTGTATGTCCCGGATGCTTCACGGACTAAGCTGGATGCAAAGGCAAGGAAGCTTGTCTTTGTTGGCTACGATGAGCGGAAGAAGAGATTGAAATGCATGGATCCTGCGACGAAGAAGTTCGTTGTGTCAAGAGACGTTGTCTTTGACGAGCTGACGTCGTATGGAGGTGGCTCGGTTGAGCTAACCGGAAGCAAGGTTGATGAAGAACCGGTGGTGGCTGCTGAAGGCTTGGAAAAGGAGCTTGCTATTACACCAGCAGCTCATGTTGCTTCTAACTTTGAGGCTGAGCCTTCTGGCTCAGGAAGCAGGGGGAGCACTGCTCAAAGCTTTCCCCAAGTAGGAGTTGAGCCTGAAGAAGCAACGGAGGTAGTAAGCAAGGAGCCGACCCTTCGGAGATCGAAGAGGGTTATTAAGCCACCGACTCGTTACTGTGATGGGAATGCAGTGAGCTTTGTCTCCTGCTTCTTTGCAGGTCCTCTGGATGAGCGAGAGCCTGCAAACTTCAACGAGGCCACTGGAGTTAAGTAGTGGGAAGATGCCATGAAGGAAGAGATTGCTGCTCTCAAGAAGAATGAAACCTGGGATCTTGTGCCCAAGGTTGATGACATTACTCCGGTAACTTGCAAGTGGGTGTATAAGTTGAAGAAGAAGACTGATGGGAGCATTGATAGGTTCAAAGCTCGCCTGGTTGCTCGAGGATTCTCACAACAGTATGGAGAAGACTATGAGGAGACGTTTAGTCCGGTTGCGAAGATGACTTCAGTTAGAGTGTGATTGCCTTGGCTGCTAGCAAGGGATGGAGGATGTGGCAGCTTGACGTGAAGAATGCTTTTCTTTACGGAGAGATTGACAAGGACATCTTCATGGATCAGCCACTTGGATTTATTTCTGAAGATCATCCGGACTATGTCTGCAAGCTCAGGAAGGCTCTCTACGGGTTGAAGCAAGCTCCTATAGCTTGGTATGGGAAGATAGCAGAGTATTTGCAATTCTGCGGGTATCTGGCCTCCAACTCGGATTCTAACTTGTTCGTCAAGAAGAAGGGGGAGCTTCAAGTCTTGGTCCTGCAGTATGTGGATGACATGATCATCACAGGGAATTCGGAGGAGGAAGTAGCAAGGCTCAGGGCTGAGCTTGCTATATGCTTCGAGATGAAAGACTTGGGAGAGCTTCATCACTTTCTCGGTCTTGAAGTGGAGAGGAAGAAGAGCGGTATACTCATTTGCCAAAGAGGATATGCAGATCGCATTGTGAAGCGGTTCGGCATGGGCGAAGGAAATAGTTGCTCTACTCCACTAGAACATGGGTTTAAGCTTCGAAGAGATGAGGGAGGGGTTCTTCATGATCCCTTGGTGTTCAGAGCTCTTGTTGGGAGCTTGATCTACCTGACGATTACTATGCCAGAAATTGCTTACGCTGTTGGCCGAGTAAGTCGGTTTATGGCTGAACCAAGGAAATCTCATCTAGTGGCGGCGAAGCACATCTTGAAGTATGTCAAGTCAACTTCTGACATGGGACTTCTCTATAGAAGGGACTCGGATTTTGCCTTGCTTGGGTACACGGATGCTGACTATGGCGGTGATTCGGATGATCGGAGATCAACTTCAGGTTATGTGTCCACTTGCGGTTCAGCTAGCATTTCGTGGTGTAGCAAGAAGCAGGACTTGGTGTCTGTCTCAACTACGGAGGTTGAGTATAAGGCTTCGGCCTTGGCTGCTCGGGAAGCCATCTAGTTGAGGAGACTTATAGAGGATGTTCATGAAGAAGTACAAGGGCCAACTTTACTCCGGGGTGACAATGAGAGTGCTCTCAAGCTGGTAAATAATCCAGTGTGTCATGCTAGGACAAAGCACATTGAGATCGATCACCACTTCATAAGGGAGAAGGTGTTGGAGGGATCTCTTCTGGTCGGGCATGTTCGGAGTAAGACAATCTTGCTGACATCTTCACGAAGCCACTGTCGAAGGGGCCTTTTGAGCGGTTGCGCAGCTTACTGGGCTTGATCACCACTTCCCACTTCAAGGGGGAGTGTTGAAAATTGTGAAGTGGAAGTGGTTGATGTGCAGGCCAGGCGGCCTGGGCGAACATAGCCGGCGGACTGGGCGGATTGAGCGGACTGCTGTTATGCGGCCTGGTGATAGGTCTAGTGGAAGCTGACTGTTCTTCTGAGCGGCTTATGCGGATTAAGTCCGCGGCCTGGGCGGACTGTTATCTGTGGATAGGGCGTTGGCTATCTTGCTGGCTTAGCTGAGTAAGGAGCGGCCTGAGCGGATAAAGGTCCGCAGTCTGGTGTACTTTGCTCAGTGGCCGTGTTGCAAGTTAGTGTTACCCAGCGGATTGGATCATGTCCGCGGGAGGCTTGCAGACTGGCGTGTCCGCAGTGTTCGTTGTTGCGGACTGGCCATAGTTTGTGGTTGTGGCCTTGCCGAGCTCTGGTAGTACAGCACTGATGTTGCTGTGGCGGACTGGTGTGTGGAGTCCGGCAGATGGCCGTAGCATTGGGCAGGCGTGCGAGTAGCTTGTGGACTGCTTCTCTTTGGCAAGGATTTGGCGGTCTGTGTTTCTTGGTTGATTGGCGGATGGAGCTATGTCCGCTGAGCTCGCGTTTGGCCCTTTGGTGGTTCTGGACTTGGTCACATTCTGTGAAAAGACCAGTGTATCTGTAGTATCCGCCAAGTCCGTTGATTGACCGGGCGGACTGCCTTTGGTCGTGGGCTTGTGGCGGATGGAGGCGTTGCTGTGGTGGTATGCGGACTGCCTCTTGTTTGTGCAGACAGTCACTGAAGAGGGATGATGACCAGTGTTTGGAGGCTTTGCGGGCTGGTGCCTTGTCCGCATAGCTTTGGCGGTCCGATGAGGGTTTGCCCAAAGGTGCCTTGCTCCTGGCGGGTTTTCCTTGGAATCCGGCTAAGTCCTTGCGGACTCAGTGGACGGAGTTTTTGCTAGCGCGCGGGCTGGGGCGGTGTCTCTATCCACTAAGGCGGTGACCACACTCCTCACCTTGCCTATAAATAGGACCCCCCCCCCTCCCGGCACGTCTACAGTAACTGAGTGAACAGTAAGTGGGGCTTGGGCAAATTGCTGCGGTCTGCGTTTTCTGTCTGCGCGGGTTGAGTAGAGCTGACGGTTTGTTGTGTGCAGGTCGCGCAGGTAGCTTCAAGGAGCCAGGAATTTGGCTTTGACTTTTGTCAAGTACTTGGAAGTGTGCGGTCTCTGCGGTTTCAGCAGGTCGCTCTGCGGCTTGTCAGTTCTCTGCTTCAACATTTGCAAGTTCCAATAACCTGTCTGCCAGGCGCAGGCGGGTAGGCGGTCTGTTCATCAGTTCATCAGCGGTAGGCGAATAATGGTGTGTCCGCGCGGCCTCGCGGCTTCGGCGGACTCCGTGTCTATTCAGCGTGTTGCAGCTTCAGCTCGGGCGGGTTCGGCGGACTTGGAGACTTCGGCTGTCTCGGCAGTTTCCAGTGCTGTCTGCCCGGCTTGGTTTTGTGCTTTCTGTTGTAGCTTGTGTACTAGCGAAATCATGTCTCGCTACGTATACCTCGCCATGTAAAGAAGTGTAATGAATAAAAGACCTGTTTGTGCTTCCATTGGTTGTTGGTGTTAACCTTGTTCCTTGGGTTTCCGCTAGATCAAAGTGTGAACTGGGTAGTACCGAGAATATTAATTTGGTTTTGGCTATCTTGCTGACCACTTTGAGAAAATTCAACACTTGTAAGCATCTTTATCAACACGGGACGCATTCCCAACAACCTCATCAAGGGATACCTCTTCCAAAACATAGAGCTTATGCTCTTGCCTGAAAATAATTCTTAGGTTCCTATACCAGTACAAATAATTAGTCCCGCTTAGCTTTTCCTTCTCAAGGATTGCTCGGAGGGACAGGGTGGAGTGTGAACCACTTGCCATGGAAATTTTACAAGAATACAAGCAAAGCAAATTAGTACTACATTTCAAAATACAATTTATATTTCAATTAGGACTTTAATCAGAAGCTCCCACTATTTTTGTCAAACTAATAACCCTCAAAATCAATTCGAAGAGTTTGGCGAGTAATCCTCTTAGTTGACAAGATCCATATTTCACTAACACTATGAGTAAGCTTTGGCTCTTCTCTCACAATGCAGCTATTTAGGTATGCAACCCTTGCTAATTGCATCACTATGCAATTCTTGTATGGGTGGTGAATAACTCTTTATTCGCATCCATCATATGGTGCATGTCAAACCCATGCCTCTGGGAACTCAACCTTTGAGGTCACCCAGTTAAGCTAGATCTGATGTCAACAGTGGGATATTACAATTATCCGCTCGCACCCTCACCAAGATAGATTAATGCACCTTGCTTTGGCAAGCCCACACTTCATCGATCGAGGCAGGAAGAGTGTCATCCATCGGAAGGCATCTGAATACTTAATATTACTTTAGAGATTTTAATTAGTTGATTAACTCTTTAATCATGGTTAACACTTAACCCATGTGCACATCAAGCAAAATAAAATTTAACAAGCATAATCCAAATGCATCCTAGATGTGCACAAGAATCATCAACACTTGATGAGCTGGGCTAAGTTTGAACATCTAGAATATTTCTAAATCTTCAGACCTACATACGCTGGACATGAGCAACACCAACTCCACTTACACAGTAGACAAGCATGTCACTTCTTGTGATATTCAAAATCTAACACATGCTTAGTGACACAAACCAACAAAGTGATGATTACTGTTAAGGAGTAAACATCAAAGAAATCGCATGCATTCTTGGGAAAATCCAAGACTAGATTTGGGCATTTAGAATACTTTTAAATCTCCAAAACTACACTCCATGGATTTAGCAAATTCTCAAACAATGAATATTGTTGACAACCTCCCTCTGATACCACTGTTCGATTTTTGGGGATGACACAACACTTGTGCGGGCAGCGGAAATAAGAACAAGAAAAACTCAAATGAGTTCGGATCTGACAATATTCATGAATCAAAAAGTAAAGCTTGTTGTAATAAAATTACCTTTGAGGGATTGAGTCTGAACTCAACCTAGATGCTCCAGAAGAATTGGGTCGGCCACTCAGCAGCTAGAGTCTTGAGCGCAGAAAGTATATCCGCGCCTCTACAGTAATCCACACGATCGGGAGAACTCGTAGCAACTTGTCGAACAAGAACTAGGTCGGGAGAGGACACTTAGCGTCTCCACAGACTGTTAGGTCTGTTGAAGGAGAGGTAGCGGTGACACTCGTCGGGATCAGGATCGGCTACGGCGACTAGATTGGTGAAACGCTTCCGTCGGGATTATAGGGTTTTCACCATTCGCACAGTGACAGCTCGTGTTCTTAGACGAAAAGAAAACTGTCATCATCAGAAAACACTAAAATATCCTATTTATACCTAAGGAATAAATAGAATAGGCTCCGTCGCAATTTCAACAAGTCAACATTTGACTCAGCACGGGCATTGAGTGACCTCAAAACACTCAATGCCAAAGTCCAGATGCGTTGAGTGCGTTGAGTGAACTCAACGTTGTCAATGCTTCTGCGCCGTGGCGTTGAGTGACCTCAACGTGATCAACGCCATCTGCACCATAGCGTTGAGTGATCTCAACACCCTCAAAGCCAAAGGCCAGAAGTGGCGTTCTACGAATCCGCGCCATAGGTCAAATTCGTCGAACGAAGTTCGACGAATCTGCGCCAAGGCCAAATTCGTGGAACGGAGTTCGACGAATCTGCGCCAAGGCAAAATTTGTCGAACGGAGTTCGACGAATCTTCGCCAAGACCATGTTCGTCGAATGGAGTTCGACGAATCTGCGCCAAGGCCAAATTCATCGAATGGAGTTCGACGAATCTGCGCCAAGGCCAAGTTCGTCGAATGGAGTTTGACGACTGAGCCATGATATTGAGTAAACACAACGCACTCAACGTTTTTGCCGAATATTTTAAGCATTTTCTTTTTTTTCTTTCAACTCATCACATGAGCTATAAAATACATATCCAATCTCTCAATTTCTCCACAATCTTATGTGTGACCCTGATAGGCTCATACTGAGTTGGCAGTGAGGCTACATGCTTGATCACTTCCAATCACTATGGTACCACATATTTAGTGTTAGTTGTTGACACAAAGGACGAAGAAGTTAGATGTCTTGATCCAAACATAATTATAATATATTATCTTTGCTAATAGTTTTTGTTCTCTAAAAATTAGGTTCGGTTCAATTTTTTCGGTTTACCCAACCAACAAACAAAATCAAACCAAAATGATGTCGATTTTCAGCCCTCCCCCCACTAAACCAAAGACGAACCAAATTGATCGATTCAGTCTGAAAATCGGTTCGGCTTGATCGGTTTTGGTTTTTCATACACACCCCTACATATCGGCAGATGATATCTCCCCATATGAAGTTCTTCACTACTTGAGTCATTATTTTGGCTAATGTTTTAGCTTCCATCCACTTGCTAAAGTAATTGATCATCACCAAAATAAAACGCCACTATCCACTTGTTGTTGGGAATAAACCTATCAAGTTCATTCCCCAGACAACAAACGGCCAAGGTGTATAGATAGACTTATGTTATCATGCCAGCTGGACCTAGAGGGGAGTGAAATTTTGACATCTTATGCTCTTTCTGGAGAAATATGCACAATCCTTCTTGATTGTGGGCCAAAAGTAACCCTGGCAAAGAATTCTTTTCTCTATGGTTCTTGCCCCTGAATTACTGTCGCACTCCCCTGAGTGTACCTCTTGTGGGACTTGAGGGACCTACCCTTCCGCCACACACCTCAATAAGGGCGAGAGGAGAGTCCTTTGAGAGATAATTTCAGAGATCAAAGTATAATGGGTCGTGTTCAACTTGAACCTTCTCTTATCGTTCACCGTAGGATGAACTTCTCCAGTTGGGAAATAGTAAATGAACGGATCCACCCATGATGATCGTTGATTAACCTCCAAAACATTTGCCTCTTCTACTGCCTGGCGAAACTTCTCTGTAAGAGTTCCCCTAGCCAAATGTCCGTACTTGGCCAGTACATCAGCCTCCACATTTTCTTCCCTCATGATATGTCATATGCTAAAGGTATGAAAACATCTGATACTCTTCTTGATGAGGGTTGGATAGCATTGCAGGAGCGGCTCCTTGGTTTCAATAATGTCATTAACATGTGATGCCATAACCAATGAATCTGTCTTGACCTCTATATTATTAATGCTTATATCCCAGGACCAGCTCAGCTTGGCCACCAGTTCCTCATACTCGGCCAGGTTATTCATGATGGGAAAATGCAACTTAATTGCTTGTTAAATTTAGCTTCGCAAGGTTTGACTAAGATAATCTCGGGCCCAATAGAGTTTACCACAGAAGCTCCATCCATGAACATTTTCTAGCACAGCAGGGCTGGAGTATCCTGTCTGATACTACTGTCGTTTGCCAAATCGATAAGTAAATTGGAAAAGGCGTGCTTTGATGGACGCCCTTAGAAAGTATGCCACATCAAACTCACTAAGCTTTATGGCCCACTTTGCTAGCCGTTTTGAGTTGTCCGACTTTTCTAGAACTACTATTAGGGGGAGGTCGGTAACCACCTTGATGAAATGGGATTGAAAATAAGGTCGGAACCTTCACATTAATGTTGGAACCGAGGTTCGGTTCCACCCAGAGTTCATACCTGGGGGTGCAGCTCACACCTACTTCTCTCAAGTCGTCCCTTGGTGAGAGAGCTGAATTTGGAGAATGACCCTTGGCTCGAGCATGGAGGTCCTACCTCACATCCGGAAGACCTTTGAGATTTCCCCCTCCCTAACCAGTGTCGAGCTAGGTGCCTTGGAGGACGAAGTAAGAAGATGAGGATTGGAGAAAAAATGATCCCTCGCCAAGGCACCTCAAGGGTCTATTTATAGATTTTTGGGGATGGACTGTCAATAGCGCAATCTCAATGCTCTAACATTACTGAAATACCATAGGGCAGGTCTGCCAACAACCATATTTCGATGTTCTGAACGGTTATTTATAGCCCACCATGGGCAAAACAGCCGACCCTCAAGCCGAGCGAGACCCTCAAGCCGGGCAAGCTGGGAAGGTGTCAGCCTCCCGCTGCACCCGCCTTCATGAAGAAGGGTCGGGGAAGGTGCCGGCCTCCCGCTGCACCCGCCCCCTAAAAATAGGGCTTGGGCATGTGTCGGCCTCTCGCCGCACCCGCCCCCTGAAATGGGGCCGGGGCGAGTGCCCGCCTCCCGCCGCACTCGCCCCTCAATATGAGGTCGGGGCGGGTGTCGGCCTCCTGTCGCACCCGCCCCCTGGAATGGGGTCGGGGCAAATGCCAGCCTCCCGCCGCACTCGTCCCCCAAGATGAGGTTAGGTCGGGTGTCGGACCTCCCGCGGCACCCACCCCCTGGAATGGGACCGGGGAGAGTGCTGCCTCCCACCACACTCACCCCCAAGATGAGGCTGGGGCGAGTGTCGGCCTCCCGCCGCACCCGCCCCCTAGAATGGGGTCGGGGAGAGTGCCGACCTCCCGCTGTACTCACCCCCTAATAGTACACCAAGCACTAGCAAGCTAGGCAAGTCTTTCGTCCCCCTACTAGAATATCAAGCAGATCAACAATAAATTTGACTCCAAGAGTGCAAAACCCCCTAAAATCTTACAAATGTGTAGCAAGTATTACGCCTTGCTTGGGGTCCCCGCTCCGTGAATATCGGGTTGTACACAATCCCCGCTCTTTTCGAGTGAGTTCTACGCTCGGAAAGAAACATCCAACCCAATGTATTCGCTAAATATAGCACTCTTGGAGCCGAAAAAACTTGGACACTCTGAGAGGTCAACCTGTCGTGCCAGCTAACGGGAGCCTGGGTGGCGAGATCCCCTCCGGGAAGAATTCACTTAACCTTGTTGAGGGGTCAACCTACCATGTCAGCTAATCGGAGCCTGGGTGGCGAGATCCCCTCTGGGTAGGAACTTTTTCTCCACCGAGGTACATTCGACCCATCCAGCTAGTGAGAGCCTGGGTGAGGAGATCCTCTCGGGGTTGGAACTTTTTCTCCACCGAGGCACATTCGACCAATCCAGCTAGAGAGAGCCTAGGTGGGGAGATCCTCTCGGGGTTGGGAATTTCTCTCCTCCGATGCACATTCGACCCATCCAGCTAGTGAGAGCCTAGATTAGGAGATCCTCTCAGGGGTTGGTTCCTTCTCTCCACCGAAACACATTCGACCCATCCAGCTAGTAAGAGTTTGGGTGAGGAGATCATCTTGGGGTTGGTACTAACTCTCCACCGAGGCACATTCGACTCATCCAGCTAGTGAGTTCCTGGGTGAGGAGATCCTCTTGGGGTTGGTACTTTCTCTTCACCGAGGAACATTCGGCCCATCCGCTAGTGAGAGCCTGGATGAGGAGATCCTCTCGGGGGTTGGTTTCTTCTCTCCACTGAGACACATTCGACCCATCCAGCTAGTGAGAGCATGGGTGAGGAGATCCTCTCGGGGTTGGTACCTTCTCTCCACTGAGGCACATTAGACTCATCCAGCTAGTGAGAGCTTGGGTGAGGAGATCCTCTCGGGGCTGTTACCTTCTCTCCACCGAGGCACATTGATACGTTGGACGGCAAGTGTACCGGTCGCACAAGTAATAAAAAATTGGTGAATTTCCCCAAGTATCGATCTCTTCAAGGAACACAGTAAGGTGGAGTTAATTTCGAGGACGACTTGAGATTGAAGTCCTTAGGTCGGAGCTAACGAAGGGGGGTTTTGATAGTTGCGGAAAAAGAAAGTAAAACACTATCAACTACTCTTATGCAACGCCGCTATATAATGCTTCACCAGGCGGGATGGAAGACTACACGGGCCGTTATGCACCGAATCGTTGGACGGATGAATGAGTAGGCTTGTGGATGAGGTGGTTATAACGGTGGATTTAGGGTCGAGGGCACCTCTTTGCTACGCACGCCACTAGTAATTGCTAGTGCGGCACAACCGGAAGTGGAGGTGGATGGAAAATAAAGGCGCACCTCAAGAAAATAACATAAATATGAAATCACATAAACATGATTGTATACATATGTTTATCAAAAAAAGATCAACTTCATCATATACAAGATATCAACTACACAATCAACAACAAGAGAAGAAAAGTGTGCGAAATCGACCAAATCCGAAGTCTTGCGGAGGATTTGCGGAAGGAATTGCTAGGTTGTCAATCCACATCCTAGCTCAGTCCTCAACTGCATCTGGGGTAGAGGAGGCTGTCACTCACTCCCAATGGACCCGTCTTCTTCGTGTCACGAGTCGGTGGAGTATGGCACAAACTTGCCCTAGCTTGATGGAGAAAGCTAGATCTGAATCTTCTTGAAGCTAAAGGATGATGGAGGAGGCCGAGAGGAAGCTCCGGCTTTGATTTGGCGTTGAAAGCTTGCCCAGAGGCCTCTCCAAGGTGGAAATCGGCGGAACTTTGCCCTAAAACCGTGGGAAGAACAGCAGGCCCCAGTCCTCCCCCGGAATAAGAAATCGGTGTTGTAAATAGAAGCAGGTAAGAAAATAGGCATGCACAGTTTGGCGCACGACCGTGCGCTAACTGTGCGTTATTAACTTGCAGGCCAAGCTTGTGGAAGATGAAGCGTTGACCCGTGTGTTTTACTCGCGGACGGACGCTTCTGCCCATGCGTGAAGGAAATCGCACGGGTAAACACAGAGCGCAGGAAATCAAGAAAATACAGTAGAACCGTGTGTTTTACTCGCGCATGGGCACTTCCGCCCGTGCGTGAACAAATCGCACGATTAACCACAAAATGGAACAAATAAGAAAGCTACAGGACAACTGTGTGTTTCCTTCGCGCACGGTTTCGATGAAATCGTGCGTTAACCGTGCATGAAGATCGTCGAGCTCAGCTCGACGAAATTCATCGAGCTCAGTTCTACGTTTCTCTTGCACAAACAAAACGCACGATCACAAAGAACCGTATGCTAAGAAAACGCACGACCATGCGTTTTCCTCATACCTGCATTCCAGCCTTGGGGAAAACGCACCACTTGCATACAAACAAATAAAAGCAAGCAGGACCCTCCAGCAAAACAGAAATGCAACAAAATCAACTGGAAAGAGCCCCTGGGGAGCACCATGTGCTTACCCCCAACAACAGAATGCGTAATTGCACACTCATGGGACAAAACAATGCACTTAGCGTGAAAAGCTGTATAAATGAAATATCAACGATGACATACTAAAAGTGAAGTGCAAGTGCGTGAAATTTAGCCTAGATGAGTCCAAAAAACCCTACATAAATCGGACTCATCACACCCCCAGACTTATCTGTTTGCACGTCCCGAGCAAACAAAATCTATGTAGATAGGGGAAATGATTTAGCTAACATAGAAATTGTGATATGGAGTACCATGCGAAGTCGCATGCTCGTACGCGTAAAAATATAAATAGAGGAAATTTCTAAGTATGCAAAATAGTTTACACTCTTCATAATGCATATCAAAATTTTATTACTACTCAAAAATGGAATCACGGAGAATCTTTTGGTCACGCGTAGGAAGAAAGTAAGCATGCCACTAAGGTGAGCTTTGCCAAAGACCGGGGCTCAGGATCACCTCCAAAGGAATCCACCAATGTCGGGGATCATATGCTTGCCCGTTCATACTCTCTCCACGGTACTAGTTCGACTCAAGCATGAATCTGTAGGACTTTAGGAGAATCATGGGGCTTGGGTTACGGTGAGGTAAACAAAGATAAACAGGAAGCTTGTGCATCTAACCCAAATGAGCTATCATAAAAAGAATCCATCTGCTAACCAAAATACACGCGGGTACACCACACCCCCAGACTTAATTTTTAAAATATGGGTGTCTGCACCACCTACTCCAAATACAATCTCATCACAAATATAATTTTCAATTGTACTTTTTCTTTTTTACTTTTCATTTTCACATATAAATTTTTTTAAAACATTTTCTTTTCTTTTAACAATTTCAGCAAATATAAACTTTGGAGCACATCCACATATTAACAATGAATATCACCTCATCAACACCCCAACATGAAAAATATAAAACACTAAAGCTCGACTTGGGTGTGCGACTAGGATCGGCTATGAGGCTTTGGTGAAATAATTGTGGAGCTAAATCAAAAGAAGGGTAAGCACAACGGGGCTTAGCGAGGATAAGACGTTAGGAACGGTACAAAGCTAAACCGGGCCAAAAAGATGGCCTACATCACGCTCATGCTTGACTAACCATGCATCTATACTTCGAGAGTAGCTTGGGGCAAGTTCTTAGCCACTGAGAAAGATGATCCTTCCACCCGACTTGAGCAAAACGAGTCTAGTGACGGCAACACATATCCCTACACTACCGTTCGATTCACCCCGAATTGACCAATTTTTGAGTAGAATAAAAAGTCTTTACGCAAATAGAAAAATATAAAATAATAAGCATACAGAAAAATTAAATCTACTCCAATTTCTACACGAGATGAGAGCACTTGAATAGGAGCACAACAGGGTCAACATTTTACTCCGTCTCACAATCCTATGCCAGCACAATAATTTTACCAAATCATACAAAAGAAACGAGTTTAACTTGCAGCACGATAACAGCTAAGCATGCACGCATGTGGATGCAGTGGTGTGGGATGCGATGAACTAATCAAAATAAAACAATAAAAGCTTCTAGTATGCACATGAAATGTGCGCGTGCAAAAGGTAACAAATACTGACTCTCCCCTAGACTTAAACTAAGCTACACAGCATATGATATGGAAAATTAATTCAAATAGAGACAAGGGAAGAGGTTACCCAATGCTCAGCTAGTGAGCATACCAAAAGACGAGTGAAAAATATAGACCGGCCCGCCAAACGAAGAATCACAACCCCGCCAATACGAATTGTCATGAGTACCTACAGGGGTGAGCTCCGCAAAAACAAAAGAAAAATACACAAAATACAAAGAAGCACTAAAACTAAAATAGACATGAAAAATAAAAATGCAGAAAATATAACTCAACTACTGGGGTTATTGTCATCCCAGTACGACTTATTCGGCTAAGGAAAAGGTTCTAGCTAATTGGCCTATGAAAAGAAAAATGCACAGGTAACTGTTCCATTATCCGTTTCGGTAACGGGTACCTATACGGCGATAAAGCAGTTACCCCTCTACCTAAACAATAATACATGTCCAACACAGGTAGAGGAACTAGGAAGTAAGAAGAGGAGGAGCATTGGTCCTCACTCTTCTCACCACAAAATAAATCTTTGCCCACCAAGGTATCTTCTACCATAGATCCGCAGGAGGCGATGGCGACAGCATGAGCACAAGACACATCGTCATCCCAACGTACCCGTGGAGACTCAACCCGCACAGGCTCAGATAGAGAAGGTGGGTTAAGAAACAAAGGAGATGAAAAACTAAAATAATCAGAAATAGTGGGAGTGGTCCCGGTCTCACTCCCAGCAGGATCCAAGCATAGATCATCGTCGGTGTCATTTGAGTCATAGTAAGGTGAATCCGAGAGTTCGAGGTACTCGGTGGTGGTTTGGACCTCCTCATCCAACAAGGAAGTGAAAAATTCCTCATCAGAAAGGATCTCCTCATCATCCCACCTCGGTGCGTCATCAAGTTCCAAGGTGTCACACTCTCCATTCGAGAGAATAACGTCCTTGTCCCACATTGGCGCAACCTCAGGCTCTGAATCACTATCCGGCATAACTTCATCAACCGACTCACTAAAAATGGGGATAGATAATTCATGCAAAGAAAGCGGAGGAACAACAACATCAGAGAAAATATGTGCAGGCTCCTCTGGGGGTGAATCCAAAAGAGGGGAAGAATGCATAGGGAGAGACGACACCACAATGTCATCACACCGATCAGCAGAAAGTCTAATGGGTATATCCGCAGCAGTACCTCATAGACAAGGTGGTGCTGCAAATATATCATCAGAATCAGAAGGGTCAGCCGATTGAGAGGTGGATGGAACGAATCGGATAGTGGGTTCATCATCATCCTCCAACTGGCGCTGAAATTCTGCGCAATCTTTCAACACGTGGCCGGCTCTTCGACAACACAAACACCATTTTCCATTACTCCTCGGTCCTAGTAGGACCGACGAGGAATAAGAAAAAGGTGAAGGTGTAGAAGAGAATTGACCATAAGACTTGGGTATGGTGTATGGAGTACCATAATAGGACGGTGCTCCATACACTGAACAACGAGAATCATGCTCACTATCTTCAGTGGGGCACTCATCACTACCATGCCTATAATCCCCACACCATCTGCAACAGATATTCATATAAGAAAACATGGTGCAGCAAGAAAGAATTCACCAACAGAAATATTCTAAGCAAAAATTAACTATACACTAGCAGAAAAAAAGAAAAGGAAAACCTGCTGCTGAAAATTTAAAACTAGAAAAGGAACAAAAAAAATAAGCAACAAAGTCTAAAAACTAAAGCAAAGAAGAAAACATGAAATGTACAAATGGAAAAGGGCTTCGATCTACTATCTCCCTCTCCAAAAACTCACACGACTGTGTTCCCCAGCAACGACGCCAAAAGCTTGATGCGTTGGACGACAAGTGTATCGGTCGCACAAGTAATATAAAATGGGTGAATTTCCATAAGTATCGATCTCTTCAAGGGACACAGTAAGGTGGAGTTAATTTCGAGGAGGACTTAAGATTGAAGTCCTTAGGTCGGTGCTAACGAATGGGGGGTTTTGATAGTTGCGGAAAAAGAAAGTAAAACACTATCAACTACTCCTATGTAACGCCACTATGCGATGCTTCGCCAGGCAGAGGATGGAAGACTACACGGGCCACTATGCACCAAATTGCTGGGCGGATGAACGAGTAGGCTTGTGGATGAGGTGGTTAGAACAGCAGAATGAGGGTCAAGAGCACCTCTTCGCTACGCACGCCACTAGCAATTACTAGTGCGACACAACCGGAAGTGGAGGAGGATGGAAAATAAAGGAGCACCTCAAGCAAATAACATAAATATGAAATCACATAGACATGATTGTATACATATGTTTATCAAAATAAGATCAACTTCATAATATACAAGATATCAACTACACAATCAACAACAAGAGAAGAAAAGTGTGCGAAATCGACCGGATCCGAAGTTTTGAGGAGGATTCGCGGAAGGAATCGTTGGGTTGTCAATCTGCATCCTAGCTCGGTCCTCAATTGCGTCTGGGGTAGAGGAGGCTGACACTCACTCCCAATGGACCCGTCTTCTTCGTGTCATGAGCAGGTGGAGGATGGCACAAACTTCCCCTAGCTTGATGGATAAAGCTAAATCTGACTCTTCTTGAAGCTCAAGGATGAAGGAGGAGGCCGAGAGGAAGCTCCGGATTTGATTTGGCGTTCAAAGCTTGCCCAGATGCCTCTCCAAGGTGGAAAACGACGGAACATTGCCCTAAAGTCACGGTAAGAATAGCAGGCCCCGGTCCTCCCCCAGAAGAAGAAATCTTCCCTTTAAATAGAAGCATGTCAGAAAAATAGGCACGCACGGTTTGGCGCACGACCTTGCGCTAACCGTGCATTATTAACTTGCAGGCCAAGCTTGCGGAAGATGAAGTGTTGACCTGTGCGTTTTACTCGCGCACGGGCGCTTCCGCCCATGCGTGAAGGAAATCGCACGGGTAAACAAAGAGCGTAGGAAATCAAGAAAATACAGTGGAACCGTGCGTTTTACTCGCGCACGGGAGCTTCCGCCCGTGCATGAACAAATCGCACGATTAACCACAGAATGGAACAAACAAGAAAGCTACAGGAAAACCGTGCGTTTCCTTCCCGCACGGTTCCGATGAAACCGTGCGTTAACCGTGCGTGAAGATCGTCGATCTCAGCTCGACGAAATTCGTCGAGCTCAGTTCGACGTTTCTCTTACACAAACAAAATGCACGATCACAAAGAACCGTGTGCTAAGAAAATGCACGACCGTGCGTTTTCCTCAATCCTGCATTCCAACCTTGGGGAAAATGCACCACCCGCATACAAACAAATAAAAGCAAGCAGGACCCTCTAGCAAAACAGAAATGCAACAAAATCAACTAGAAAGAGCCCTTGGGGAGCACCATGTGCTTACCCACAACAACAGAATGCGCAATTGCACACCCATGGGCCAAAACAATGCACTTAGCGTGAAACGTTGTATAAATAAAAGTGAAGTGCAAGTGCGTGAAAACTAGCCCAGATGAGTCCGAAAAACCCTATATAAATCGCACTCATCACACATTCGACCCATCCAGCTAGTGTGGGCCTAGGTGAGGAGATCCTCTCGGGGTTGGAACCTTCTCTCCACCGAGGCACATTCGACTCATCCAGCTAGTGAGAGCCTGTCTGAGGAGATCCTCTCGGGGCTGGTACCTTCTCTCCACTGAGGCACATTTGACCCATCCAGCTAGTGAGAGCCTGGGTGAGGAGATCCACTCGGGGTTGGAACCTTCTCTCCACCAAGGCACATTCGATCCATCCAGCTAGTGAGAGCCAGGGTAAGGATATCCTCTCGGGGTTGGTACCTTCTCTTCACCGAGGCACATTCGACTCATCCAGCTAGTGAGAGCCTGGGTGAGGAGATACTCTCGGGGCTGTTACCTTCTCTCCACTAAGGCACATTCGACCCATCCAGCTAGTGAGAGCCTGAGTGAGTAAATCCTCTCGGGGTTGGAACCTTCTCTCCATCGAGGCACATTCAACCCATCTAGCTAGTGAGAGCCTGGGTGAGGAGATCCTCTCGGGGGTCGGTTACTTCTCGCCACTAAGGGACATTCGACCCATCCAGCTAGTGAGAGCCTGGATGAGGAGATCCACTCAGGATGAGAACTTACTACCGAGGCACATTTGACCCATCCAGCTAGTGGGAGCCTGGATGAGGAGATCCTCTCGTGGTTGGAACCTTCTCTCCACCGAGGCACATTCGACCCATCCAGCTAGTGAGAGCCTGGATGAGGGATCCTCTCGGGGGTCGGTTCCTTCTCGCCACCGAGGCACATTCGACCCATCTAGCTAGTGGGAGCATAGATGAGGAGATCCTATCGGGGTTGGTTTAGGCACGTCATTCGAATCATAATAAATTCAACATCCTCAAACGAGCAAAATTTCAAGATACATAGCCTCCTGACTCCGCTGGTCAGGGGTAGAGATCATTACAAAAACATAAAGTGAAAAATACTTTACCGAAGCAAGGTCTCTTCAACCTGCTCGGGCATGATGGTCGCCATTCGCCTCCTCCTCTGATACCCCTATCCTGCTCTCAAGCTCTCCATGATCTTCTCCATCTCCTCTGCCCTAGCCAGCCAGGAGATGGTGTTGACGGCCATGACGTAGCACTGTCTTGCCATCCTGGGCTCTGCCCTGACCCTGACTTGGATCCCTCAAGTGTTAAACTTGAGGCACTAGCGAAATAACGATTGCACGCAACAGAAGGCGTTGATGAGGGGTCTTCTGAAGATTGTGTTGTAATAACTCGGAGCGTCCACAATAACGAACTGACAGTTCCTTGAGGTCCCCCCCCCCCCAACGAACTTCACCTGGAGTCCGACTCCACCTTCTACCTCCTTCCTTTCCCCTAAAAATCCGAACAGGAGTCCGTCCCAGGCCAACACCCTCCTTGGTTCCACCTTCATCTCAACAAACGTCTTCTCGAAAATAACGTTGACAGAGCTCCCGTTGTCAACCAAGATCCAGGAGACGGTGTAGCCTTTGATTACTGTCTAGATGACCAGCGCATCACAGAACGGATCCTCATGATCTGGCAGGTCCTTCATTGAGAAGGTGATCCTCTCCTCTTTGGATGGGGTCTGAGATGTCGAGACGACGCTCCGATAGTATTCGACATGGAGGATTGCCTTTCGAGTGGCCTCGATCCCTACTCCACCGTGGATCACGCCTATACCTCCAGGGGGTCCAACATCGACCCGGTCCTCACATACGTCATCTCCTTCTACTATGGGTGGAACTTCTTCAATACACATTGGCGGCTGCTGCTGGGCTGGGCCACTCGCCTCTCTGACTTCCAAGAATTTTGGGCAGGTAGTTGTGGCATGACCCTCTACCTGGTGGAAGTCGCAGTACGACAACATTCTTCCTCCCCTTCTTCGATGGGCTGGGCGATCTCTCTTGTTACCTCTTCCCCCTCTTCCTATCGTCACGGCTTGTTGTGGTGGTCGTACGAGCTGCCTAAGGGCTTGCCTCTAGAAGTTGAACCTCCCTTGGCCACCATGAAAGTTCCCCCCAACCTGGGCGAGACCACTTCCTGGACCCTGAACAGGCCCTCCCTGTTGCCTCCAACCTGGCTCCAGACCTTCATGAGGTCCCTGGAACCCATGAGCTCTCTGCTCTTCTCTCCTTCTTCCCACCGGATGCCTCGAGCACCTTGCTCCTTCGACTCTGCCTCTGTTAACCTTGCCAACTTCTTGACAAATACTGGGTTGGCCGCCTCAGTTGTTATCTCCTCTGCCGCCCTTTCCATCAGCTCCTCGAAGGATAGGGGTGACTTTAGGGTTAGACTCATCGTGAAGAACCCCTCACGTAACCCCACTGTAAATGCCATCTGGATGGTATACCCCGGCAACTCCTGGACGTCCAGGATCTCTTCTTGGAACCTGTCCACATATTGTGCTAATGACTCCTCTGCCCTCTGACTTATCAGGAAGATGGACTCGGGACTCTTCTTCCACTTTTTGAAGTGGAGAAGTGAAGCTGAAAACTCCGGTTTAAGTCTTCAAACCCATAGATCGATCTCGCTGGGAGTTGATGAAACCAATGTCTTGCCTTGTCTTTCAACGAGATCGCAAAGTGGCGACACTTGAATGCATCCGTCATCGACCTGATAGAGACCGCATCTTCGAACCACTGCAGGTGTTGGATGGGGTCATTCTTCCCGGTATAGTAAGTCATGTCAGGATCTCTAAACCCCTCTAGAACGGGAGCTGAGACAATCAGCTCGCTGAAGGGTGACCCCCTATTTGGTGATCTTGCATGCTCCACTCGCATGACCCGCTTGCCTAGGAGGCTAGCACTAGCCGGGCTGGGGAATAACTCCCGGCCGGTGAGGTCTCGCTCGACCACCTCTCCCATCCTTTCCTTCCCGGTCCTTCTTCCTAATACACTTTCTTCTCCCCCTCCTGGGGTCATCTCGCCTAGACCCCTGAGAGTTGTCTCATTGAGACCCATGAGAGCTGGTTCCTGGGGGGTGGGAGTTGAGCAGTCACCCCGAGGGGCCATACTTCGCAGCATCTCCATGATGCCTTGGATGGATGTCATGAACTCTTCCCTCCCTACAAAGGGTGTTGGGTTGGGGGATTGTTGAGATCATCACCACCTCCACGATCTCCCGCCATGGAACCTCCTTAGGAAGTTCTGTATGATCTGCGGTCCATGCTCACTGCACTAAAATGTTGGAACTGAGATTCGGTTCCACCTAGAGTTTGGACCTAGGAGTGCAGCTCACACCTACTTCTCTCAAGCTGTCCCTTGGTGAGAGACCTGAATTTGGAGAATGACCCTTGGCTCGAGCGTGGAGGTCTCACCTCACACCCGGAAGACCTTTGAGATCTCCCCCTCCCAAGCCAACGCCGATCTAGGTGCCTTGGAGGATGAAGTAAGAAGATGAGGATTGGATAAAACCTTATCCCTCTCCAAGGCACCTCATGGCTCTATTTATAGATTTTTGGGGATGGCCTGCCAATAGCGCAATCTCACTGCACTAAAATTACTGAAATACCCCTGGGCTGGTTAGCCAACAATCACATTCTGCCGTTCTGAGCAGCATTAGCAGCCCACCAGGGGAAAAATAGCTGACCCTCAAGCCGGGAGAGCTGGGCGGGTGCCGGCCTCCCGCTGCACCCGCCTTCCTGAAGAAGGGCCAGGGAGGTTGTCGGCCTCCCGCTGCACCTGCCTCCCTAAAAATTAGGCCGGGGCGGGTGTCGGCATCCCGCCGCACCCGCCCCCTTAAATGGGGCCGGGGCGAGTGCCGACCTCCCGCCGCACTCGCCCGCCAAGATGAGGCTGGGGCAGGTGCCGGCCTCCCGCCGCCCCCGCCCCCTGGAATAGTGTCGGGGCGAGTGCCGGCCTCCCGCCGCACTCGCCCCCCAAGATGAGGTTGTGGCGGGTGCCGACCTCCCGCCGCACCCGCCCCGTGGAATGGGGCTGGGGCGAGTGTCGGCTTCCCGCCTTACTCACAGCCCAAGATGAGGTTGGGACGGGTGTCATCCTCCCGCTGCACCTACCCCTAGAATGGGGCCGGGGCGAGTGGCGGTCTCCCGCCGCACTTGCCCCCCCCCCCCAAGAGTACACCAAGCACTAGCAATCTAGGCAAGTCTTTCGTCCCCTACTAGAATATCATGTAGATCAACAATAAATTTGACTACAAGTGTGCAAAACCCCCTAAAAGCTTACAAATGTGTAGCAAGTCTTATGCCTTGCTTGGGGACCCCGCTCCGCGAATACGGGGTTGTGCAATCGAGACGATCAAGGCCAAGGCCAGCTTCTCCAGGATCGGGTAGTGTGTTTCAAATCTCTTCAATACATGGATGACATAGTAAATGGGGAATTACTTCCTGTCTTCTTCCCGGACCAAGACTGAATTGATGGAATCCTTGCTAAGATACCAGGTACAATAATAGTTCTTCTGACTGGCGAGGGTTTTGGAGAAACTGAGTGGAAGTTAGCTGACGTATTAATTCTTCGAACACTTAATTGCACTCTTCGATCCACTCAAACTTCTTCCCTCCTCGAAGGGTTTTCGAAGAAAGGGGCACACTTGTCTCCAACATGTGAGAAAAAGGGACTAAGCTTTGCCACCCTTCTTGCCCACTATTGGACCTCCTTTGGGATTTTTGGAGTTCACATCTGCAATATGTCCTTCACCTTGTCTGGATTGAGCTCCAGACCCTGGGGGGTGAGCGCTGCCCAAGAAATTTCACCTGCTGGCCCCGAAGATGCAATTAGCTGGGTTAAGCCTCATATTCAACTTTCGAAGAGTAGAGAACGTATCCGACAGATCTTTAAGGTGGCTTTCCACCTCATAACTCTTGATGAGAAGATCGTCGACGTAGACCTTTAAGTTGCATCCCTTCTTATGTTTGAACACATGGTCCATCATCCTTTGATATGTAGCACCAACATTCTTCAACCCAAACAACATGACCTTATATTAATAGCATCCTTCATTTGTGATGAATGAGGTATGGAGCACGTCGGGCTCAAGCATCGTTATCTAGTTGTACCACAAACTATCCAGGAAATGCATCACCGAGAATCCTACCGCAGAGTCAACCATGGAATCAATCTGGGGTTGGGGATAGAAATCCTTAGGGCATGCCTTGTTGAGTTTGTTGAAGTCGACGCACATTCTCCACTTCTCATTAGCATCCCGTACCATAACTGCATTGGAGATCCAATCCAAGTATTGACTTCTCAGATGAGCCCAGCTTCTAATCGCTTGGATACCTCTTCTCGGATGGTATCAGCAAAGGTAGTCTCCACCGCTCGCTTCTCCCACTTGACTGGTCTGAAATTAGGGCTGATGTTGAGACGATGACAGGCGACGTTTGGGTCGATCCCGGGCATGTCAGAAGTTGACCATGTGAAGATGTCGAGTTTATCCAGCAAACACTTGATGTGAAATGCCTTATCCCTTGCTTCCAATTCACATTGATAGAGATGGTCCTGATCCCGACTACCCCTGGAACAGGCACCAGTTGAACCTCTTGAGCGGGTTCAAGGTGCATCCCGCTTGCGCGGGCCGCAAACTTCTAAGCATTTGCACCCATCTCGCGGTCTTCAACAACAATTCACTCGCCTTGGAAAGTGTTTGGCTGCAGCCTCTCCGAAGGGCCCCGACAGCCTCCTCCCTTGTCGTTCATGGAGCAGTGCGCACTTCCTGGAGCAGAAGAACACTACGGTTGCCCTTCAACTGTAGGTACGATTTCATCAAGCGCTTGACACAAGCTCACATCACCAAATTCTTTTGGAGTCAAAATTGTCACAAACTCTCAGAGCACTATCCCTATATCAGTTGGTCGATAGAGGAAAGAGAAGTTTGTAGACGATCTGTTACTAGCCCTGGAGAGTCGAACAGCGGAGGAACGGAAAAGAGAATGTCAGTGGCAGCGGCGTTTTGAAGCCAGGAAAATTCCCAACCGTGGAATTCAGACCAATACCGCCTAAGGTTACCGGCTCAGAGGTAAGATCAGGCGACTAGTATGACTAGGATGAAGAGCGAAGGCAAACAGGACCCCAGAAATTGCGGCAGGAAGGCCCCACCACGTACCTGGATGCTCGAAAGGAGGAGCCCCTTCTCAACCAAAAGTGGTCAAACTAGTTACGAGGGAAACTAGCTGATGACTAAGCCGCAAGGTCGCGACCTGGCCTCTAAGGAAAAGGATTTCAAAGGCTCGGCTAGTATCTTGAAAGGAGAGCTCGCGAGTATCCTGCCGTGTATTTTGTGTGTCTCACCTCGTACACCTGGGGTCCTATTTATAGGGAAATCCAGGGAGGGGGTTCATATTTGTAACACCTCCCCTTTAATGAACGTATAATATGGGTCCGGCCGGGGCCCCACAACATACGGACGCCACAGCTTTAGTATTATAAGTTGATATAACTACCCAAACTCAAAACACTTGCACAACACAGCGAAAACAAAACAGGACTAGAAGTTATCCACCACTAAAGAGTAAAACAAATGGCCTTAAGGCCTTACATCAAGTGTCCAAAAACAAATAGTACATCAAACATGAATGTGCTCAGCACTCCTAGTCTACCTCGGCATGCAAGCCGGACAAAATAGTCTCAAACAAACATCATCATAACTGCAGTGCTACAAAAGAGGGAAAAATACTTCATGGGGCTTAGGCCTTTTTGGCGGGCGTGCTAGCTTCTGCATGAGATCCTTGCCCTGTAAAAATTATTAGTAACGTGGGTCAGCAAAGGCTGACCTCAAACTGTGTAATAACACATCTCCTCCCGGCCGCCCCTAACGGACCCCGGGGAACCCTCCAACCTGCAAGTCAGCACTTCATATGCAATATAATCATCTATAAATAGAAAAGCATTAAAACAGGCTTGGATGTCTCAATCATCAAACACGTTCTCTACTGGTTGAGCATGTAATAAAAGGGCCTACTATGCAACATGTATGCAACACTCGGGCTTCGCCCAAGGCACCCTACTGCGTATGCATCTAGCACAACATCACAACATTTGGGTACTCACATTTCCCCAATTGGCATAAAGCCGCAAACACTAAGGGAGACACCTCTCCCTCAAACGGCGCACAGGCCGCCACAAGGAAATCTTGCCAAGGCCCCACCCGCTCGTGGGCTTAGCCCCGGGCTTGCCTGCAAGCTCTGACGTCTCATGTCAGGATTCCAACAAACACAGACCGACCAATTCTAAGAAGCCTTGCTGGACCCCACCCGCTCATGGCCTCTTTGCCCGGGCTTGCCCCAAGCTTGGCATTCTCGTCAGTCTCACAGCAGGGGACTAGTCTCGCCGGGACACTCTCCACACTTGACGCACATGTCACGGGATAGCCAGCCGACCACGGAGACATAGCCACGCCTTGGCACAACACAAACCAAGACTAAATACATCGTAATCCCTCTTTGTACTGCAGCGTTCCCGCGCACCAAGGAAACCATCTCCAACTCGTGCGGAGCT
Organism: Platanthera guangdongensis; assembly: GCA_039583875.1. Lineage (NCBI taxonomy): Eukaryota > Viridiplantae > Streptophyta > Magnoliopsida > Asparagales > Orchidaceae > Platanthera > Platanthera guangdongensis. The sequence continues at coordinate 41,062,049 of CM077163.1, read as the reverse complement.
AACCTTGTCCACCAAGGAAACCATCTCCAACTCATACGGAGCTAACCTTGTCCCTCAAGGAAACCATCTACCGCCACGAGGAGCTAACCTTGTCCAGGTTCGACTACACGTACCTTTTCAAGCAAATGGGACAATCACCACCACAACACAAACGGCATCTTGCCGCAACGGAAATCTCTACGAATCCCTAAGTTCGTATGCAACATCACCGAGTCGGACTAACGGTCGCGACTACGGCTTCACCCACCATGCCTAATCCACTAGCGAAGCGGATCTCTAATGCAAAATATGCCGGGGACGGACTCAATCAACCCGGAGGTTCCTCTTGAACCTTGGCAAACCAAAGCCCCTCTCATTTGAGAGTTTGGTGCCCAAAATCTAGAAGAAAACGATGCTAAAAACGTGCATCCTAAAGACCGAGAGGAGAGATGTCGTTACCTTCCGACTCCTCTTCCTTGTCATGGCAAAAATGGCCTGATGGAAATCTTCGCAATGATCTAAGCTTCACGGATCCGGACTCGGCTCGCGATTTGGAGCACCGAAACCCTTCCTACAGCCCAAGACCTTCTTCTTCTTCCTCCTTGCTCTAGTTTCTCTCAAGAACTTAGAAAGAGAAGACTTGGAAAACAATGAGGGTCTGCAACCCTAAAATCGGACTTAACTTCCCAGGAGATGGCCTGAACCGTTAGATCCCAAAACCAGAAAAAGAATGGCCGCTATTCGCCTGAAAAAAGTAAATCTGGGTCGAACACGGCCTGGCACACGCCCGTGTCCAGGGCCGTGTGCCTCATTCGCCGTCTCAAATCGACGCGCCTGGAATCGGACACGGGCATCCGACACGCCCGTGTTCAATCCGACACGCCCGTGTCCCCAGTGACACAGCCGTGTGGCCGGCCGTGTGCCTCCAACGACACGGCCCCAAAACCAACCCGAGAGGTGACACGGTCTGGGACACGCCCGTGTCCCAAGCCGTGTGCCAAGTCTCGACACCCGTCGACAGGCTTTGTGTCGACACCGCGGAAAAACGTCGAGCGAAGATCGTCGACCACGCGGGACACGCCCTGTGACACGCCCGTGTCACAGGCCGTGTACCCCAGTCTCGACACTTTGTCGAGCGAAAGTGTCGACACTTGGGCCGAGTGTCGACACGGACTCGACATGCCCTGCGACACGCCCGTGTCGCAGGCCGTGTGCCACACTCTCGACACTTTGTCGAGCGAAAGTGTCGACACTTGGGCCGAGTGTCGACACGGACTCGACACGCCCTGCGACACGCCCGTGTCGCAGGCCGTGTGCCACACTCTCGACACTTTGTCGAGCGAACGTGTCGACACTTGGGCCGAGTGTCGACACGGCCTCGACACGCCCTGCGATACGCCCGTGTCGCAGGCCGTGTGCCCCCCACCAGAAACCCAAAATTTTCCAGAACCGCACACTGACTCTCTTGCGAAACGGGGGTGTTACAACTCTCCCCCCCCCCCTTAACAGAATTTCGTCCCGAAATTTCAAAACAAAAGAGGTACAAAACTTAAATTGTACCTGACAAAAAGAGTTCTGGATAGTCTTCTAGCATGGCCTGTTCTCGTTCCCAAGAGAACTCCTCACGACCGCAGTTGTCCCATCGAACTTTCACAAGTTTAACTTCTTTATTCCGCAACTGTCGAGTCTCCGAATCTTCTATAGCGATTGGAAGGACTCGCATCCGCAAGTCTTCCTCAATCGACACCGATGCCGGCTCAATCACCACGCTAGCCTCCACCAAGGCTTTCCTCAAAACGGAGACGTGGAAGACGTCATGTAATCCACTCAAATCTGCGGACAACGCCAACCGATAGGCTGCTTCTCCTACCCGCTCAACAATTTCAAAAGGCCCCAAAAACCTTGGACTCAACTTCTTGAGTCGGCGAATCCGTGAGACGCCTTTGAACGGCTTGACCTTCAGATAAACCCAATCACCCACTGCAAATTCCAACTTCCGGTGACGAGCATTAAAATATTTTGCTTGCCTGTCTTGCGCCACCTTCATACGCTCTTGGATGGTCCGTACCAACTCACAAGCGTCAACTACCACATCCTTTCCCAAAAGTTTGGTGTCTCCCGCCTCTGCCCAAGACATTGGCATTCGACACCGCCTCCCATACAAAGCTTCGTATGGCGTCATCTTTATACTAGCTTGAAAACTGTTATTGTACGCGAATTCTACCATAAAGAGGTGATCCTCCCACTTCTTGACGAAATCAAGAACGCACATTCTCAACATATCTTCCATAGTACGGTTCGTTCTTTCAGTTTGTCCATCAGTTTGAGGATGGAATGTTGTACTGAACTTTAGCTTCGTGCCCAAGCTCTTCTGAACCAGTCTCCAGTCCTTGGACGTAAACCATCCATCGCGATCACTGACTATGCTTTTAGGAATTCCATGCAGTCGCATGATGTTGCGAACATATAACTCCACCAGCTTCTCTACGCTGTCCTCTTTCCGATTTGGGATGAAGTGAGCCACCTTGGTTAGGCGATCCACGATCACCCAAATAGCATCATTACCATGCTGCGATTTAGGCAAACCATGCACAAAGTCCATGGAGATGTCCTCAAATTTCCACTCAGGAATTGGAAGGGGCTTCAGGAACCCGCCCGGTTTCTGACATTCGGCCTTCACCAAGGCACATGTTTGGCAACGATTCACATACAAAGCTACATCTCGCTTCAACCCCGGCCACCAAAAGGATTTCCTCATATCCAAGTACATCTTTGTACTTCCCGGGTGAATGGAGTACTTTGTGAAATGAGCCTCAAACATCAACTCCTCACAGAGTTTGCCGAACTGCGGTATACAAACCCTTCCGTCCTTCCTCAGAATCCCATCAATCATCTCCCAGGTGCTGCTCTCGCCCGTTTGAGCCTCCAACACAAAAGGTTGAAACTCCACATCCAACCGAGTCGCTTCCCGAATACGATCGGACAAGTCGTTTTGCACTTCAATCCAGTTCAGTCGTGCCTCGCTAGACTCGCCTCTTGCAACACATTCCAATCCAAGGGACTCTCATTCCCGTACCAACCGCTCATCATGAGCTTCGATCCAATTTCCTTGCCCCGAGTACTTTCTACTCAACGCGTCCGCCACCACATTGGCTTTACCCGGTGTATACTGAATCGCCACCTCGTAGTCTCCAAGAAACTCAACCCATCTGCGTTGCCGCATGTTCAAGTCCTTTTGGTCCAGAAGGTACTTCAGACTTTTGTGATCCGTGAAGATCTCCACTCTTGCGCCATAAACATAATGCCGCCATATTTTCAACGCGAAGATTACCGCCGCCAACTCCAAATCATGGACGGGGTAATTCCTCTCATGAGGTTTCAGCTGTCTAGACCCAAAAGCTATCACCTTGCCATGTTGCACCAACACGCAACCCAAACCGAATCCTGATGCATCACTGAAGATCTGAAATCCCTCGGTCCCTTGCGGTAGACTCAGGATTGGAGCCATCATAAGCCTCTCCTTCAGTGCCTCGAATGCTTGACCGCACTCTTGGGTCCACACAAACGTATGGTCTTTGCGAGTGAGTGAGGTGAGGGGTAGATCTATCTTCGAGAAATTCTCCACGAATCTCCTATAATACCCGAATAGTCCAAGGAAACTTCGGACTTCCGCCACGGTCCTCAACACCGGCCAATCTCTGATGGCCTCCACTTTCGCTGGATCCACTGCCACCCCATCACCACTAATCACGTGGCCTAAAAATGCCACCTTGGCTAACCAGAACTCGCACTTTGAGAACTTTGCAAACAATTGGTTCTCCCTCAACACTTGCAGGACCACTCTCAAGTGGGTCTCATGCTCCACTTCAGACTTGGAGTACACCAAGATGTCATCAATGAAGACAACCACAAACGAATCCAAGTAATCCCGAAATACTCGATTCATCAGATCCATGAACATCGATGGTGCGTTCGTCAACCCGAACGGCATCACCGTAAACTCAAAGTGTCCGTACCTTGTCCCAAATGCAGTCTTGGGTATGTCCTCATCTCGAATTTGCAGTTGATAGTAGCCTGACTTCAAGTCCAGTTTCGAATATACCACCGACCCCACCAATTGGTCGAACAAATCGTCTATCCGAGGGATCGGATACTTATTCTTGACGGTCAATTTGTTCAGCTCTCGTTAGTCTATGCATAGGCGCATGCTACCGTCCTTCTTCTTTACAAACAACACCGGTGCGATCCACGGTGAAGAACTGGGTCTAATATACCCTTGCTCCAACAGTTCCTGTAACTGTACCTTAAGTTCCGCCAACTCCTTTGGTGCCATCCTAAATGGAGGACGCGACACCGGTCTAGCCTCCGGCACTAACTCGATCGAGAAGTCGATCTCCCGCCGAGGAGGCGCTCCTGGGAGTTCATCCGGAAACACATCCTTGAACTCTGCCACAACGGGCACTTCCTCAATAGATAGTTGGGAGAGACGAACCTCCAACAACGCTACCAGCGCCACACCACCCTGGTTAACCGCCCGCATCATTTGTATGGCCGTAATTAGGGAATGGGCTACTCCACAAAGGCCCACAAATTTGACTTCCGCTTGCCCCTTACTCTTTAGGGTCACTACCTTGGATAAACAATCAATGCTGGCGCGCTGCTCTGCAAGCCAGTCCATGCCCAAAATGACATCGAACTCTACTAATGGTAACACTGCTGCTTCCAAAATGAAGGCAACTCCGTCTAGCTCCCAACAAATGCGCCCTATGACCCCGGTGGTCATGGATGACCCACTGGGCATGCGCACTTTCAACTCCGCGTCCGCCGAGAAAGACTCAACTCCTATTATCCGGATGAAACTCTCCGCAAGAAAGGAGTGCGATGCTCCCGTGTCAAACAATACCCTAGCGGGGTATCCGGAAACTAACACGAAGCCTACAACATAGACATCACACAAAAAAAATCTAAAAGGATGAAGCACAAAATTTAAACTTAAATTTTCTTCATACCTGTCACCACATCGGTCTGGCGGATCGCTTCTTGCTGTCCAAGGTTGTAGGCTCTTGGTTGCACTGGTTGGAACCGAGAAGCGCTCGACTCCGCCATCTTTCCTTTTTCTGCAGCACTGGGGCCCGAGCGCACAGACTGCTCCTGCTTTGTCTCTTGCCCCGCTCCCCCTTGCTGACAAGAACGGGCTATGTGCCCAACCTTCCCGCAGTTGTAGCACGTCGGTGGTCCCCTAGAGTGAGAACCTCCTGGCGCCCACTTGCTCTTTTCACCGGACCCGGAAAAGTGAGGCTTCTTCCTCCACCTACTCCCATCAGACTTTACATGAGATTGGGAAGGCTTCCCTTCCCCTTGCTTGGGAGTAAAACCCTTTCGACGCTGGGTTCGCTCCAGATCATTCTCCAAACTCCTGGCGGCTTCAACTAGATCATTAAATCCCGCCCTCTTCATGGAGATGAGGGGTTGTCTCAGATTTTCCCTCAACCCTTGGTAGAAGAGTTTATCCCTCTCTACATCATCCTCCATTGTCGTTCCCGCATAACGACCCAAACGGGTGAACTCTTGCATGTATTCGTCCACCGTCTTGTCTCGCTGCATTAGATGCAGAAACTGCCTCTGTAGGGCCAACCGCGTAGAAACTGCAATATATCTCTTTAGAAAAGCATCCCCAAATTCCTCCACCGACGGGGTGCGTCCAGGGAACTGGCGGCCACTAAGGCTCACCCACCACAACTTGGCGTCTCCTTCCAACATGAATGTCGCATACTCAGCTTTCTTTTCCTCTGGCGTCTCTGCCGCCCTGAGTAGTTCTTGAATACGAACCCACCAATCCTCCGCATCCGTTGGCGTTCCAACACCCTTGAAAGACGGGGGATGGAAACTCAGGAAATACTTCATGTGTCGGTCTCCATGTCCTACCACCACCCTCTCCGCCAAAGGCTCCACTCGCCTGGCTTCTCCGCCTGGCACGGCCGTCGCCGTGTCCGGTGTAGCAGGGGTTGCTACCTGGGCTGCAGCCGCCGCTTGGGCCGCCACCATCGCTTCTGCAAGCATACGGCAGAAGTCGGCCGGGTTTACACCTGTGCCCAAAAGGCCTGGAGCAGTAGCACTGCTCGCCGAGAGATCATCCCTTGCTCTTGAAGTGCCCGCCTCGTTGCTTGCATTCTTCAGGAAAACAAGAAATAAGAGATTAGTCTCCAATCTCAAGACTAAAACATAAGGACACTCACGGTCCCGCATTACTCTTATATGGATAACTTCTCTACGCACTAACCTTGAATAAAACCTCGCTTTGATACCAAATTGTAACACCTCCCCTGTAATGAACGTATAATATGGGTCCGGCCGGGGCCCCACAACATACGGACGCCACAGCTTTAGTATTATAAGTTGATATAACTACCCAAACTCAAAACACTTGCACAACACAGCGGAAACAAAACAGGACTAGAAGTTATCCACCACTAAAGAGTAAAACAAATGGCCTTAAGGCCTTACATCAAGTGTCCAAAAACAAATAGTACATCAAACATGAATGTGCTCAGCACTCCTAGTCTACCTCGGTATGCAAGCCGGACAAAATAGTCTCAAACAAACATCATCATAACTGCAGTGCTACAAAAGAGGGGAAAACACTTCATGGGGCTTAGGCCTTTCTGGCCGGCGTGCTAGCTTCTGCATGAGATCCTTGCCCTGTAAAAATTATTAGTAACGTGGGTCAGCAAAGGCTGACCTCAAACTGTGTAACAACACATCTCCTCCCGGCCGCCCCTAACGGACCCCGGGGAACCCTCCAACCTGCAAGTCAGCACTTCATATGCAATATAATCATCTATAAATAGAAAAGCATTAAAACAGGCTTGTATGTCTCAATCATCAAACACGTTCTCTACTGGTTGAGCATGTAATAAAAGGGCCTACTATGCAACATGTATGCAACACTCGGGCTTCGCCCAAGGCACCCTACTGCGTATGCATCTAGCACAACATCACAACATTTGGGTACTCACATTTCCCCAATTGGCATAAAGCCGCAAACACTAAGGGAGACACCTCTCCCTCAAACGGCGCACAGGCCGCCACAAGGAAATCTTGTCAAGGCCCCACCCGCTCGTGGGCTTAGCCCCGGGCTTGCCTGCAAGCTCTGACGTCTCATGTCAGGATTCCAACAAACACAGACCGACCGATTCCAAGTAGCCTTGCTGGACCCCACCCGCTCATGGCCTCTTTGCCCGGGCTTGCCCCAAGCTTGGCATTCTCGTCAGTCTCACAAAAGGGGACTAGTCTCGCCGGGACACTCTCCACACTTGACGCACATGTCACGGGATAGCCAGCCGACCACGGAGACATAGCCACGCCATGGCACAACACAAACCAAGACTAAATACATCGTAATCCCTCTTTGTACTGCAGCGTTCCCGCGCACCAAGGAAACCATCTCCAACTCGTGCGGAGCTAACCTTGTCCACCAAGGAAATCATCTCCAACTCATACGGAGCTAACCTTGTCCCTCAAGGAAACCATCTACCGCCACGAGGAGCTAACCTTGTCCGGGTTCGACTACACGTACCTTTTCAAGCAAATGGGACAATCACCACCCCAACACAAACGACATCTTGCCGCAATGGAAATCTCTACGAATCCCTAAGTTCGTATGCAACATCACCGAGTCGGACTAACGGTCGCGACTACGGCTTCACCCACCATGCCTAATCCACTAGGGAAGCGGATCTCTAATGCAAAATATGCCGGGGATGGACTCAATCAACCCGGAGGTTCATCTTGAACCTTGGCAAACCAAAGCCCCTCTCATTTGAGAGTTTGGTGCCCAAAATCTAGAAGAAAACGATGCTAAAAACGTGCATCCTAAAGACCGAGAGGAGAGATGTCGTTACCTTCCGACTCCTCTTCCTTGCCATGGCAAAAATGGCCGGATGGAAATCTTCGCAATGATCTAAGCTTCACGGATCCGGACTCGGCTCGCGATTTGGAGCACCGAAACCCTTCCTACAGCCCAAGACCTTCTTCTTCTTCCTCCTTGCTCTAGTTTCTCTCAAGAACTTAGAAAGAGAAGACTTGGAAAACAATGAGGGTCTGCAACCCTAAAATCGGACTTAACTTCCCAGGAGATGGCCTGAACCGTTAGATCCCAAAACGAGAAAAAGAATGGCCGCGATTCGCCTGGAAAAAGTAAATCTGGGCCGAACACGGCCTGGCACACGCCCGTGTCCAGGGCCGTATGCCTCATTCGCCGTCTCAAATCGACGCGCCTGGAATCGGACACGGGAATCCGACACGCCCGTGTTCAATCCGACACGCCCGTGTCCCCAGTGACACGACCGTGTGGCCGGCCGTGTGCCTCCAACGACACGGCCCCAAAACCAACCCGAGAGGTGACACGGCCTGGGACACGCCCGTGTCCCAAGCCGTGTGCCAAGTCTCGACACTCGTCGACAGGCTTTGTGTCGACACCGCGGAAAAACGTCGAGCGAAGATCGTCGACCACGCGGGACACGCCCTGTGACACGCCCGTGTCACAGGCCGTGTACCCCAGTCTAGACACTCTGTCGAGCGAAAGTGTCGACACTTGGGTCGAGTGTCGACACGGACTCGACACGCCCTGCGACACGCCCGTGTCGCAGGCCGTGTGCCACACTCTCGACACTTTGTCGAGCGAAAGTGTCGACACTTGGGCCGAGTGTCGACACAGACTCGACACGCCCTGCGACACGCCCGTGTCGCAGGCCGTGTGCCACACTCTCGACACTTTGTCGAGCGAAAGTGTCGACACTTGGGCCGAGTGTCGACACGGCCTCGACACGCCCTGCGACACGCCCGTGTCGCAGGCCGTGTGCCCCCCGCCAGAAACCCAAAATTTTCCAGAACCGCACACTGACTCTCTTGCGAAATTGGGGTGTTACAATATTTATACCCCACCCCCTGACGACTAGGCGACTTCCAGGGGAACTCGCACGGGCTGGGCAAGTACCTCGCCTAGTCGCCTACCTGGCGAGTATGCGAGAGGAGCTCGCCATACTAGTCCAGGCCTTCTGCGGTCTTGCGCACTGACTTTGACTACTGTCTTGACTTGTTGACCTTAACTTCTGCTGACTTGGATGTGGTAGGACCCACCCTCAACGAATATGGGTTGTACACAATCCCCACTCTTTTCGACCGACGTTGGAGCTCGGAAAGAATCATCCAACACTTATTCGGCAAGCTGTTATGCCAAGTATAAGGGTTGCTCGCATTTGATGACTGTCTGTCGATCTCTATAAATATGGGGGCCTGGTTTTTGAGGCGGATCTTCAGAGCACGCACATTATGTCGGACGCCAACGAGAAACTCCTTCAAGACAGCCTCGCTGCTCAGACCGGCTTTCTCGGCATCGCCAAGTCCAAGAGGCCACGGGAAGAAGACGTCGTCGCCGACTTACCCCCCCCCCCCCCCCCCCCCCCACCCAAAAAAAAAAGAAGACTAAGAAGTCCAAGAAGATACCCGCTTCCAATATGGTCGACCCGCACCCACCACCTACGCAAGTCACGGTTTCGACAAGCAATCCCGCGCATTCTGCTAGCACCTTGAAGCTTCTCAGCGACCTTGGGCTAGACGACATCCCCAACGTGGCCGCCCCTGACTCGAGCCTCCTTAGTTCGCTAGACATTCCGGAAGTAGCTAATACACCGGGGCCACAACAGATCGAAGTCGTCGCCCTGTCAGGTCGCCATTTTGCCGAACCATTCTTCTAAATCGGCTGGTCGTCATTTACTTCTCGCTGACATGTTTTCTTTACTCGCAGACTCCCCTCCGGATGTCGCCGACGCGGCTTTGAATGTCGCCCCTCTGAACTCCGCACCATTGCTCGCCCTCGCTGCCGAGAAACCCCTCAGGACTGCGCACACGGTCCAGATTAATCTTGGCGCCAAGAAAGTGTGTGAAGCCTCGGTTCCCGCGGCGAAGGAGAATCCCCCGGCGAGCAAGGAACTACTGGAGAAGGATTTACCGGCGAAGAATGTCGCTCCGGCGAGCAAGGACCTTCCGGCGAGAAAGGTCCTACCCGCTCCTGTGCGAGATTCTGCACCGCCAGCAGCAAGCTCCCTATTGGCGCCGCCACCGCCTCTGGACGTTGCCTCTCTCCAGGCTGCGAGTGCTTCCTTGCCACCGCCGCCCCTGATAGCTCAGCAACAAGCTGCGACACCGCAACCTCCCTCGCCTTCTATGTTGAAGACTCCTCATCAGCCGGCGAGTTCGTCGCAACCTCTGGCCCGGAAGCCTGATAAGCCACGGCCGAGCTACTTCTCGCCGAGAGTCGGGGACCCTGGTCATGGAGGTCGCGAGTAGGGTAAAGCGGCCGAGCATGCTGGTGGCCCATCTTCTGGCCGGCGAGATGTCCCAGGTCGCGACCCTTCTCCTCGTCGATCAAGGTCTCATCGTCGTGGTATACGCCTTCTCTGGTGCTTCGTTTGATGACATGGGCATTTTTTCTAATCTGGCGACTTCTTATACGTTTTGACAGATCGCCCGGCGACTCCAAGGGCGGCCTTCATCGATGTCATCGGTTTGTCAGGTAGCGAGTATCGTCACGCCGCTGCTAGCGCATATCTGGAGTTGGAGAGCAAGTTCAACCAGCTGGCGATTTGCTAGCCATATCGCCGGATCTCATCTCTAGAGATGCGGGTGGCGAAGATAGAGGAGCTCCGGACCACCCTGGAGAGCTACGAAGCCCGCTTTCACATGGTGAAGGAGAATGATCGCCAACTAGCGATAAACAACCATCGCCTCCAGCTCATTCTTGACAAGTTGGCCGACATCCGGGCGAGCATGGGCTCCGTGGGGCGACTGACGAGGATGGAGGAGCAGCTGCGCCTTGGAGATGTCGCGATGGCGGTGGCGACGGAGAATTACCGGCGAGCGCGAGAAATGGGCTGGGCCGGGCGACATCTTCATCCTCCAGAACGGCCATCGAGTACTTAGGACTTTTCTTTCTTTATTTGAACTCGCCATAGGCGACTATTTATAATAATCGATCATTGTATTGTATTGTAATAAGCGAGTTTGCATCTTGCCCTTCATTTTTCTCTTTTGCTATCTTGCTTGTTGTTGTTCTGCGATATGCAGAGTTTAGCATGTAGGTTCTGATAAAGTCGCGACATTCTCTGATGTGCTGTGTGGCATAGGGCTAATGTCGGGATCCGCTTACTCTCCTAAACTGCGACTTAGGTTGATACTCGCCAGCACGGATATATATCCCCCCCCCCTTGCCTTCGTCTATAAATAGATGGGGTAGGTAGGGAATAAGTACATTGCTGCGATTTTTCAACCCCAACTCGCGAGTATCTTCTCATGCTCATGTGTTTCTACTTTTCTTCTCTTCTTGTCTTACTTCTTCTCCAACTAGCTAGCTCGTAAAGATGGTGGGAGATGATGCCAGTGCTCGCCGACAGGCACACGCCGCTAACTTTGCCAACGCGGCCTTCAAGAAATCCATAACCACAGAGCGAGACCTGGAGGCGTTCAAGGAGCGGCTTCTGCCATATGGCTACTCGGCCAGGCTACCTGCTCGCGGCGAGCGCTTAACACCCACATTGAGGGTGCGATGATCTTATCACTCCGCCACTTTGACGCCGGCCTGCAACTTCCATTCTGGCCGGAATATCACGAGATCCTGCGATATTTTGGGATCGTTCCCGTGCAAATCAACCCCAATGGTGTGGCGATTATTATGGGGTTTCTTTGCTACCTGCGGGAAGAGAGGTTCGCCTACGACCTCTCAGTTTTCCGCAAGATATTTGTCTTCGCTGCAACCGTCGAGGGGTTCGTCTACTTCAGCAGCCATGTCTGCACATTGGTAGGGACAGCGAATAAAGTCCACTGGTGGAGCGAGCAGTTGGTCGTCGTCCATGGTGACTTCGCGGGCATCCTGGGAAGGCCGCACCAACCCGCCGATGTCGCCTTCCTCCCACCAATCTTGGAAGGTGTCTGCGAGCATCTATTCGAATCCTTCTGAGGTCGCCGATTCGACGTCATCTTCTGGAGGCTTAACGTCAACGCGCTCCTAGAGATCCACCCCAATGACGGTAAGATTTGAGCGAGATTCACTTATGCTTGCATGCTCGCTTCACTTTCTTAATGCTCAGTACTGATATTTTTGTTCGAAATTTGCAGTGGCGTGCGAGCTTCCAGAGAAGCCGCTTCCTCCGGCGAAGGAAGTCGTCACCTCCTTCCCGGAGTCCAACCCTCCCCCCGACGTTGGTGAGAAGAAGAAACTCGCCAAAGGGAAGGCGAAGATCAAGTCATTGGTCCCTGCGAGTAAGAGGGACAAACTGTCGTCACCTCAACCTGGCGATCAGGAGTCCCCGCCTGATGCTCGTGCCCCCCCCACCTTCAACCCAAATTTCAATCTTGGGCGAGGTGCGGTGGATGCATATGGTCGCCCGCTGGTGGCCTGGTTCGAGGACGAGCACTAGGTGACGCTAAGCACCAACCTCCCCTCCTGGTCGGCGGATTGGGAGGACAAGGGGGAGGCCTTTGATGTCCTTCATGCTCTATACGAGCAGGCTGATGCTGAGTCCATGTTGGAGCTCAGCGCGGAGGAACTCGCCCAGCAGACCGCATGCTCGCTCGCGCAGGCTGTCGAACTAGGGCACCACTCAACAAGGAAGTTGCTGGAGATGACTTCGGCCCTGAAGGTCGTCACCAAGAAGGCTATAGATCTCGGCATGCAGTCGGTCCGCTGGAGAGACTATGAGGTAAGTCGCTTCCCGCACGCGACATTGTTGGTTTTGGACTTGGATTTCTTTTGTTGACTGTCTATTCCTCATCGCAGGCTGCCGAGATAGAGGGCGCGAAAAAGCACTCCGAGTGTGAGGAGAAACTCGCCAACTCTCAAGCGGAGCTGGAGGCAGCCCAAGTCCGCGCCGCCGAGATGGAGACTCGCCTGACAGCCTTCGAGGGCCACGCAAGCTCTTCCGTTCGCCGCCCCGATGCGCCGCGGCCGGAGGATGACCCGCATTGAGCGATTAAAAGATCTCGCATTCTCTAGAAGGAGAGTTCGTCGGTCCGTCGTGAGATAGCATGATCGACGGGGAACATCATGCTCGCCCGGCTGAGGATCAACGGCCAGCTCGTCGAGGGGGAGAAGTAGCTCACCATCGACGAGCTCATTCCCGATCTGTTTGCCGAGGAATCGACCTCGCCCGATCGTCTCCCTTCTTCGACATCGGGCACCAGCAGCGGCAGCGGCAATAGCAGCGGCAGCGGAGAAAGCACTGATGGGGAGGAGAGCGAGGAGGGCGGTGAGGAAGATGAGGACGTCGATATCGGAGATGACGAATATCGGCTTGATGCTGGTGAAGATGAGTCCTAGTTTCTCGCCGATATTTGTCATGCTCGCATGTAACACATTAACAGATTTTTGTAACTTGTAAATTTTGACATACATATTTATACAAGTTTAAGTTACAGCACTTTGTTATTCTTTGCTCGCATGTTTATTGGTTGATGATGCTCGCTAGGCTCATAGGCTCGGGTAGGATGAGTGCTTGTGACGCTTTTACTTGCGCGTTGGCATCGGTCATAGTCGCGTAGTGATTACACATGCGACCATAGTCGCTCCAGCAATTTGCATCCTGATACTCGCTTGTGTACGCACGTTTACTCGCCAGAGCATACTCGCACGCTTGCCAAGGCATACCTACATACTAGCCAAGACATACTCGCGCTTGCCTACTTGTTTGCCTCGCCGATGCTGAACCTGACTGGCTTGGAAACCAGAGCCGATACCCATCAGGAGCCGAGCTCGACTGGTGGTGGGAGGAAGTCGACACCCAACAGGAGCCAAGCTCAACTGGGGGGTGGGAGTCAGTCGACACCCAGTAGGAGCCAAGCTCAACTGGGGGTGGGAATCAGTCGACACCCAGCAGGAGCCAAACTCAACTGGGGGTGGGAATCAGTCGACACCTGATGAATTGTAAATATACGTATTTTCGTGCACATTAATTTAGTCATTTTCATTTATTTTCGTCGTTTTTACTTATTTTTGTTCAATAAAATGCTCCTATTCTTGTAAATTTATTACTAACTTGTTTTATTTTATTTTGCAGAAAAATTTCCAAATCTGCCAAAATTGGGCAGTACACGCCCGTGACAATTTGGTCACGCCCGTGACCGGGCCGTGACATTGCATTTCCCGTGAAATCGAATGATTTCTGAAGTAAAAAGCTCGACACGCCTAGTGTCACGCCCGTGTCACCCGACACGAGGCGTGACCCAAGCCCATGTCCTCTCCTCTCGACACTTTCCGCTCGACATTCGTCGAGTGTCGACACCAACAGTCACGCCCAGCGTCACGCCCGTGACCTAGGGCGTGACTCAATCTCAGCTCGATGATTTCAACTCGACACTTTCCGCTCGACATTCGTCGAGTGTCGACACCGACTGACACGCCCAGAGTCACGCCCGTGACCTGGGGCGTGACCTTTCCAGCTGGCCCGACAAGATGCTGCCAAAGACTTTTGACGCAACCCGCGCCCGGTTCTACCTCCCCGACACGCCCAGAGTCACGCCCGTGACCTGGGGCGTGACTGCCGCGAACTCAGCCCGAAGTCAACTTTCCTGTCCAATCGCCGGCCGCCTTCATGAATAGTACTGACACGCCCCCCTACACGCCCGTGACCTAGGGCGTGTACTTAGAATTTTTTGCCTATAAATTGCCCATTTCTGTAAGGTCCAAGGGTTCAGATTTTTGGGCCATTTTAGTGTCTTTTTGTGGGCTGCATCCGTGATTTCTAGAGCTATGTAAGGAGATTTCTCCCTCCTTTCTTTCATGTTTGTTTTTTGCTTTAGCTTTAGCTCTTGTAATAGCTTGTAATAGTTTCCTTTAAGTAATAAAAATGTTAGATTTTCTCTTCTTATTTGGCTTTGGAATGAACACTTGTGCCCACTTTCCTTCCCCTTTTTATCCTTGGTTTCATCTTTGTTCTTCATTTATGAAATGTGTGTGTGTGTGTATGAGTGTAATTTATTTACTTTACATGTTTTTAACTTGTCTTCATGCTTAGATATGGTAGGTTTTTCTCTTTTTCACCATGTCTTTTTCTTGAAAGAATTAGGATTTCATTCTTAGGAATTTATAAAAGAGATTTGAAAAGTGATTTTGTTCTTTTTTTTTTACTTAGTTTTTCTTTTAGGATTGTAAAACCTCTTTTGTTCTTTTTATTTTCTCTTCACCTTTTTTATCACTTTTATGAATTCTTAAGAATGAAAAAGTTATAGATTTAATTTTTGAGCACCTTTGATTTTGACTTTATTTTGTAAAACTTTTTGCTCATTCTCTTTTCATTTGTTCTTTTTATGTGTTTTGGGTAAGTTTTAGGAGTAGAAATCTTGTTATTTTAATTTATAAGCAACTTTGATTTTTCTTTGTTATTAGTGTGTGTGAGTGTATGAGAATAAATTTTCTTTTGTTCTTCTCAATTTTCATGTTGTGTGTGTGAGTGTATGAGTATAACTTTTTATTTCTTTCCTCATTTATGAAGAGTGTGTGAGTGTAGGTGTTAAATTTCAATGCTTTCTTTTAATGCTTTGTTCAAATTTTGTAGAGTGTGTGAGTGTAGGTGTTAGCTTTATTGCTTTCTTGAAATTCATATGGAGTGTGTGTGTTTGTGTGCATTTATTTCCGCCTACTCGTTAAGAGTTAAATGGCGCATCGTTTTCATTTTCAGTCCTACTCGTTCGAGTAGGACTTGTAATTTTCTTTCTTTATTTTTCCGCCTACTCACTTGAGTTAAATGGCCGGACTTTATTTCCCTGTAAATATTTGAGGAAGCACTGTAATCGCATTTATTTTCTCCTACTCATTTGAGTAGGACTCGCTTTCATTTCAGTCCTACTCGTTTGAGTAGGACTTGCAATTTTCAGCTTTTATTTCCCGCCCCCACTCGTTTGAGTGGGACTCGCAAATTTTAAATATGCAAATTTCTTTTATGTGTAACTTAGTTCCTGTTTAATTTATAATTTGGAGTGTGCGTGAGTTCTTGTTTTAGCTAACTTTTCAGTTTTCTAAATGTTTGTTATTTTTCTTGTGTCCCCTTCTTATAATCATTAGCATTTAATTTCGAACTTGCGCCTCACTAAATTATAAGCCGTCCTCATACCGATGTGTGGCTAATCGCTATTAGCCTCGGCATCGAAGAGCATTGGGACATTTAAAATGATTTCTAATAATTGAAGCTCTTTATTTTCATTTTAATTTAAGGACTTAAGGTTTACCCCGGGTTTACGACGCGTAGGACCACATATCGATGTGTGGGCCCTATTTCCGTAGTCCATATGCTAGCTAGCCGAGAGGCTGTGCATATGGACCGATCACCCCTGGGTAAATAGAGTTGCGTGCATACCCTCGAAAGAGGACAAGAGTAATTCTACCAGATTGGGTTCCCCATCCAATAGCGGGGTTCTTAGCGTAAAGCGGGCATTAAGAGGAATCCTTCGTCGGACTAACGTTCGGTCGAATAGTCTTAACGTTTAGGTGAGCGATATCCCTATAGCTAGGTGAGCTCACATTTGTGGAACCTCCACGGCCAAGTTGTCTTATTTTTAATTTGAAAACTAAGTCCTATAATTATTAAAAATTGTTTTTGTCTTAATCTGATTCGATGCCGAGCGTTAACCCTTCATCGAATATTTTCTAAATCGTTTTTCGCTCCTTTGCTTTTCCGTCTTTTATTAAGTAAAAAAAATCTGCCTTTCTTTCAGTAAAATAATAGTCCTCCCAGAGGAGTAAGAATAGTCAACACGACCCCGAGAACAATACGACCTCGGTATTCCCCCGAATATCGAGTACTACTTGCGATAGGTGCACTTGCCTACCTCAGCAAGCCCGCGGCGATCGACTCACCGAACCAACCACAGTAAGAGTCTGTTCGCGGGCCCATCAAGTTTTTGGCGCCGTTGTCGGGGAAGTCTCTTTTCGAGTTGCTATTTCGAATTCCGGAGTCTATTACTTTTACTTATTTTCTATAAAAAAAAAACTAAAAACTTTATTTTAAAACAAAAAAAAGGAAGTTTATTTTGTTTTATTTCTGTTTGGGTGTATGACCCGTGGACAACCCTCCGAGTCTGAAGATTTTGACTTCGACCCTGAGATCGAACGCTCTCTTGCGCGTATCCGATCTCAACGCCGAAATCCTTCTTTAGATCCCGAGGAATCTATAGGAGAACCCACTGTTGTAGTTATGGCCGTGCCTAACCTTCCCCCGGCGGCCGAGCGTACTATGTCTTATTACGCCCGGCCTAACCTGGATGATTCTGGGTCGAGTATTGTTCGCCCTGCGGTGGCGAATAATAATTTTGAAATAAAGTCAAGTGTCATTCAAATGGTCCAAAACGCCGTGCAGTTCGATGGACTGCCGGATGAGGACCCGAATGTCCACTTGTCCAATTTCTTGGAGATATGCGACACCTTCAAGATTAATGGCGTCACTGATGACGTCATTCGTTTGCGCTTATTTCCTTTTTCCCTTAAGTCCAAAGCCAAGGCGTGGTTGAATGCCCTCCCGCGAGGATGTATCACCACGTGGGCTGAGTTGACGGAACGGTTCCTAACAAAGTACTTTCCGCCCGCAAAAACTGCAAAGTTGCGGGCGGACATTTCTTCGTTTGTGCAAAACGATCCTGAGTCTCTATACGAGACTTGGTAACGGTTTAAGGAATTCCTCCGCCGTTGCCCGCACCACGCGCTGCCAACGTGGTTGCAAGTTCAAATTTTTTATAATGGGCTGAATTTTCAGACGCGTCAAATGATTGACGCGGCTGTCGGGGGTACGCTTAACAACAAAACCCCCGAGGCCGCCCAGGCTTTATTCGAAGAGATGGCTATGAACGCCTATCAATGGAACGTCCCGCGGGGACGCCCAAAGCCGGTGGCTGGTCTTTTTGAAGTGGATGCCACTGCTCTCTTGACCCTTCAAGTTGAAAGGTTAACAAAGCAGGTGGCGGAGATGTCTGCTGCCTCCTCCACTCCGCCTTGTTTTATTCCCCCTAACGTCTGCATAGCTGAAGAGTTCGTGGACTTCATGGGAAATTCGGGTCGTCCTCCCTTCAACCCCAACAACAACCCTTATAGTAATAACTATAATCCGGGTTGGAGGAATCACCCCAACTTCTCGTGGAGCAACCCGAATAATGCTCAGCGTCCCCCTATTTCTTATGCGCCCGGATTTCTTCCTCCTCCTCCTCTTCAGAAACCCTCCCCGATGGAGGAAAATTTTTCGAAGTATATTGCGTCCAACGAGTCAAATATCCGGAACATTACCGTATCGCTAAAAACACTCGAACAACAGGTTGGACAGTTGGCGAGGATGATGTCCGAGCGCGCGCTCGGGGCACTGCCGGGAAACACGGAGCCCAATCCGCGGGAGAATGCCAACGCTATAACCCTCCGTAGCGGAAAGGAGGTGGTCGATCCAAAACGGACCGACCCTCAGGTACATATTTCACCTCCGACCCCTCTTCTCCTTTCTTCGCTTACGCCGCCTTTACCAATTATAAAAGAAAAAATTATTTTAAACAAGGCTCTTCCTTATCCGCATAAGTTAGATAACGAGCGTCAGGACGCGCAATATGAAAAATTTATTTTATTATTAAAACAAATTCATATTAATGTTCCTTTTTGCGAGGCTATCTCGCAAATGCCCAAATATGCGAAATTTTTAAAAGAACTACTTTCTAATAAACGCAAATTAGAGGATATTTCGCATGTATCTCTCAACGCCGTCTGCTCGGCGGCCCTTACTAATAAATTGCCAACAAAACAAAATGACCCGGGACGGTTTTCCATCCCGTGCCTTTTTGGCGATATATTAGTAAAGTACGCCTTAGCTGATTTAGGGGCTAGCATTAATCTGATGCCGTTCTCGCTCTTTTCACGTTTAGGTTTGGGTACTCCTAGTCCTACGAATATGTGCATCCAATTAGCGGATCGCTCAGTTAAGTTCCCTATCGGGGTAGTGGAGGACGTCCTTGTCCGAGTCGACAAGTTTACCTTCCTGGTAGACTTCGTCATCTTAGATATCGAGGAGGACGCCGAGGTACCAATAATACTCGGTCGCCCTTTTCTCGCCACCTCCCGCGCACTAATAGATGTTAGTAATGGTAGTCTTCTCCTCCGAGTAGGCGATGACCAAGTTACTTTCTCTATTAATCCCTCGATGGACAATTTGTCATCGAGCGACGATTTCTGCTATTCTTTAGATACCTTTTTTGGAGATCGTTCTTCTCCCGTTTTCGAGTCCGTATTTTTAAACGACGATATTTATGCGCTCGAAAATTTTAAATGCGATGAGGATACTTCTTTAGACTTGCCTTTCGAACCAATTGGTAAGAAAGATATCGGAATTAAAACCTCCCTAGAAGAACCGCCCATCCTAGACCTCAAACCCTTACCCGCATCACTCAAATACGCATTTTTGGGAAAAGGCGATACGCTTCCCGTTATCATTTCTTCGGACTTGAGTGATTCGAAGACTTCTGATTTATTAGAAGTTTTATTTAAACATCGCCACGCAATTGCGTGGCAAATCTCTGACTTAAAGGGGATTAGCCCCTCCTTTTGCACCCATAAGATTTTCCTTAACGATAATTGCCGCAAAACGATTCAGCCGCAGCGTCGTCTTAACCCAAACATGAAAGACGTCGTTAAAGCTGAGATTATTAAGTTATTAGTTGCGGGGATTATCTACCCTATTTCGGACAGTGCATGGGTTAGTCCCGTGCATGTCGTGCCCAAGAAGGGCGGCCTTACCGTAGTGGCGAATGAGCATAACGAGCTCGTCCCAGCTCGTACTGTTACGGGTTGGCGAGTGTGCATCGATTATAGAAAACTTAATGATGCCACCCGCAAGGACCATTTCCCTCTGCCTTTTCTGGACCAGATTTTAGAGCGTTTATCCGGTCATCCGTATTATTGTTTTCTTGATGGTTTATCGGGGTTTTTCCAAATCCCCATTTCCCCCGATGATCAAGAGAAAACAACTTTTACTTGCCCATTTGGCACCTTCGCATATCGAAGAATGTCATTTGGACTCTGCAATGCGCCGGCTACATTCCAAAGATGTATGCTAGCGATCTTTGGTGAGCTAGTAGAAGACATTATGGAAGTCTTTATGGATGACTTCTCTGTTTTCAGACGCTCTTTTCCCGATTGCCTTCACAATTTAGATCGTGTCCTTCAACGGTGCGAGGACACAAGTCTTGTTTTAAATCGGGAAAAATGCAACTTTATGGTTCGAGGAGGTTTGGTCCTCGGCCATATGATTTTGTCTAAGGGGATAGAGGTGGATAAGGCCAAGATAGAAATTATAGAAAAACTTCTGCATCCAACAAACGTAAAATCTATTAGGAGTTTCTTAGGTCATGCGGGCTTTTATCGACGCTTCATTCAAGACTTTTCAAAAATAACAAAGCCGCTTACTCACCTCTTGGAAAAGGAATCACGTTTCATCTTTAGTAGCGAATGCGAGTCCGCCTTTAATTTAATAAAACAAAAACTTATCACTTCACCAATTTTAGTGTCCCCTAATTGGTCCCTTCCGTTCGAAATTATGTGCGACGCTAGTAATATTGCCTTAGGTGCCGTTCTTGGCCAACACGTAGAAAAACATTTTCTTCCTATTTATTACGCTAGCAAGACGCTCACTTCCGCACAAGTAAATTACACGACAACGGAAAAGGAACTCTTAGCCGTCGTTTTTGCTTTTGATAAGTTTCGCTCGTATATAACGCTATCTAAAGTTATCGTTTTTACCGATCACTCCGCGCTTAAATATTTATTAGCTAAAAATGATGCGAAGCCCCGCCTTCTTCGATGGATTCTCCTCCTACAAGAGTTTGATTTGGAGATCCGAGATAAGCGGGGAGCGGAAAATCTAGCGGCGGACCACCTCTCCCGTTTAGAAAATCCGGCTGCGGAAGCGCTCGTTGAATCTGAAATAAATGACAGATTCCCCAAGGAACGCCTTCTTGCCATTAATAAATCTTCGTCATCTTCGCCTTGGTTCGCAGATTTTGCAAATTTCTTAGTAGCGCGGGTGCTTCCAAAAGAGTTTTCAAGTAATCAAAAGAAGAAATTCTTTTCTGACTTGAAAATTTTCTTTTGGGAGGACCCATTTCTTTTTCGTATCTGCGCGGACCAAGCTGTCCGAAGATGCGTTGCGGGTGTGGAGTGCTTGCAAATTCTTAAGCACTGCCACGAGGGTCCAGCCGATGGGCATTATCAAGCCAACCGGACCGCTCGGAAGGCGCTAGAGGCGGGCTACTTTTGGCCCACTCTCTTCAAAGACGCGCATAATTTTGTGCGCGCATGCGATAGCTGTCAGCGGTCGGGTAACATCTCTCGTCGCGACGAGATGCCCCAAAATATGTTTTTAGAGTGCGAAGTCTTCGATTTATGGGGCATAGATTTTGTTGGCCCCCTACCTCCATCTTTCAAAAATATGTATATTTTAGTGGCGGTCGACTACGTATCAAGGTGGGCGGAAGCGCAAGCTCTACCCACCAACGATGCGCGAGTCGTCGTTACATTTCTTAAAAAACTATTTTCTCGCTTCGGCACGCCTCGCGCAATTGTTAGTGATAGGGGAACGCATTTCTGTAACGCTCTTATGGCTAAGACGTTAGCTAAATACGGAGTCACGCACAAGCTTGCCACCCCCTACCACCCGCAAACAAGTGGCCAAGTTGAGGTAGTAAATCGAGAGATTAAGCAAATTTTAGAAAAAACCGTTTCGCTAAATAGGAAAGATTGGTCCGTTAAACTCGACGATGCGTTGTGGGCGTATCGGACGGCATACAAAACCGCAATTGGTTGTACACCGTTCCGGTTAGTCTACGGCAAAGCGTGCCATTTACCCGTAGAATTAGAGCATCGCGCTCTTTGGGCTTTAAAACTCTTAAACCTCGACTCCAACTTAGCCGCTCAGAATAGAAAACTGCAACTAAACGAGCTCGATGAATGGCGTGCGAACGCTTACGAGAGCAATAAATTCTATAAGGAGCGCTCTAAGTTATATCACGATCGAAAAATCAAGTCCCAAAAATTATTTTCTCCGGGCGATCTTGTCCTTCTTTACAATTCACGTCTTAGGCTTTTTCCAGGTAAATTAAAATCTAGATGGTCTGGTCCCTTCCTAGTTGAAGAAGTATTTCCATATGGAACCGTACTCGTCTCCCACCCGGACAAAGGTTCATTTAAGGTAAACGGTCATCGGTTAAAGTCTTATATAGCAGGCGACCCAGTGATCGGTTTTAGCGAAACCATAACTTTCCTCCACATTATAAACCCTCCAAAATAGTCAAGCTACACGACTATAAACAAAGCGCTCCTGGGAGGCACCCCTCGCTTATCTTTTTCGCTCTTTCCTTATTACCTTTACTGTTTTTTTTTCTAATAAACTCAGGGTTTCTGATTGGACTTCCCCGAACGCGTTTCAGGGAAGCTTCTACCCCGTTCCCTTTCTTTTCTTTGTATATATTGTCTTTCCTTTTTTGTTCCGCATACTTACGATACAACATTGGGGACAATGTTGGACTTAAGTATGGGGGTATTTTCGTGCTTTACTTTCTGCACTTCATTTTTTTTCTGCATTTCAAAAATACAAAAAAATACATATAACAACAAAACAAAAATAAAAAAATTAAAAAAAAACATCTTAAAATGAAAAAAAATTTAAATAAAAAATCCAAAAAAAAAAATTTTGTTTTGTTCTCTTTCTTTCTTTTTTCAAAAACTAAAAAACAATTAAAAAAACAAAACAAAAGAAAACAAAAAATATATTTAGTTTCACTTTGTAAATATTTTTTGTACATACTCTTTTCTCTCTCCCCCTTCCTCATTCTTGTAAAAACCTCTCTTTTTCTCCCATGATTTTGTACATATAATGAAAATTCTCTAAAAAAATACAAAAAAAGATAATAGTTCAAAACAAAATTCAAAAAAAATTGAGAAAAATAAAAATACAAAAAAAAAAGATAACAAATGAAAACAAAAAAAAATGATGATAAAAACTATAAAAATAAAAAAAAAATGTTTTGAAACAAATAAATCAAATATTCCATCCTTAAATTTCCTGCTATCCAAAAATTCTGTTTTGAGTTTATTTATATGCGAATTTGATTAATTCTTTGTTCACTACCCGTTTGTTAATTATTGATTGAAAAATTTAAATAGCCGGGGTTAAGTTTTAAAGAATTCTTTATGCTTTGTTAAAAATAGCGAACTCGTTTTAGGCACTACTTCTAATTTTTCATTGATAGGAGCACGTATATTATGTTAGGAAATAACGACTATAGAATTCAATTATACTTACTTTTAGCTTTCTGAAAAAATTGGAACGTACAAATTATTAAGGTTGCTCTCAAAAATTTTTAGGATTAAAATCTAGTTTTCCTTTCTCCCCTTACTTTTCATGACCTACTTGGCATGAAAATTTTTATCCTTAAAAGATCTTATGTCAATGGGAATAAGATTTCGTTCCGTAAACATAGGCACCCAATAATTTTAAAAAGATTATATATGGAGTAAGAGGATAAAATTCATTACTCCTACAAATATACATTGGGTTAATTTTATTCTTATGAAGTTGAAAAACAAAAATCATATTAGGAAAATAAGATTTCGTTTTCCTAATAATCCAAAAGAAAAAAAATGGAGGTTCGAGAAAAAATTACCTCGCCTCAAATATCAAAACCCTCTTCATAAACCCACTACCCCCTTAGCCAATTACACGATTCTAGAATTAATTCAAAAATCTTTTTGAGAGCATAATTAGTAAATTGTATTATTTCCAGTAGCACTCGTATAAGCTAGAGTTCTTATAATTCCAAACTATTTTCGTTAATCTAACCATTACAAATGTTGCCTTCTATTTGATTACATCAAGAAGTCTTTTGACCAAAACTTTTGCGCTATTTAAATCATCTACATAATTTTAGGACTTAACTCTTACACCCCGTATATTTATTTCGATCTCTCTTATAATTGATTAAGCGGTAGCTAAACTTAGAGTTTTTTTTATTTCTTATAGATTCACCTCAAACTTTTGCTCTGGAATAGCAAAAGCCTAAGTATGGGGGTATTTGATGAATTGTAAACATACGTATTTTCGTGCACATTAATTTAGTCATTTTCATTTATTTTCGTCATTTTTACTTATTTTTGTTCAATAAAATGCTCCTATTCTTGTAAATTTATTACTAACTTGTTTTATTTTATTTTGCAGAAAAATTTCCAAATCTGCCAAAATTGGGCAGTACACACCCGTGACAATTTAGTCACGCCCGTGACCGGGCCGTGACATTGCATTTCCCGTGAAATCGAATGATTTCTGAAGTAAAAAGCTCGACACGTCTAGTGTCACGCCCGTGTCACCCGACACGGGGCGTGACCCAAGCCCGTATCCTCTCCTCTCGACACTTTCCGCTCGACATTCGTCGAGTGTCGACACCAACAGTCATGCCCAGCGTCACGCCCGTGACCTAGGGCGTGACTCAATCTCAGCTCGACGATTTCAACTCGACACTTTCCGCTCGACATTCGTCGAGTGTCGACACCGACTGACACGCCCAGAGTCACGCCCGTGACCTGGGGCGTGACCTTTCCAGCTGGCCCGACAAGATGCTGCCAAAGACTTTTGACGCAACCCGCGCCCGGTTCTACCTCCCCGACACGCCCAGAGTCACGCCCGTGACCTGGGGCGTGACTGCCGCGAACTCAGCCCGAAGTCAACTTTGTTGTCCAATCGCCGGCCGCCTTCATGAATAGTACTGACACGCCCCCCCCCCCCCCCCCCCCCCCCCTACACGCCCGTGACCTAGGGCGTGTACTTAGAATTTTTTGGCTATAAATTGCCCATTTCTGTAAGGTCCAAGGGTTCAGATTTTTGGGCCATTTTAGTGTCTTTTTGTGGGCTGCATCCGTGATTTCTAGAGCTATGTAAGGAGATTTCTCCCTCCTTTCTTTCATGTTTGTTTTTGCTTTAGCGTTAGCACTTGTAATAGCTTGTAATAGTTTCCTTTAAGTAATAAAAATGTTAGATTTTCTCTTCTTATTTGGCTTTGGAATGAACACTTGTGCTCACTTTCCTTCCCCTTTTTATCCTTGGTTTCATCTTTGTTCTTCATTTATGAAATGTGTGTGTGTGTGTGTATGAGTGTAATTTATTTACTTTACATGTTTTTAACTTGTCTTCATGCTTAGGTATGATAGGTTTTCCTCTTTTTCACCATATCTTTTTCTTGAAAGAATTAAGATTTCATTCTTAGGAATTTATAAAAGAGATTTGAAAAGTGATTTTGTTCTTTTTTTTTACTTAGTTTTTCTTTTAGGATTGTAAAACCTCTTTTGTTCTTTTTATTTTCTCTTCACCTTTTTTATCACTTTTATGAATTCTTAAGAATGAAAAAGTTATAGATTTAATTTTTGAGCACCTTTGATTTTGACTTTATTTTGTAAAACTTTTTGCTCATTCTCTTTTCATTTGTTCTTTTTATGTGTTTTGGGTAAGTTTTAGGAGTAGAAATCTTGTTATTTTAATTTATAAGCAACTTTGATTTTTCTTTGTTATTAGTTGTGTGAGTGTATGAGAATAAATTTTCTTTTGTTCTTCTTAATTTTCATGTTGTGTGTGTAAGTGTATGAGTATAACTTTTTATTGCTTTCCTCATTTATGAAGAGTGTGTGAGTGTAGGTGTTAAATTTCAATGCTTTCTTTTAATGCTTTGTTCAAATTTTGTAGAGTGTGTGAGTGTAGGTGTTAGCTTTATTGCTTTCTTGAAATTCATATGGAGTGTGTGTGTTTGTGTGCATTTATTTCCGCCTACTCGTTAAGAGTTAAATGGCGCATCGTTTTCATTTTCAGTCCTACTCGTTCGAGTAGGACTTGTAATTTTCTTTCTTTATTTTTCCGCCTACTCACTTGAGTTAAATGGCCGGACTTTATTTCCCTATAAATATTTGAGGAAGCACTGTAATCGCATTTATTTTCTCCTACTCATTTGAGTAGGACTCGCTTTCATTTCAGTCCTACTCGTTTGAGTAGGACTTGCAATTTTCAGCTTTTATTTCCCGCCCCCACTCGTTTGAGTGGGACTCGCAAATTTTAAATATGCAAATTTCTTTTATGTGTAACTTAGTTCCTGTTTAATTTATAATTTGGAGTGTGCGTGAGTTCTTGTTTTAGCTAACTTTTCAGTTTTCTAAATATTTGTTATTTTTTTTGTGTCCCCTTCTTATAATCATTAGCGTTTAATTTCGAACTTGCGCCTCACTAAATTATAAGCCGTCCCCATACCGATGTGTGGCTAATCACTATTAGCCTCGGCATCGAAGAGCATTGGGACATTTAAAATGATTTCTAATAATTGAAGCTCTTTATTTTCATTTTAATTTAAGGACTTAAGGTTTACCCCGGGTTTACGACGCGTAGGACCACATATCGATGTGTGGGCCCTATTTCCGTAGTCCATATGCTAGCTAGCCGAGAGGCCGTGCATATGGACCGATCACCCCTGGGTAAATAGAGTTGCGTGCATACCCTCGAAAGAGGACAAGCGTAATTCTACCGGATTGGGTTCCCCACCCAATAGCGGGGTTCTTAGCGTAAAGCGGGCGTTAAGAGGAATCCTTCGTCAGACTAACGTTCGGTCGAATAGTCTTAACGTTTAGGTGAGCGATATCCCTATAGCTAGGTGAGCTCACATTTGTGGAACCTCCACGGCCAAGTTGCCTTATTTTTAATTTGAAAACTAAGTCCTATAATTATTAAAAATTATTTTTGTCTTAATCCGATTCGATGCCGAGCGTTAACCCTTCATCGAATATTTTCTAAATCGTTTTTCGCTCCTTTGCTTTTCCGTCTTTTATTAAGTAAAAAAAAATCCACCTTTCTTTCAGTAAAATAATAGTCCTCCCGGAGGAGTAAGAATAGTCAACACGACCCCGAGAACAATACGACCTCGGTATTCCCCCGAATATCGAGTACTACTTGCGATAGGTGCACTTGCCTACCTCAGCAAGCCCGCGGCGATCGACTCACCGAACCAACCACAGTAAGAGTCTGTTCGCGGGCCCATCAACACCCAGTAGGAGCCAAGCTCAACTGGGGGTGGGAATCAGTCGACACCCAGCAGGAGCCAAGCTCAACTGGGGGTGGGAATCATTCGACACCCAGCCGGAGTTAAGCTCAACTAGGGGTGGGAATCAGACGACTCGGGGAGGCAGGTAGTCGGTTTGCAGTAGAGGAGCTCGTACAAAGTTCACGGACTATGACATCACTCCAACGAGGAACTGTCTCACTCGAGGAGGTCGTTGGTCAATATGCAGGAGAGGAGCTACTAGAGTGGTGTAAGTCGACTCGGGGAGGCAAGTAGTCGGTCTGCAGGAGAAAAGCTCGTACGGAGTTCACGGACTACGACATCACTCCAACGAAGAACTTTGTCTCACTCGAGGAGGTCGTTGGCCAATATACAGGAGAGGAGCTCATGAAGGGACTTGGACTTACGATGACACTGCCTCTCGAGGACTTTGAACATTGTTGGAGTCGACAGCTCTCAGGAGCCTTGGACAACTAGAGTGGTGTAAGTCGACTCGGGGAGGCAAGTAGTCGGTCTACAGGAGAGAAGCACGTACAGAGTTCACGGACTACGACATCACTCCAACGAGCAACTTTCTCTCACTCGAGGAGGTATTTGGACAATATGCAGGAGAGGATTTCGTGCAGGGACTTGGACTTATGATGACACTGCCACTCGAGGACTTTGAACATTGTTGGAGTCGACATCTCTTAGGAGCCTTGCTCAACTAGAGTGGTGTAAGTCGACTCAGGGAGGCAAGTAGTTGGTCTGCAGGAGAGAAGCTCGTACAGAGTTCACGGACTACGGCATCACTCCAACGAGGAACTTTGTCTCACTCGAGGAGGTCGTTGGCCAATATGTAGGAGAGGAGCTCGTGCAGGGACTTGGACTTACGATGACACTGCCACTCGAGGACTTTGAACATTGTTGTAGTTTTCCCTGCTGCTTAAGAGATTGCCAATTGAATCAAATGTATAAATATTTTTAAGGATAAAGATATTATAAAGAGAACCATGATCCCGCCGCCGTCGAGTTGGGAGGTTGGCATCCAGCCCTGTTCCTGATAGTTCCTCCAATCGGAGGAGAGATGCGATCGGGGATTGCTAGGCCGACATGCAAGGGGGGAGCTGATCTCGGCCTTCAATGCAGGGGCTCGGTCTTACAATGACGCTTACATCCTGAGGCATCGTCCCTGAGAGAACAGAAAATAACAGGCCGAAAACTGGAGTAATGTAAACTTTATTATTCCAAAAAAGTATCAATTACAATGGTATAGCCTCCCTTTTATAGAATGGAGGAGATGAGAGAGATTACAGTTAAGCAATTTGGGACTAAAATTTACAAGTATATGCGGCTTTTCAAAAAACAAACCGGACAGGTCGTGCGGTTAGACAAACCGGCTAACCGCCCAACCACCAATAGGAGGAGAACAAGCAACACAGAGAGTAAGCCGCCACAGGAGACCGCTAGACCGCCCGACCTCCAAGTCGTCTGAGACAAGCCGCCTGACCGCTGGGACACTAAACAGCAACAGCCCGGTACACAGGCTGGCTGGGAGAAACTGCCAAACCGCGCGGTCTCCGGATAGCAATAGACCGCCCGGTCTCCATCCTGCAACACTCCCCCTCAAGCTGGAGCATAGATATCAACCATGCTCAGCTTGTCGCAGATGTGGAAAAAGGAAGCGGACACCGGCTTGGTGAAGACGTCTGCCAACTCGTTGTCGGAAGTGACGAACGGAGTGCAATTCTGTTTCTTCAATATCTCTTCCCGAATAAAATGACAGTCGACTTCTATGTGTTTTGTTCTCTCATGAAAGACCGAATTTTTGGAAATGTATATCGCGGCCTTGTTGTCACAGAACATAGGAAGAGGATAGTTGTAAACCTCTCCTAAGTCAAGCATGAGAGCCCGCAACCATTTCAACTCACATGTAGTCGACGCCATGCTGCGATATTCTGCCTCTGCACTAGACCTTGAAACCACAGACTGTTTCTTGCTCTTCCAACTCACGAGATTGCCTCCAACAAACGTGTAGAAACCTGATGTCGATTTGCGGTCCCCTTTGTCATCAGCATAACTTGAATCAGAGTACGCTTCAACCCTTAGGTGACCATTCTTCTGAAAGAGGACTCCTTTCCCTGGTGCTGCTTTAATATACTCTAATATCCTCAGGGCAGATTGTAAATGACACTCCCTAGGAGTTTGCATGAACTGGCTCACCTTGCCAACAACATAAGAGATGTCGGGTCTGGTTACCGTGAGATATATGAGCTTGCCAACCAGACGCCGGTACCTCGTAGGATCGGATAGAAGAGGCGAGTCATCTGTCCAAGTTTTGTCTTCTCCAGCAGCCATAGGATAACGTGCAGGTTTAGCACCATTCAATCCTGCCTCCTTTAAAAGATCAAGAGCATACTTCCGTTGGGAAAGGACCATGGAGTTGGGCTTCCTTGAGATTTCAATCCCCAGAAAGTATTTTGGGGAGCCCATATCCTTTGTGACCAGGTGTTGACGAAGGTGTTTCTTTGTCAACAAAACCCCATCCTGGTCAACGCCAGTAAGAAGAATGCCATCAACATAAACCGCAAGAACAACCAAACCAGAGGCGGTTTTTCGAACAAACAAGGAGTGATCTGCTGAGGTTCTTGTGAAACCAATGGCCGCAACAATGCCACTGAACTTGTCAAACCAGGCACGAGGACTCTGTTTGAGCCCAAAGATAGCCTTCGTTAGCCGGCATACTCGTGTCTCCCCCTGAGCAACATACCCAGGAGGTTGCTCCATGTAGACATCTTCCTGCAGATCGTCATAGAGGAAAGCATTCTTAACATCCAGCTGTGAAATGGGTCAATCCTTCTTGACAGCCACAGAGAGAAGAACCCTAATAGTGCTGAGACGAGCCACGGGAGAGAAAGTGTCAAAGTAATCAATGTCATAAGTTTGGGTAAAACCCTTGGCAACCAGGCAAGCCTTGTAACGATCCACACTGCCATCTGGGAGGAACTTCACCACAAAGACCCAACGACAACCAACAACATCTGTGCCGAAAGGAGGAGGAACTAGGGTCTAGGTACCCCGTTCAGTGAGAGTAGCAATCTCCTCATCCATGGCAGCTTTCCAATGAGGAATAGTAAGGGCCTCCTGGTAGAAACGGGGGGTGGCAGTGGCCGAGATAGCCAGTGCAAAAGCTCTGCGAGAGGGGGTAAGACAATCATAGGAAACAACTGCAGCAAGCGGGTGTTGGGTACATGCCCTAACCCCTTTGCGAAGAGCAATCGGGAGATCCAGATCAGCAGGTGCCTCAATATCCGGAGCATCCATGGTGGAGAGAGCTGGCCCGGGAGTAGAGAGAGACGGCTGCGGAGAGGAATGAGATAGCGGAGGAGAGGGTGGAGATGGTGGAGATGGCAGAACGTCAGTGGGAGCAGAGGGAATGGATGGGTTGGTAGCAGACGGAGGATCATCAGGTGTAGAGGAAGAAGCGGGAGAGAATTAGGATGTATTTTCAAAGAAGGTGACATCCGCAGAGACATATTGCTTACGGGTAACGGGGTCAAAGCAACAATAGCCTTTCTGAGTGGGAGAGTACCCTAGAAAGACATATTTAGTGGCACGTGGTGAGAGTTTGCCACGGGTGGCAGCGGGAGAGTGCACAAAGGCGATGCACCCAAAGATTCGCAGAGTAAGAGGAAAGGGATCCTTATTCAGATAAAGGATGGAGAATGGGGTAGCACCGTGAAGAACTGTGGAGGGAATGCAGTTGATCAAATAACAGTAGAGGAGCACAGCATAGCCCTAATAGGAGCAAGGAACATGCATTTGAGTCAGCAGAGTGCGAGCGACGTCAAGGAGGTGATGGTTTTTGCGTTCCGCCACCCCATTTTGTTGTGAGGTGTAGACACAGCAAGTTTGATGAAGAATACCATGATGCATACAAAAAGAAGAGAATTCACAGCTAAGATATTCCTTAGCATTGTCAGAACGAAGGATTTTAATAGACGTATCAAACTGAGTCTTAACTATAAAATAAAACGATTGCCAGACAGAGAAAAGCTCGGAGCGATCCTTGAGAAGATACACCCAGGTACACCGAGAGAAATCATCAATAAATGTTACAAAATATGAACTACCCCGACCGATGGTGAGGGTAGGAGCAGGACCCCAGATGTTAGAGTGAATGAGGTTGAACGGATGGGAAGAGCCCCGACTTTGCATTAGTGGGAAGGATGAGCGGTGATGTTTGCCAAGTTGACACGCATCACAGTTTAGAGGAGGATGATGAGGAGGGAGGTGGGGCAGAAGCTGGCGCAGAAGTCGGGGAGGAGCATGTCCAAGGTGAAGATGTCATTTGAGAAGATCTGTAGATGAGGAGGAGAAGACGGATAAAGCAAAAACGTTGTCGAGGAAGTAGAGGCCGCCACTCTCAGTCCCAGTAGCAATCGTCCGTTGGTAGTCCGAATCCTGAAAAGAACAAGAGGTAGGGGTGAATGTGACAGAACACCGTAGTTGTTTCCATAAAGAAGTAACCGATAATAAATTGCAAGGAAACTTGGGCACATAGAGGGTATCAGCAGGCAGAGAGATGGAGTGACTTGAACCATGCCCGTCCCATTGACCGGTGAGGGAGAGCCATCCGCAACAATGACCGGGGGCAACCGATCATGTGTTTAAAGAAGAGAGAAATACTGGGGATTGCCTGTCATATGATTTGTAGCACCAGAGTCGATGAGCCATCTTCCGCGAGTAACAACGTGAGCACTACCGGAAGAGGTGACCACCGAGGAGGACAGCCTGGAGGAGGGGGGAAGCCATGGAAGAGATACTGTGCGAGAACAGCAGGAAGCAGGAGAGGAGCAAGCCGCAGTAATAGAAAATAGGTCGTGCGGCTAGGAAGGGCACGACCTAGAAGCATAGCAAAGCAAAAGGAAAGAAGGCGCACGGCTTGCGAGAAAGCCGGGCGAACAGAGGAGATGAACAAGTCGCACGGCGAAAGCGGAGGTCGCGGCGACTAGCAAGCAGGTTGCAGCGACAAAGAAGGGGAAGCAAGGAACCAGGCCGTGAAGACAGGTCGCGGAGAGGAAAAACAGGCCGCGAGAACAGGTCGCGGGAAGGGACAAGCCGCGCGAACAAGGGCAGGTTGCAGCGACAAAGAAGAGAAAGTAAGGAACCAAGCCGCGAAGACAGGTCGCGGAAAGGAGAAACAGGCCGCGAGAATAGGGCGCGAGAAGGGACAAGTCGCGCGAACAGGGCAACGGGCAGAAGAGAAATCAAGCTGCGAAAACAGGTCGCGAAAAGAAAGATGAAGCTGCGAGATCAGAGAGAGCGCACACAATCGGGAGGAAAGGACCGAGTCCTCTGATACCATGAGAGAACAGAAAATAACAGGTCGAAAACTGGAGTAATGTAAACTTTATTATTCCAAAAAGGTATCAATTACAATAGTATAGCCTCCCTTTTATAGAATGGAGGAGATGAGAGAGATTACAGTTAAGCAATGTGGGACTAAAAATTTAGAAGTATATGCGGCTTTACAAAAAACAAACCGGACAGGTCGTGCGGTTAGAC
Organism: Platanthera guangdongensis; assembly: GCA_039583875.1. Taxonomy (NCBI): domain Eukaryota; kingdom Viridiplantae; phylum Streptophyta; class Magnoliopsida; order Asparagales; family Orchidaceae; genus Platanthera; species Platanthera guangdongensis. Next base: position 41,029,370 of record CM077163.1, on the reverse strand, counting down.
AAACTGGATAACCGCCCGACCACCAACAGGAGGAGAACAAGCAACACAGAGAGAAAGCCGCCACAGGAGACCGCTAGACCGCCCGACCTCCAAGTCGTCTGAGACAAGCTGCCTGACCGCTGGGACACCAAACAGCAACAGCCCGGTACACAGACCGGCTGGGAGAAACTGCCAGACCGCGCGGTCTCCGGATAGCAATAGAACGCCCGGTCTCTATCCTGCAACAGTCCCATCATCCACCCTGGGCTATCTAGGAGAAACAAATGGAAGGCTCGTTTCCCAACCCAACCGTAGTGATCATTTTCAGCTCTACCACTTGGCTACGAGTGCAAGTGTATGAACGAGGGGTAATGTTCTCCTGAGGGTCCCTTAGGACGCACTCGCGACTAACATATTCCCTTGGGCCTGCTCCTGCCCTTTGGCCAGTTACCCTGCCTTTGAAAATAATCGAAGGGCTATTGCCCAAATGAGAGCTTGGCAAGGTCGATCCTTCCTCGAATCTAAGAGATTGGAGTCCAAACCTGTTCCTGATAGTTCCTCCAGTCGGAGGAGAGATGCATTCGGGGGTACCTAGGCCGACATACAAGGGGGGAGCTGATCTCGGCCGTCAGTGCAGAGGCTCGGTCTTACAAGAGCGCTTCCGGAGACATCATCCCATCATCCGAACTGGGCTATTTAGGAGGAACAGGTCGACAGCCGGTTTCTCGGATCGAGCACGAAGCTGAACCCTAAAGCCTCGAAAATCTTGAGATGCAAAAGCATAAAGAGAAACCATATGGCTGCCACTGTCTGTATATATATATATATATATATATATATATATATATATATATATATATATATATATATATATATATATATATATATATATATATATATATATATGTGAAAACAGAATTTACAATGAAAATACAACGTTAATGATAGGGATAGAACTTCTTCAGGTCATCCCCGCTCCAAGTACCTCCTAGATGCTCTCTGACTTGATCCTGAAGGTAATAGCCTCCGGTAGCCAAGGCTTCTTGGACGATGAAGGGACCTTCCCAATTAGGCTGTAGCTTGTCAACCGTTTCTCCCCTTCCTGCGGCGTCCTCCTTTTTCATGACCAAATCCCCTGCGAGGAAATGTTTTAGGCGGTCGTTTTTGTCGAAGTGCTTTATCATGCGTCGCTTGATCTCCTCCTGGCAGATAACGGCTAAGTCGCGAAACTCTTCAACAAAATCTAGCGAGAGCCTTTGAGCGTCTTCATTCTCCAAGCGTCATTCTTCACTGCCGTCTCCAGCTGTTATGACTCTCGGGCTCCAAACCTCAAACTCCACTGGGATGAGTGTCTCAGACCCGTGGGACAACTTGAAGGGAATTTCCCCCGTAGCCGAGTTCGGAGTTGTTCTCAGAGCCCAAAGGACTGAGGGGAGCTGCTCCGCCCAATTACCCTTCAAGTTGGTGACTTTTTTCTTTAGAAGGTTGATGATCAACTTGTTGGCGGTCTCCACTTGTCCGTTGCTGTGAGAATGATGCATGGAAGCGAATCGAAGATCCGTCCCTAGCTGCTTGCAGAAGTCCTCTAACTCCAAGCTGGCGATCTGTGGGCCGTTGTCAGTGACGATGGCAAGAGGAATTCCGAACCTGCATGCAATCTCTCCTAAGATGAAATTCTTTACAATCTGAGAAGTGGTCTTGGCCAGAGCTTTCACCTTGATCCATTTGGAGAAGTAATCGATCATGACGAAGATGAACTTCCTTTGGCCGCTGGCTTGAGGGAAAGGGCCGATCAAGTCCATTCCCCAGATGGCAAAGGGCCATGGAGAAGTGATCGATCGAAGGTGTTGAGCTGGTTATAGTTGAAGAGGCGCGAAGAGCTGACATTGCGGACATTTCTTGGAGAAGGCTTCTGCATCTTTTCGAATGGTGGGCCAGAAATATCCATGTCTTAGAATTCTCTGTTCTAGAGTACGAGTCCCCGAGTGACTGCCGCACTCTCCCGAATGAATTTCCTCCAGAACACGAGGGACCTCAACCTCTGACAGACACCGGTCCAGAAGGCCCGAGAGAGTCTTACGATAGAGCTCTCTTTCCTGTAGTAACTAATATGCAACCTTGTAGCGAAACTTCCTCTAATCCCCCTCGCTGGCAGGAACCTGACCTGTTGCCAAGAAAGAAACGGATCCCTCTAGGATGCCCTCTGTTCGATCTTCACCATCTCCCCCTCTTTGATGGACGGTTGGAATAATTCGGTCACGGTCCCCCCATCCCGGGGGCCGTACTTGGCGAGACAGTCGGCCTCCGAATTCTCTTCTCGGGGTACATGTTTGACGAAGAAGAATTGAAATCCCCTGATCAGGCCTTTCACCTTGACTAAATATTTCTGCAGGACCGGGTCATTTACTTCAAACTCACCCCTGATCTGGGACGCGACTACCATCGAGTCGTTGAAGTCCCTGATATCCGAATTGCTAACTCCTTGGCGAGACGCAAGGCAGTCACCATAGCTTCGTACTCCGCCTGATTATTTGTAACGGGGAAGAGGATCTCGACTGCTTGCTCGATCCTGGTTCGCTGGGGGCTTACTAGAATGACTCCGGCTCCCACGAAATACCTGTCTGAAGCTCCGTCCACAAACATCCTCCAAGAGACTGGGCTAGAAGAGCCTTCATCTCCTTCCACCTCGGCTGAGAAGTCGGCCATGAAATCTGCCACTGTCTGCGCCTCGGTCGCTACCCTTGGAGAGTAAGAAATGCCGAACTCGCTAAGCTCCACCGCCCATTTTGCCAACCTTCCTGAGTGCTCCACCCCATCAAGGATACTATGCAGAGGGTGATCAGAGATGACCCTGATGGAATGAGCCTGAAAATATGGACGGAGCCTCCAAGCCGAAACCACCAGAGCAAACACCAACTTCTCCAGAATAGGATATCTCGTTTCTTCCTGCTGCAGCACTCTACTCACATAGTAGACAGGGAGCTGCCTCTTGCCTTCCTCTCGGACCAACACTGAGCTAACCGCCTCCGCTCCTACTCCCAAGTATAGCAAGAGGTCTTCATTTCCCTGCGGGCCTTGCAGGAGAGGAGCTTGGGTTAGTTGTTGCTTGAGCTTTCTGAAGGCCTCCTCACACTCTGCGGTCCACTCAAACTTCTGACTTCCCCGAAGAGTCTTGAAGAATGGAGAGCACTTCTCTCCTGCCTTGGATAAAAAACGACTGAGGCCTGCTAGCATTCCCGTCAACCTTTGAACCTCTTTGGAATCTCTCGGGGATGTCATCTCCAGAATGGCCTTCACTTTGTCCGGATTAGGTTCCAACTCCCTGGGAGTGAGGAGGTGACCTAAGAACTTCCCTCTTCCTGCAATGAAGACACACTTGCCCGGGTTGAGTCGCATCTTATACTTCCTCAGGGTAGCGAAGGTCTCCACCAGATCTGTTATGTGCTCTGCAACATTTTTGCTCTCGATAAGGAGATCGTCAACATAGACTTCCAAGTTCCGCCCCTTCTGCTCCTTAAAGATTTGATTCATCATTCTCTGGTAAGTCACCCCTGCATTTTTGAGCGCGAAGGGCATCATTCTGTAGCTATAGCAGCCATCGATGGTTATGAAGGAGACGTCATGGCAGTATGGGGGATGCATCCGGATCTGGTGACACCCTGAAAAAGCATCAAGAAAACTCATCACAGGAAATCCGATGACGGAATCAACCAGCGCGTTGATTTGAGGCAAGGGGTAGCAATCCTTCATGCAAGCTTCATTCAGCATAGAGAAATCAATACAAAGACGCCAGCCCCCTCCGGGCTTCTTCACCATTACAACATTGGATACCCAGCCTGAATACTGGATCTCCGAAACAAAACCCTCCTTCAACAGCTTCTCCACTTCCTCCCTGATCGGTCCAGCCAGCATGGTAGCGCTCTTCCTCTGCTTTTGACGGACGGGAGCCAGCGCGGGATCTAGGTTGAGGCGATGGCAGGTAACATCGGCGTCAACCCATGGCATCTCGGCGGCGCTCCAAGCGAAAACATCGATGTTGTCCTGCATGCAAGCGGTCATCTCTATCTTCCCCTCCAGCGGCAAGGATCCTCCAACTTTTAGCAAACCAGACTCTCCTCCTTGAGAGATCACTTCCACCTCCTCCACCTCCTCAGCAGCACACAGTCCCTTCTCATTTTCCAACAGCTCCTCTAACCTCTCTGCATCACCCATCCAGCTGATGGTACTGACAGAATTCAAGTAGCACTCCCTGGAGGCCTTGGGATCTCCCCTAATCATGATCTGGACATCCCCCCGGCAGTATTTCAAGCATTGATGATATGACGACAGAACGGCCTTGAAATAGTTGATGAGGGGCCGCCCGAATATGACGTTGTATCCGCTCGGCGCATCGACGATGACAAATCGACATCAAATCAAAGTCCCAACGAGAGTAACCAGAAGTTCCACTGCCCCTCCTGCCTCCATTCTCCTCCTTGCTTCCCAGAACTCTGGGCAAGTCAACGTCCCATGCCCCTCTACTCGATGGATGTCGCAGTAGAGGGGAATCTCTGCCTACTGACGCATTGCTCGTTGCTCCCTCCGGCGACCCTTGTTGTCTTGACGGGCGATGGCCATTGTCTCCCTTCTTCCTCCTCCTCGGCCTCCCTCCTGTCGGTTGTCGTTCCTCCTCTCCTCTTGGAAATGTTGTCTCACCGGTGGTCTCCACTGGGGGCGATTCTCGGGATATTGGAATCGTCTATCTCCCCCTCTTATTGCCCGGGCCTCCGCCGGCCTCCTCTCCTCTTGCCTTTGAGGCCTCTCCTGCCTCCTTTCCTCGACCCTCCTGGGTTCTTATCTCGTCCTCCTTTCCTCTCTTTTCCTTGGCTCATCTCTCGACCTGCCACTCTGGTGTCCTCCTAGCCTTTGACCTTTCCATCGGATCATCTCCGTCCAGCCTTGCTAAGAAATCTTTGTTCTTCTCCTCTCCTCAAACGATGGTATTCTCCCTCTCTATCATCTCCTTAAAAGACCTTGGGGGTTGGATCCCATCTCCATGCTGAACAGACCCTACTTCAACCCGAACTTCAGGGCCACCATCAAAGTGAAGCTGTCCACCTCCTCCAACTCCAAGATCTCCTCCTGGAAACGATCGATGTAATGGCCTAGGCTCTCATGCTGTCCTTGGGTAATCTTGAAGAGGGTCGTTGCCTCCTTCTTCCTCTTCTTAGATGTCGCGAACCTCGCCATGAGGCCCCGATGCAGGTCGGAGAAATAGTAGACAGAACCTGTTGGCAGCTGGTGAAACCAGTCCCTTGCATTGCCTTTGAGGGTGATGGAGAAGAACCGGCATTTGAACGCGTCGGACATGTTGCGGATGGAGACGACATCTTCAAACCACTAAATATGCCTGACAGGGTCATCCATGTCAGAGTAGTATGTGAGAACGGGCTCTCTGAAGCCTTCGGGGACGGGGACGGCAAGGATCTCGTCATAGAAGGGGCTCCTCCCTCCCTGGCGATGGCGAGTTTCATCCTCGCTGGAGATATCATACTCGCTCCACTAGCGAGTATCTCGGTATCTCGCCGGCGACATCGGATCCCGAAAACGGACCCCTTGACTGCCCGCCGGATGATGTCGCGACTGCATCGGTCTCTCTTCTCTCGCCCAAGTGGGCTCCTTCCCAGCTCTCCTCGGCTGCGCATCCTCATCCTGCGGTATCACACGACGGGGAGAGGTCGCCGTGACATTGAGGCGATGAGAAAACCCGCGAGGATGGTCTTCTCATACCTCTTCGCGAACTCCTCGAACACAGCAACTATCACGAACTCGCCATCTCGCGCGACATCTCTAACTCCTGCCGAGTTGCCGACCAACTCTCCATGCTCGCCACCATTGGTCATCTTACTAAACCACCAAACTTTCCTCCTTGGCTACGATCCACGCTCACCGCACCAAGTGTTGAAGCCAGGAAAATTCCCAACCTCAGAATTCAGACCAATGCCGCCTAAGGTTACCGGCTCAGAGGTAAGATCAGGCGACTAGGATGACTAGGATGAAGAGCGAAGGCAAACAGGACCCCAGATGTTGCGACAGGAAGGTCCCACCACATACCCGGATGCTCGAAAGGAGCATCCCCTTCTCAACCAAAAGTCGTCGAACTAGGTACGAGGGAGACTAGCTGATGAGTAAGCCTCAAGGTTGCGACCTGGCCTCTAAGGAAAAGGAATCCAAAGGCTCGGCTAGTATCTTGAAAGGAGAGCACGCGAGTATCCTGCCGTGGATTTTGCGTGTCTCATCTTGTACCCCTGGGGTCCTATTTATAGGGAAATCCAAGGAGGGGAGGGGGGGGGGTCATATTTATACCCCACCCCCTGGATACTAGGCGACTTCCAGGGGAACTCGCACGGGCTGGGCGAGTATCTCGTCTAGTATCCTACCTGGCGAGTATGCGAGAGGAGCTCGCCATACTCGCCCAGGCCTTTCGCGGTCTTGCGCGCAGACTTTGACTCCTGTCTTGACTTGTTGACCTTGACTTCTGCTGACCTGGCTGTGGTAGGATCCATCCTCGATGAATACGGGTTGTACACGGTGAACACCAGACTTACCCGCCATGGTGAATGCCTCTCTTGCGGCGAGCTTTTGGATTATCTCAAGAGATGGATTACAAAGGAGTGCAAGCACTCACGCGAGTATAGGAGAAAGTCTATGGGTTCAACTCGAATCAGTTCGGTTCGGTTCCACCTAAAATCAGGAACCGACCCACAATTCTAAAATATCGAACTGGATCCAAACCAAATAGTTCGGTTTGGTTCCAGTTTGGTTACAGTTCGATTCTCGGTTCTACTCGTAATCATTTGAAATATCGAATCAAATGAAATTTTATTTTACTAAATCCGATTCATTACAAGTTAACTAGTAGAACACAATGCAAATGAAAATATAGCAGCTGAACACTTTCTCATAAGCAAAACATATCAGATTTAACAAAAAATAACTTGAAAAGGCTGAAAGCCTGGAACTCAATAATTTCACAGCAATTAAGATTTAAGAAAAAATCACATTAAAGATTTCATTATTTGAATTTGGAGTAAAGAGGCAAATAAGAAACTCATGTAGGAAGGCATGTCACTGTGTGATAGAGGAGTGTTTATTCTCAAAGAAAGGGATGAACATATAAAACAAGATTCAATTTAAAATATTGTCATAAAAATATTTCAAATAAAGGACACATTATGAACAGAAGAGAAATAAACAAAAACCAGAGCTAGCAAATAGCAATGCCTGATGTTATTACCAATGGCAATGAAAACCTAGGTATATCCCGGGGAGCAATCAATAGGAATAAACAAATAAACATAAAACAAAGCTGGTGATATTTGTATTTTTTATATATTTTTATTTTAAATTATTGGTTCGGGTCGGTTCTCGGGTACCCGATTACAGGAACCGAGAACCGAACCGAACCGGCGGTTTTACTATTTTGTAGATCCATACCCAAACTGAGTAAAATGAGAACCGACCCGAACCGTCGGATTCGGTTCGGTTTCGGTCCGGTTCGTGGTTCTTCGAATACTTTTGCACAGGCCTAGGAGAAACTAAAAGAAAGAGAAAGACTTAGAGTCCGCACAAACAACGAGGTAGGTTCTGGGTCTAGTCTGCTCCCCCGTTCGAGCACCCCTAGTCCTTATTTATACTCGAGGATAGTCTGATCAGACAGTTAATGAAATGATGACATTTAATGCCTCATAAAACATAGCATTAAATGCATAGCCTCCTGAGGTATACAAAGATTCAGTTCGCTGATGGTTGAGAGAAGAGGCCGCACGTAACCGCGTGGTGCCAACTAAATAGAGGCCGAAGAGGAGAGTCTGCACGAGCCTAGGAGCAATGCCTACTGCGACCTCTTGACTAGATCTCGAAATCATCTTCTGGGGGGTTAACAGGTCTCGCGCAGACCACTGCAACGCCCAAACTGCGGAGTGAGGAGTGTCCTCGAGTACCTTGAGTATTTTCCTATCTGTGAGCACCGGAGCTGCCGCCTGGAGAATGTTCGCAGGAACTCAAAGTGGCCGCTGGGATGACTTGCCGCCTGATGCCATCCATTGTCGTAGGAGTTGGGTTAACACTAATGACCTTACCTTAAATTTAAATAAAACTACTTGAAAACTTCAAAAGCTATATTGAACAAGTCAATCGTGAATAATATAATATTTAAAGATTCTTTGATTTTATTTTCAAACTTTATTGCACATTGTTTTGGTTATTCTTGTTTGGCACATTATCTTAAAATATACAATGAATAACATATGTAGGAAGCTTATGTGTGAAAGCTTATGTATGTCTTTAAGTATGAGTGATGCTTTATTTAGATATTGAACGTTCACTCATTTTGATTTCTACATGTGTTTATAATCTTGCGTATGCATGTTTATGTAGTGTAATGTTATGACAAATTAGTATGCATGGGGAATAACTTACACTCCCTTGGATTGCCCGCATGCGATCCATAGATATTCATGCACTCACATAAGAGAAGCGTGGTGTATAAATAATATGAATATTTGCTTACAATTGAATTTGGAATCCAAAGTCATTCCAAATAAAATAAATAATAATAAATTCTTGACAAAGATAACTCCACTAAGCACTACTTCTCTTTCTGATAAGTTTTAATGAGGATTGCGAGCTTGAGTAGCGTGGAAAGAATTGAAAAGTGTCTTATGCAAACTATCAAAAATTAAAAAAAAAACACCACACATTTTATTTCTCCTTAGTACACAAGATCGCCTAAACTAAAAATCAAAATAATCTTGTGTGATCCACAAAGCAATACTCTGTTCCCAGATAAGTCTTAATATGCATTGTGTGTGTACGTGAAGGACCTTGGTAGTTGTACTATTATTGTGCATAAGAATTAGTTGAAGAAATTTTACTTGGAATTTTGATGTGTACATTTAATTACATTTTGCATGCGTCTTGATAATTACACATGTATACTTTAACAAATCACAATATTATACACATTATTATCTTCCGTAAATTTTCCACTCATAAGAATTAGAACTTAAGCACAAATACTTAACTTTCTACATAAATAAGTAGATATACTGGATAACTAAGAATGATCGATCGATACGATGTATTTTTAGATTGAACAGCAAATCATTTCACATTACATTGCTAAACTAATTTTATAATTATATTTTGCATGCTTGGCAAAGTCAATTCGATCTATAACTATTAATCAAAAAAATATTCATTAGGGTTATAATTGCCAATTCTAAAAATATTCTCTTGGGTTATAATTGCCAATTCTTATGTTATGGTCTTGGTTTATAACGCTATTCATTCTAATGATCTACTGTTTTTTAATGAGCATCTTATATGACATTGTGTTCGTATATTTACAAGATTCTTTACAATCGTCTTTTCCCTCGCTATGCATTTCCTCATGATTTTTCCACTGCTTATACTCTTTGCTCGATCATGATTAATTTTATAACAAGTGGTTATCTATTGAAAAAATAGGTGGTTGGGAGTCACAAGCCGAGGAGGTCGGTGCTGGGAGCAGCCCAGCAGTAGGGGGTCGGTATTTGAACTGTGTGAGGGCCAATGGAGTTAGGTTTAGGGTTTTCATTTAGTTCATTTCCAAGCCACTATCTGCACACCCAGAATTCCTATCCCCGCCCCCAAGACGAATTTTATTAATTTAAGGCATAACAGATTGATTGTAATATTAGTTTTTATATCTCAGAAAAATTATATTTAGGTCTCTTGGAAGAAGTTGGAATGCTAAGATCCAGTGTCCACCATATAATGTAGAGATGGTAATCCTCAAGCATATTTCAAACAACTAGCATCTTAATATGAAACTGGTCCGTCTCGCTCGCGCAAAACTCACATGTCTCTCACATACAGTAGGCCCGATATATTGCATGATCGTAAAATTATCACCAAATAACTTATATGGTCCATCTCATAGTGACTATTGGTTATCAACTATTGCTCATTTATAGTAGGCAATCTTGTAAGTTGTAAGATAGAACAACAAGAAGCAAAATATTTAGTGTTCGTTCTAATGCAGAGTTTAGTGTAGATCCATCGCCCAAACAATGTACTTTGGGTTTATAGTTGAGGATTCATATGAGTTGCAATACAATGCCAACAGTGTTGTTATTAGCTTCAAATATAATCCTTTCCAATGCAGAGTTTAGTTCTAATGCAGAGTTTAGTTCATTTCCAACATAGTTAATAAAGTTCATCAAAAATAAAAATTGAGGGCGTGGTCATTTTTATCCTCTTTGTTAAATCTAAGAATCAACTTGCAGATATGTTTACAATTAGATTGAGAGAAGCATTATTTATGACAAATATTACCAAATTAGGCAAAACCAACTCTCACGCTCAACTTGAGGGACTATAACGTTAAAAGATAGTGTTAACATAGCTGATATTTGGGTAATCTTACTTTCATCCTAAAAGAACTATAAGTAACTTCATTGTATATACTAAGAACAATATTACCATGCATACAATAACGGTCTCCTTTTTAATCAAGTATGAAAGAAATTAAATAAACAAAGTTTTACTTTAATTAGTTGTACAATCTTCTTCCACCCCTTCATGGATCGCCGGAGATAGGAATTCCGACACCACACCAACCAATTAGGATGTTAAAGCATAAAATAGGCAATTTGCCCAATATATTATCATATTATATTTATTGAAATGTTCCAATCCTTACAAGTCAGAAGCTTTTTAATTAAAACATCAGGAAAATTTTAGGTCCTGCAAGGAGAAAACCATATGTTCCAATTTTACATTACAATATACAAAGTATTGATTAAGTATAGGCAAACTAATGATGTAGCAGAAAACCATCCGCGGTTCTAAAATTTGAGCGAGTCACCGCCTTCCAGTGTAATTTCCTCGATTCTATGGCGTAGCCGCCGCCGGTGGTCATGAATTTTCCGAAGCCCATTTCCGAGAACCACGGCGGAGTATATACCATGAGTGATCATCGGAGCAAGGATATTACCGGTCTGAAGTCATTAAAGAACATGGTCACTTTTCTATTACAAGTCCCTTTCAAAAGTGTTCAAATGGAATTACCTTAATCCATTCAAAACCAAGGTATAGCGCCAATAATCCTTCCAAAAGCGGAGAATATATCTTCGTCATTTGCCTTCTCTCATACCAAGCTGCATGTCAAACGTGTAGCTGTAACATTTTTCTTTTTTGCTAGTTATTTGAAGTTTAAATTTCTGGTCTAAAACTATTTGGTTGTAGGAAAGCAGCTACTTGATGTAATATATTCCGTGCACAAGACTACATGCTTCTCTAGATCTGAATTAAATTATCAACATGCTTTCTAATGTGCATTATCTTTGGTCGCTAACATATATATGGACTATATTCTCAAGATGCACTTCACGCATGATCTTTGATCTCTAACACGTGATTCTTTTAATTGGGAGATATGAAGTAGATTATTGGGCCTAACCAGAAGAGCATGCTGACCACGATTTATAGAACTCCCTAGAGCTATCATGAACTGCATTAATCCATCATGTGCTGCAGAAAGCCGGCCACCAGAAGCCAAGCAATGAAAGGAGTCATGGTGGCATTTCGTGGGATACATGTATATGTGAAACCACCATGCCAAATAAACCTTAACTTAGAGCCTAACCATTCAACTCAAAGCAATTTTGCTTTAACTCCTTGATTTTCACTCTCTAAAATGTGATATCAAATCCAAATTTGGCCAGGTATTGAATATCTTGAGGTGGTAGCAGTTTAAATGCCACAGTGACTCTACATAGTTGACTTTGTTCTTGGTGCGTGATACTTAATGATGTTGGAAACGCATATGGGCACCTGCGCACGCAACACTACACAACTTGCACTTCAAAATCCACACACCACTGTGCTACTGCCGAGAACTACCCGCGAGCTCCTCCTTTACAACCTGCGAGCACAACACCTTCTGCCGTCAAGACTGACTCCAGCGAGTCCGCCTACCCGCGCGACGACAAACCCGGCGAGATCCTCCTTCCAGCGAGTACACACAGGGTGGCGAGCTGGGCAAGGCGAGATGTCCACTCGCTCGGCGACTACACCAACCCGCGCAGCAAGCTCCCTTCTCTCGGCGGGATCAACTCCTTACTCGGCAACCTCCTGATGGCTCAGCTCCCCTTCTACCCGCTCGGCAAAGGGAACAACAAATCACCCTTAGCGCTGCGGCGCTCTCTTTCTCTCTTTAAAACAGGAACATGAATTTGGGAGCTTATCTATCTCTATTGCATCAAACTTCAACAGAATACTTACAAGCCTATTTATAGGCAAACAAAACAAAAGAAAAACATGACAAGTGTCTAACACAATAAATGTCACCAGCCTCTCAACTACCAACCTCTCAACTCCCCCCTTAAATGACTTCACTATCCCATGCATTCAAAACACACAAAAATGTAACCCCCCAAACCTTGTGGGCCCGGTCAACATGCCAGAGTGCAACAAAACTCTCCCTCAAACTTGGCACCACATGCCGAGTTTGCCTTTGAGTTTTAGGAACGTCTCCACCTTCAACGGCTTAGTAAAAATGTCTGCGACCTGCTCTCCGGTAGGACAATACACCACTTCAACCATCTTCAGCTCTAACTGCTCACGGAGGAAGTGGTACCTTGTCTCGATGTGTTTGCTACGTCCATGTAACAGGGGATTCTTCGCGAGCTTGATGGCCGACATGTTGTCAACAAACATGGTCATAGGCCCATCCACTTCATGGCGCAACTCCTGCAAGAGGTTCCTTAGCCAAATAGCCTGGCAGGTACAAGCCGCCGCCGCGATGTACTCTGCTTCACAAAATGATAAGGCAATCGTTGTCTGCTTCTTCGAACTCCATGAGAACACTCATGTCCCCATATTGAAAGCGTATCCGGAAGTGCTCTTCCGATCATTCACGCTACCGCCGTAGTCGCTATCCGAGTACCCAACTAACTTCAGTTCTTCTCCAGTAGGGTACTTCAGTCCATGGCCTCTTGTCCCATTTACATATCTCAGGATCCTCTTCGCAACTGTGAAGTGGTACTCCTTTGGTTCCTCCATGTGCCTGCTCACAACCCCAACTGCATACATGATGTCGGGTCTGGAAAAGGTCAGGTAGCGTATGCTTCCCACCAAGCTCTTGAATAAGGTGGAGTCTACCGCTCCCTCCTTCGACTCCTTGCTTAACTTCAGTCCAGGGTCGGCAGGAGTAGAGATAGGCTTGTTGTTCTCCACCCTGAAGTTCTTCAGGATCTCCTCTGCATACTTCTTCTGTGAGATGAAGATCCCGTCTTCACTCTGCTTTACCTCCACGCCCAAGATGTAGTTGAGCTCTCCCAGGTCCGTCATCTCGAACTCCTTCTTCATCATTCTCTTGAACTCCTCGTACATCGAAAAGTTGTTGCCTGTGAAGATCATATCGTCTACGTATAGACATACGATCATCATGTCGTCATTCTTTTCAACCTTCGTGTAGAGGGCATATTCATGAGGGTTCTTTATATAGTCATGCTTCTGCAGGTAAGCATCTATTCTCCCATTCTAGACTCGAGCTCCTTGCTTCAGCCCGTAGAAAGCCTTGTCCAGCTTGCATACTTTTCTCTCCTACCCCTTCACCACATAACCTGGAGGCTGCTGGATGTACACATCCTCCTCCAGATAGTCATTCAGGTAGGCAGATACCACATCCATCTGCATGATCTTCCATCCATGATGAGCAGTCAGAGCAATGATTAATCGGATGGTGTCTATCAGCGCCACTGGGGCGAAGACTTCATCATAGTCCACTCCTTGGACTTGTCGGTAGCCCTTCACGACTAGCCTTGCCTTGTGCTTCTCTATGCCTTCATCCTTGTTCTTCGTCACCTTGTAGACCCACTTCACCCCGAGGGGTTTGTGGCCAGCAGGTGGATCAACCAACCCCAGGTTTCATTCTTCTTGATGGATGCTATCTCCACATCCATAGCATTCCTCCAAGTTTTTTCTTTGGCAGCTTCCTCATAAGAGTACGACTCAACATTCTCTAAGAGACAATGTAAAGAAAAATTGTTAACAGTTGGTGAGGTCTCCTCGTAGATCTCCTCGAACCTCCTCATCCTAGGTTGAGGACGATCATCTTTGCTTCTGTTGGTGCTAGATCCACCAGATCTGCTTCCGCTAGTACTTGCTCCACTTGAGTAGGGGGTGAGAGCTCCCCCTGACTCTCCACTAGGTGGTGATGGTGGCTCGGCTCCACCAATCTCAGCTTCTGCTTCCTGACCACCCTCCTCTTCATCGTCATCAAAAAGCATCCCCTTGGTGCTCCTCACCTCTTTATCCCAGCTCCAACTGCTATCTTCCTCAAACACTACATCCCTTGAGATGATAGCTCTCTCCGTCGCCGGGTTGTATAACTTGTAGGCTTTGCTTGCCGGAGCGTAGCCCACAAAAATGCACTTCTCACTTCTATCATTCAGCTTCTTCCTCCTCTGGTCCGGGACGTGGGCATAAGCCACACACCCAAAGACCCTTAGGTGCTTCACACTTGGCTTCCACCCACTCCAGGCTTCAAACGGAGTTATAAACTTCACACTCTTTGTTGGGCATCGGTTTAGTAAGTAAACAGCCATCTGTATTGCCTCCGCCCAAAACTTCTTTGGCAACCCTTTTCCCTTTACCATGCTCCTTGTCTGTTCATTATGGTCAATTTCTTCCTCTCTGCCACTCCGTTTTGCTGAGGTGAGTACGCCGCCGTCAGCTGGTGAGAGATCCTGTACTCCTTACAGAAGTCATCAAACAACCTAGAGGTGTACTCCCCACCCCTATCTGTCCTCAACACCTTCAGTGGTTGCCCACTCTCCTTCTCTGTCATCGCCTTGAACTCCTTGAACTTGTCAAGAGCCTCAGCCTTCTCTTTCAGGAAATACACCCAACACATCCGACTGAAGTCATCGGTGAAGGTTATATAATATTTGCTCCCACCTACCGAGGTAGTCTCAAACGGACCAGCTATGTCCGAGTGAACTAGCTCAAGAAGCCTCTTCGCACTTCGGGACTTTCCACACTCGAACGTCTGCCTCTTTTGTTTCCCTTTGGTACATGTCTCACAGACCTTCTATGGAGGCGAGATCATAGGCAGTCCTTCTACCATCTTGGAGTGAGATAGTAGCTTCAGACCTGTGAACCCCAGATGACCCATCCTGTGGTGCCACAACCATGCTTCCTCTTCTTCTTCAGTCCTTGCGAGACACACCGTCTCCATGGCGTCCATCCTCAGTGTGAAAAGACGATTCGTCGTCATCTTCACCTTCACTACCTCTCTGCCTTGATGGTCCTTCATGAACAAGGACTCATCCTTCAACTGCACGCAATAACCCTTCTCTACCAGCTGTCCAAGACTTAAGATGTTACTCTTCAAGCCTGGCACATAGAACACGTCATTAAGGTGCACCTCCTTCCCATTCAAGCTGACCGCTATGACTCCTCTTCCTTCCACTGATATCTTCGAGGCGTCTCCAAAACTGACCTCACCACCATTTGGCTCTAGGCTGGTGAACAGTTCATTCTCTCCACACATGTGGTTAGTAGCTCCTGTATCCAGGTAGCACACTTCGCTCCTCCCACCTTCAGCACCCCTGTAGGTTAGGAACATCATCGGGTCACCACCCGTGTTGCTTGCTTCAGCATAATGGTTGGCTTCTCCTCCCTTTCTTGGAGCCCAACAATCATAGCTCATATGCACAAACTTGTTACAGTTGTAACATTGTATTTGGGACATATCGCCTCTACCTCTTCCTTGACCTCTTCCTTGGCCTCTACCTTGGTCTCTTCCTCTTCCTCCTGCATCTTGCCTCCAACCTTGAGGTTGCTCCACCTCTCTCTGGTTTGTAGTGTTTCTTCCTTGATCTCTACCTCCTATTCTTCATCTACATCTTCCTTGGTAGCCTCGGCCACGCTGGCCTCCTCTTCTTCCTGAGCTTTCTCCAAAATTTAACTGAGTCTGAAGTGTTTTACCCAAGCCACTCGACTCCTCCTCGTCTTGCAACATGCGGTACTCGTGAGCTTGTAGCGAGCCAACAAGTTCATCTACCGCCATCATGGTGAGATCTTTCGACTCCTCAATCACCACTACCACATGCCGGAACTTCTTAGACATAGATCGCAAGAGCTTCTCCATGAAGCTTACGTCATCTGTCACTTGTCCATTCCTCTTCATCTTGTTTGTGAGCGTCCGCAGACGAGTCACATAGTCACCAACCTTCTCTGCACTCTGCATCTTCGTTACTTCATATTAAGCTCGGAAGGATTGCAGCTTCACCTTCTTTGCCTTATCAACTCCCTGCATGGAGCGTTGCAAAATCTCCCATGCCTCCTTTGATGTCTCCGCATCTGAGATCTTCTCGAAAGTCGCCTCATCCACACCTTGATATAATAGGAACAACGCCTTCTTATCTCTTTTCCTCGCCTCTCTTAACGCCGCCTTCTGTGCGTTAGTCAACGCCGCCTCCGCTTCAGCAGTAAGCACCTCAACGCCTTCTTCTACTATCTCCCACAACTCTTTTGAGGCAAGTAGCACTCGCATCTGAATGCTCCAGCTCCCGTAGTTGTTTTTTGTCAACTTGCGGACTTGCCCTAGCATAGCGCTTCTCATCTCCATTTCTCCTTGTCACTAGACCTTCCGAGCAAACTTCCAGGGGGTCCAACCTGGCTCTGATACCACTTGTTGGAAACGCGTATGGGCACTTGCGCACGCAACACTACACAACTTGCACTTCAAAATCCACACACCACTGTGCTGCTACCGAGAACTTCCCGCGAGCTCCTCCTTTACAACCTGCGAGCACAACACCTTCTACCGGCGAGACTGACTCCAGCGAGTCCGCCTACCCGCGCGACGACGAACCCGGCGAGATCCTCCTTCCAGCGAGTACACACAGGGTAGCGAGCTGGGCAAGGCGAGATGTCCACTCGCTCAGCGACTACACCAACCCGCGCGGCAAGCTCCCTTCTCTCGGCGGGATCAACTCCTTACTCGGCAACCTCCTGATGGCTCAACTCCCCTTCTACCCGCTCGGCAAAGGGAACAACAAATCACCCTTAGCGCTGCGGCGCTCTCTTTCTCTCTTTAAAACAGGAACAGGAATTTGGGAGTTTATCTCTCTCTATTGCATCAAACTTCAACAGAATACTTACAAGCCTATTTATAGGCAAACAAAACAAAAGAAAAACATGACAAGTGTCTCACACAATAAATGTCACCAGCCTCTCAACTACCAACATCTTAACTCCCATCTTAAATGCCTTCACTATCCCATGCATTGAGTCCAACAAATGATGCCTAAAGGATAAAACTTTCCGTTTAAGACAGTATGATGGCTGATATGAAAAGATCGCATATGATTGGAAGGAATGTTGAAACACCTGAGAGCATGATTTAGCCAAACATCGAATAAGTTCTAATGCTTATGACAATGTGTAGCACTACGGCAGATTTCATTGATAAGTTCATCTGGTTTGCTAACCATGGAACATGCTTCTATTAATGGATGTGATGAAGCTTACCTGCAAAGAGCTTCTTAAGATCTTCATGGCGAGATTGAGACCGCAACACTGGTGCGACCACATATGTGGGATCTGCACAAAGACAAAACTAAGGTAAATAGCATATAAGTTACAGCCAGTGCCCTCCAAAGAGTCTCGAAAGAGAAGAACCTTTCGGGCCAGCGGCAACATAATAGAGTGATCCGGTGAGGGCAGCTGTGATTGCAGCAGCAAATGCTTGGGCAAACGGGACTAAGGGAGGCAACACGCCAGTCTGCAGTCAGTAAATTCGCTAAATTAGTTGGCAGTAAACATATGGATATTTCTATGAACTTATGATTTTTTAATTTGTTGAGCAGCATACATACCAGAGATGCAATTCCCCGGGCATCTTTTAGGAGTTCAGTGCTTCTCAGAAATATGTCTGATAATCCACCCTACACTATTCAGTAGCTGATTAGTAAATTTATGTTGAGTTGTGACAAAAAAAGTTGAGAGTTATGTTACGGTGCCGTCGTGGTCGTGTTTATCTAAGCTATTTTATATTTTTGTGCGCGTTTTGGAGCCTCCATGTCTAAGCCCAGGGAGGGGGCGCTCTATGAAGTATTTATATGTGTGGTGTGTGTGTGCAAACTAGGAAAAATAGTAAGAGTGTTTTTATTTTAAATTTTCTCATCTCTCTCTCTAATTCTCTCTCTCTCTATCCCTTCTCCTATTCCGGACCGATCGAAGCTCTAGCCGTCAAAGTCAATCGCGATAACCGCGATTTCCCCCCCGGACGCTTCCGCCGTCGCACGCTGCGAGGTCCACCGTCGCCATAGCTCGTCGGAGAGCCTTCCCCTCCTCCGCCGAGAACTTCCCACCTCTTCCCCGGGTTACGCGCTCTCAATTTAGAGCTCGTAACAACTTGGTATCAGAGGCACCGACTCTCCCCGACGCCGCCACGCCCGATCCGGCCTCTCCTCACACCGTCGCGGCCTTCCCAGCCCACCCCGACGACCGCAGCCCCGCCAGCTTCCCCGTCCAGCTTTCCTCTCCTAGGCAACCAGCTGCCAGTCGCTCCCCCACGGCCGTTCTCCTCGGCTCATCCTTCGACGGACGTAACCTCCTTGCTGTTGGATTTCATAGTGTAATGGCAGGGCGAATTTAAAAAAAAAATCGCAAGCACCAACAACACATAGGAATCGGATATCGGATGACAACAGATAAACAAGGCTAAGCAACATAAAACCTAACTCATCACATCTAACCATCACAAGGGGTTAGAAATTGTACCTCTAGAGAACAAGGTCTCTAGGCGGAAGAGGGAACACGTTGGAGAAGATGGTAGCGATTCCACCACAAAAATGAGGTTGACGCCTCGCCTCTTAGTTCACCTTGAACCCTAACAGTCAAAGCAATCCGCTCCGTTGATGAGGGGAGTGGAAGAAAGAGACCTAAACCTTCTTCTTCAAGCCGTCGGAGACGTCCAGTGGTCGAGCCAGACTTGTCGCCGGGAAGAAGACTAAGCAAAGGAAAACACCGGGCTAATCCTTCTTCTTCAAGCCGTCAGAGACGTCCAGTGGCCGAGCCACTCCTGTCGCCGGGTCGAAGACAAAGCCCCGCACTGTCGCCGGAGCACCTCCAGGAATTCCCGAGTCGCTCTGCGTGAGCTAGGGAAAATCGCGAGTCGGCGCCCTCACAGAGCTCGGGAAATCGCCTCGCATTTTTCTGTGTCGCGTCGGGTTGTCCAGGGCAAACCAAAAAGCAAGCACTCAAACCCTATCTCCCCTTT